>CM038216.1:199177718-199512073 GCA_021442155.1 Cymbidium sinense
GTTAGTAGTTTAATTGATTTTGAGAATTTTAATTTGTGTTTTCTTTTATTTCATTTGATTACACTTAACAACTAAGTGTTATAAAGAGATGAAAAGAAGATTTCCCTCTTTCATTTCTACCTTAAGTCACTTTCTAAAGTATATTAATTTGATTTAGTTCTCTTTAGTGAATGGCTTATTAAATGATTTAATTAATCCTAAGTTTAGGTTCACTTTAAATAATCCTATTCAAAATTAAAGGCATCTTAAGATTAGTTTAATTAAATTACTACCATGACATATATTAAATCATTCTTTCCATCACATGTAATATGCATATGATTTAATCTAAGTGTATTATATACATGCAACATATTTTAGCACACTTAAATGATGAATGTATGTATGTTTATAATTTATATTTTATTTGATTGAATTATTTAAACATATTAATTTAAAACTTTATCCAAATTCTTATACAAAAGGACATAAGAATGAAATTAAATAGGCATGTGCCATTGTTAAACCGGGAAGTAAGGTAATCAAATGACCTCCTTGAGCTAGCTAAAGCCTCGTATTCCTAGGATGTCCAAACTATATACCCATTTGCATTCAAACATATATAAATTCATATACATGAACATAGGAAGTAAGCTCCAAATCATATGGCTAATTAATTCAACCACTTAGTCAATTATGAATGAATGCAACTTTAATGTAAAACAGGATTTTCATTCTAATCACATATACATATACATGTACAAAGATATAGGCAAGTAGTGTCATTGTTAAACTAGGGAAGTGAGGTAATCAAATGACCTCCTTGCTAACTAAAGCCTCTATTCCTGGATGTCACTATACTTGCTTTTCTTGGATACACATGGATGTATACATAAATGAGGGAAACAAAACAATGTAAAGATTGTATATATATATATTTTTTTTGATTGAACCATTTATATATATGAATTAAAGCTCTATCCAAATTCTGATGTTGAAATACATAAGAATGAAATCAAATGGTTACGTGCTATTATTAAACTAATGAAGTGAAGTAATCAAATGACCTCCTTGGGGCTAGCTAAAGCCTCGTGTTCCCAGGATGTCTAGACTATATACCCATTACCATTCAATCTTATATAAATCAACACATGAATAGAAGAAAGATAACTCAACATTCATACACTTCAGCTATAAGCACATGCATTTCTTATGTATTTATAACTAGCATCATAACAATATATTATTATTCATTTATAAGTTAAAAAATACATTTGATTTAATAGTGATAATAACACATATATTAAATTAAATCAACACATGCAAGCTTACATAAAGGAAATCCATTTTATTTTACTTGATTAAGATGGATGCATGAATTAAAATGACATACCAAATTTAACATGATTGGAAAGAGGACAATCAAATATAAGCATGAGATTCATCAACCAAACTAGTTTTTAAGGACAATCAAATCAAATAAGATTATTAAAGCAAACCATAGCTTCTTTATTAATTAATTTTGAAATTTGATTTGATTTAAAGAGGAGAAGTGAAATCATCACTTATTGTTTTAAACACATTCCCACATTACTGATTTGATTTAATTTAAGGAAATGTAATTAAGTTGATTTTATGGGTTAATTAGTTAACCTTAATTAGATGAATTACCCCTTACTTATGTCACCTTAAAGTAATTAACTAATAATTGTGAGCCAACATGATATGCATGGAAAATAAACTTGCAATGATCTTAGAAAATAAATGGTCCCTAATGCAATTATCTCATGATTAATAGTTAATTAGATTAAGGGACTTAATTAATTACTCTTATGGTTTTCCCACATGTGAACTAACTATAATTAAAACTCTTTATGTTATTAAACACCTAAAGATCTACCCCATGATTTAATTAATTAAGCTATAATGTGATTACAATTTCAATTTGATTAAGTGATTTAATTAATTAGTTAAATCTTAATTAAATTTATTTTAAAAAAAGTGAAATGATTGGGAAAGTGCCAACCCTATTCCTTAGTTCACTTACATTGAAAAATGATTAATAAACTTAAAATAATTTATTATGTCATGGGATTAATTACTAATTAACTAACTTAAAAGAGTAGTTAAGGTTTAATTAGTCAAATTTTGTAATTATGAACAATAAATCTAAAATCAAGAGCTAGAGGTCATCCCATTAAATTAACCCACAAAATTTAGATTAATTTTCAAGTAAGGAGTAATTAAGCTAATTAATTTTGTCATTAAACTTTAATTACTATTTAAAATTAGTTAAGATCATTTTAATTAATTCTTCTATGAAATACCTTTAAATGAGTATTTATTTGCATTTTATATTTCTTGTTCTTTTATGATTTTTAGAAGTTTTAACCATTAAAATGATTAATTAAGCCTAATCATCAAGATCCCAGCCTTGACGCAATTGGATCAATTCTTTGCCATTTTCTCAAAGGCCACGAACCAATAAATTGGAGCTCAACTTTGATCAAAGTTTGACCTCCAGTGCTTAGGAAGCTTGAGAGATGATTCGTTCTTGCTTGACGAGGCCTAGAGAAGGTGTGTACAAAGTTAATTTGAGCTTGATGGAGAAATGGGGAAGTAGGTCAAAATGGGAGTGTCCTATTTGGACGAGAATGGCATTTTTGATTGAGGAACAAGCTTAGAGCTTAGGAATGGCTCTAGTAGCGTCTTGGGTGCTAGGCTTTGAGAATGATTTTATGTGTGTTTGAGTGGGGTGTATACTCCTTCCTCTTGATATGGATCATGTTTAGCTTCTAGTGGTCGCACCATCTCGTGGAGTTATGGGTGACAAAGAGGATGTGAGCTTGCATGGTTGGTGGTGTGGAGGTCGCCAAGGAGGAATCATGGGTGTCCTATGGGTTTCAAATGCTCAATGGGGAGGGTGAGGTGATTTCACCTCCCATGGGTCATGGAATAAACCACCCTTGGGTCAAGGTCTTAGGTGGACCATTAGAAGAGTATCAACTGGTCAATGAATGGAAATGATCACTTACATGGGTGATTTATCTCATGTGATGCCCTTGACCCATGGGTAGAATGATCATTTAGCATTAGATTTGATTTGGTTTGAAATGCTAAAAAGTGGTTAGCCCAAATTTCAAGTCAATTGGAGTTGATTTGGTTAGTTTGGCTCAATTTGACTCATTTAGGTTGATTAGGTTGGTCAAGTTGACCAATTGGCCAAATTCAAACCAAGAGTGTCAAGTTCATATGATCATTTGAGATGTTTTGGTTCAATTGGTTTGGTTTAGTTTGGCTTATATTGATTTTGGCTCATTTGAATTCATTTGGGTCAAATGGGTTAAGTTGAATAATTTGATCACATTGTCCAAATTGGCTTGGGTGTGTGGTTTGGGATTTAGTTGACCAATTGAAGATGATTGTAGGCTTTGGTTTCAATTAATTTGGATTTGGTTTTGATTTAGGAAACTTGAACCTTTAGGTCAATTTGGGCTAAGTAGGTCAATTGGTTCAATGGGTCCAATCATGGCTTTGGTCAAGTTCAACAATCAATTTGGAATGAACTTGAGCCATTGGTTGCAATCAATTGGTTTAGATTTTTATTTGACATAATTTGGTCTTAGGTCAACAAATAAGAGGGCCAATTGGTTTGGTTTGACTCAATTGAAGGTCAAGTCATATTCAAATATTGATTTTGATTTGGTATGAATCATTGGTTTCAAGGATTTGGCATAGGTTCCAATTTGGCTAGTTTGCATTCATATGGGTTAAGGGTTGACTTAATCAAATGACCAAGTTGACTTGGTTTGACCTAATTTGTGATAATGATCAACCTAGTGTGATCAACAATCATGATGGGAGGTTTTGATGAGCTTGGTTCAATCCAATTTGGGTAGGATTAAACTTGGCTCAAATAGGTCAAATTGGCCACTGGGTCAAGTGGACCAATTGGGTTTAGTTGGCTTGATTTTGGGTTGAGTTTGATTTAGTTGAGTTTGATTTAGTTGAAATTCAATTGTAATTGGTTTGGGTTCAAATGGGTTTTGGTTCATTTGAACATTTTCAAAAAAGGGTTAAGTTGGGTTTGACTTGGGTTAATTTTGGTTTGGCTTGATGATTGTAGATTTCATTTATATTTGTGAATATGATTGAATGTATGATTGATTCATGAGAAAATCAATTGAATTTGGGTTTTGGAATAAAGGAATTTGATTAAGTCCATGGAGTTGGGTTAAGTTTTAATTTTGATTTGGTTTGATTTAATTTTGATGATTTAAATGTATATTTCATTTAAATTTGTGAAGATGATCGAAAATATGATTGATTTGTGAGAAAATCAATGAAGTTTGACTTGATTTGGATTAAGATTTGGCTAAGTCCATGGGATAATCATATGGCTTAGGAAGGGTTTTGATTTAATTTGATTTAGTTTTATTTAGTTTTGATCATTTGAATGTAGATTTGATTTATATTTAGGAATAGATGATTGAAGATATAAATTGATTATGAGAAAATCAATTGATTTTGGATTTATTTGGATTAAGATTTGGCTAAGTCCAAGATAGGTCATATGGTTTAGAAAGGGTTTCAAGTTTGGATTTGATCATGGGCTTCAATCATTTGGTTTTGAATTTGGGGATTTGGATTTGAATTTGATGTTTGAATTGAACTTGAGGTTTGGTTTGAGAATGTGAACATGGATTGGATTTGGGTTGTAGGGTAGGAGATTATCCTAATCCCTAAGGCATAACCTAATCCTATGGTTAACCATTCTAAGTCTTTAGTCTTAGGTTAAGTGTTTACCTAATTGTTAAAAGTGTCTTAATTAGGAAGTCTTAGTGTCTAGAAGACCTAAGTCTAAGATGGGAAGATTGAATTTGCAAAGTGAGGTCAATAGACTGGCTCCATAATGTTTCCCTTGGAGAATGATCAGAAGACCAAGCCAAGTTTCACATTATAGACTGGATACATTTTCAACGCTTTTCTTGGGAGACCATGGATACATGAGATAACATAGTTCCATCCTTTCTACAGTGTACTTTGTGAGAGGTGGGATCATCTACTATGTCAAAGGAGATCTCTAGCCATTTATAGTTCATGAGGTCAGATATATGAAGATGCTACTTCCTTCATCAAAACAACAAGTCTATTCGTGAACTTGGTCAAAGTTTAAAATAAAAGAAAAAGAAAAGAAAAGAAAAGAGAAAATTAAAAAAATAAAAGAGAGTGAAAATAGACTTGAGGAGAAAGTAGAGTTGACATTCCACCCAGCTTTGTTACTCCATTTGAACATATGGGTAAGATGACCTCTCCACTAGGAAGAGGAAAAGGCTAGTTTAGAGGCCCTGTGGGTGGAAAATTTCCTTATTGGCCACCCAATAGAAAATATGTCCCAACTACTAGTACACTGCCATCCAGACTTATAATTTAGTTCATAGGATGAGTCTTATATGGTTAGCATGCTAGCTAGCTCTTCTCAGTAGTAGATTCTCTTGGATGAGACACTTAAGCCAAATAGCAATGAAGATCTTGCTCCAAAGCAAAGCATAATTGTATCCAAGTCAATATGTAAAATAGATAGGAATCAGTTGGGAACCTTAGCTTTAGCCCCACTTTCCTCTCAAAAAGCTGAGGGTTTGGTAATTAAGGAAGCCCCTAAGTCATCCATAGGTGTCAAGACTCAGAGGTTCTTTTTGGGAGCATCATCCTAAAGTTAAGAAGTTGATGTAGAACTTGAGGATGATTCATAAAAAATTAATAGAATTAACTTTTGATTAGTACTTGCCTTATTTTCATAATTTAGCAAAAAAGGGTTAATCCCACATACTTCATTAAAGCATAAGTTAGACTACTCTGAAATAATATGGAAGAACAAATTCAAAAGCTCCCAATCAAGAACAAGACTAGGATTCGGTACAGTGGGTCCAATCAATGATGATGATTATTGTATAGTCATCACCGATCATTTAGAATTCGATAAGTCCTTTTTAAATCACATTAACTAATATGAGGAGCTGTGCTTAGAAACTTCAGATAATCTAAATAATTTTGAAGTCAAAGATGCACCACCAGAGTTTGAAGAAGAGATCAAGTCAACCATAAATGAGCTCAAGGAAATCAACTTAGGAACTGAAGAAGATCCACACCTGACATACATTAGTTCTTTATTAAATAAAATTAAAATGAATGACTTAGTTAGGCTATTGACTGAGTTTAAGGACTGCTTTACATGGAGTTATGAAGAGATGGATTGGCTCTTGACGTAGTAGTCCATAAACTAGCAATAGAGCCTATTTCTAACCCTATCAAGCAAGCTCCTAGATGCATGCATTAGACATAGAACAATAGTTCATTTATGAAGTCAAGACGATAACTTCATCTCAAAAAAATACCCTACCTAGCTAGTCAGCATCATCCCAGTGAAGAAAAAGATTGGCTAAATTCTTATATGCATCGATGTTAGGGATTTAAATAAGGCATGTCCAAAAGATGAATTTCTACTACCAATCCTGAAGCTAATGGTGGACATTTCCTCATCTCATGCAGTCTTCTTTCATGGATGACTCATCTAGATATAACCAAATAAAGATGGACCCTGAAGATGATAGAAACATTGCTTTTAGAACCCCGATCAGAATTTATTACTATAAGGTCATGCCTTTTAGCCTTAATAATGTCAGTGCTACATATCAGCGGGCTATGACTCGAATCTTCAATGAACTCATTCATCATCAAGTCGAGTGCTATGTCGATGATCTCATGATCAAAAGTAGAGAAAAGGAAGACCATATCTTTGACTTGAGAGTAGTTTTTGATTAGTTAAGATAATTTAACCTCAAAATGAACACCTTGAAGTGTGCATTCAGAGTAGCTATATGGAGTAGGTTTGTTGTCTGACACTAGAGAATTAAAATCGATCTAGAGAAAATCAAGGCAATATTAGAAATGCCACCCCCTAAAAGTTTAACTCAACTCAGATCATTCCAAGGGTTGGCATATCTAAGATGCTTTATATCCAACCTATTAAGAAGATGTCCACAATTCTCACATGTCAAAAGGATGTCAAGTTCAAGTGGGATGACAAGTGTGAGCTTACCTTCAAAGACGTCAAGAATTACTTAATGATGCCATTGGTTCTAGTAGCCCCTATCTCAGGTAAGTCACTCATACTTTACACTATTGTGTTCGATGACTCCCTTTGTATTTTGTTGGCCCAAGCCAATGATGAAGGGACGGAAAACACACTATACTACCTTAGTCATCATCTAATCCCTACCGATGCTAATTATCCATCCATTGAGAAGCATTGTCTAGCTTTAATCTTTGCATCCTAAAAGCTATAGCACTACATGCTTTCTCATAAGGTGAACTTGATCTTTAGGATCAATCCACTACAGTATCTCATGACATGGTTGATGTTATCTGGATGGTTGGCAGGATAGTCCATGATCCTCTCATAGTTTGAAATTAACTTCCTACCCTCTGCGGAAAGGAAAGGACAAGTGCTAGTGAATTTCTTAGCAAAGACATCCACTTACCGCAAACTCTCTACCTAGTGATGATCAACCCGATGAACTAATCATGAACTTAGGGGATGCAAGAATTCACCTCGGGAGAAGAACCATAATTTACTATTCCAAGAAAGGTAGGGTAGAATAGTTCTCTTAACTCAATCGATGTGATGAGATTCTCATATCATTTGTCCAATCATTTATTTAGTTTATTTTTATTTATTTTAGTTTATTTTATTTTTATTTAATTTTTTTATATTATATTTAGTTTAGTTTATTTATTTTAGTTTAGGTTTTCTATTTTAGTTTATTTTTTAGGTTTAAGTTTAGGTTTAGGTTTATTCTTTAGTTTTGTTTTATATTCACTTTATTTTTTAGGTTTAGGTTTAGGTTTATTTTTTAGTTTAGTTTTATTTTTATTTTATTTTTAGGTGTAGGTTTAGGTTTTTATTTTATTTTTTTAAGTTTAGGTTTTAGGTTTTTATTTTAGGTTTATTTTTTGGTTTTATTTCTTAGTTTAGGTTTAGGTTTATTTTTAGTTTATTTTATTTAATTTAGTTTAGGTTTAGGTTTAGGTTTAGTTTATTTTATGTTTAGGTTTAGGTTTTATTTATTTTAGTTTAGGCTTAGGCTTATTTTATTTTTATTTTAAGTTTAGGTTTTTTTTACTTGTGGTTGCTTTTAATTTTTTTTTTATTTTTTAGTTTATTTTTTAGGTTTAGATTTTATTTAGTTTTTACTTAATTTTATTTTAAGTTCATTTTAATTTTCTTTTACATTTACAATTTATTTTATTTAGGTTTTTTTATTTTTAGGTTTATTTTATTTTTTTAGTTTAGTTTAGGTTTTTATTTATTTTATTTTAGTTTGATTTTATTTATATTTTATTTTATTTTAGGTTTAGGTTTAGGTTTATGTTTTAGTTTAGGTTTTTATTTTATTTTATTTTTTTATTTTTTATGTTTAGGTTTTATTTATTTTATGTTTATTAAGTTTAGGTTTATGTTTTTAGGTTTTAAGGTTTAAGGTTTAGAGTAGGGTTTAGCTTTAAGGTGGGGCTTAGGGTTTAGGGTTTAGGTTTTGGGGTTTAAGGATTAAGGTTTAGGGTTTATGGTTTTGGGTTTTATGGTTTAGGGTTTAGGGTTTAAGGTTGGTTTAAAGGTTTAGGGTTTCGGGGTAGGATTTTTTTTAATTTTTTTAATTATTTTTAAATTAATTAAACAAGTAGGTTTAGGTTTATTTAGTTTAATTTGAATTTATCTTATTTTATTTTAACTTTTATTTTTATTTAAGTTTATTTTTATTTTTATTTAGTTTAGTTTATTTATTTTAGGTTTATTCATTTTAGTTTAGGTTTTTATTTTAGTTTAACTTTAAGTTTAGGTTTAGGTTTAGGTTTAATTTTTTTAGTTTAGTTTTTTTTATTTGATTTTTTTGGTTTAGGTTTTATTTTTTATTTTTAGGTTTAGGTTTAGGTTTTTATTTTAGTTTTTTAGGTTTAATTTTTAATGTTTTATTTTAGGTTTATTTTTAGGTTTTATTTTTTAGTTCAAGTTTAGGTTTATTTTTAGTTTATTTTATTTCATTTAGTTTAGGTTTAGGTTTTATTTATTTTAGTTTAGGTTTAGGACTATTTTATTTTTATTTTAGGTTTAGTTTTTTTTTAGTTTAGAGTTTAAGTTTTATTATTTATTTGTTTTTATGCTTATTTTTGTTTAGGTTTTAGTTAGTTTTACTTTATTTTATTTTAGGTTTATTTTATTTTATTTTAGGTTTAGTTTTATATATTTAGGTTTTATTTTAATTTAGTTTTTTTATTTATTTTATTTTATTTTAGTTTTTATTTTATTTTATTTTCTTTTAAGTTTAGTTTAGGTTTAGGTTTAGGTTTTAGTTTAAGTTTTATTTTATTATTATTATTTTTTATGTTTATTTATTTATTTTATTTTTAGGTTTTATTTAGTTTAGCTTTAGTTATGGCTTCCAGGTTTAGTTTAGTGGTAGGTTACTTTGCTTGGATTAGGTATTAGGGGATTTAGGGTTTAGGGTTTAAAAATGTGGTTTCATGTTTAAGGTTTAGGGATTAGGTTTTAGGGTTTAGGGATTAGGTTAAGGGTTTAGGGTTTTAGGTTTAGTGTTTACAACTTAGATTTTAGGGTTGAGGTTTAGGGTTTTAGGGTTTAAAGTATAGGTTTTAGGTTTGGGTTCAGTTTTAGTTTAGGGTTTAGGATTTTATTTTTTTTTAGAGAACAAATTGATTCAACATTTCTTCTCGATTTCATCACCAAGTAACACACCAAGTTTTTAAGACACTACAACATTGAAAAAAATGGGCATGCATAGAGCGAATCAAAACCTTAGATAACTAAAGCCATCTCTACTATAAAGACATGGTTCAATAAATAGCTGATCGGATCGATCGTTCTTTAGTTTCTTCCCCATAGAACCACCCTCCTCTAGTAGATCCACCATCATATCCTGATTCTCCCTTTGCCACTAGTAAACCTCTATCGCTCCTCCCGCCTCCATAACCACCACTACTATGACCACCACCTCCATATCCATCCGCACCTCCAGATTCCCCACCACCATTGTGACAACCGTCACCTCTGCCTTAAGGTTTTTTATTCTTGGGTTATTTTATTTTTTTAGTTTAGTTTATGTTTATATTTATTTTATTTTAATTTAATTTATTTGTATTAGGTTTATGTTTAGGTTTTAGTTTACATTTTTATTTATTTTATATGATTATTTTATTTAGGTTTAGGTGTTTAGTTAGTTTAGGATTAGGTTTTAGGTTTTAGGTTTAGGGTTTAGGGTTTAGGTTATCTTAAGGTTTGGTTAGTAGGGTTTAAAGTTTAAGGTTTAGGGCTCATTTAGGTTTTGGGTTAGTTTTAGTTTAGGGTTTAGGGTTTAGGGTTTTAGAGTTTGGTTTTAGTTTAATTTAAGACAAAGTTTTAGGGTGTTTATGTGGTGAGTTTCATAGTATTGCAAGCCCAGGGCCCAGGATCAGGTTATTTAAGGTGGCCCAGGAACCATGGTAGTTCTGGCCTAGCATTTAGATCAAGCAAACCCAGGTCAAGATTATTTATATAGCATATTTAATATTAGATTTATCTAAGTTTGTGGTGGATCTCCCAGTATAAAGAACCCAGCATCAGGTTTGATCAGGGCCCAGGCCCAGCGCCCAAGATCATTCACCCCAGGTAGCCCAGTGGCCCAGGGCCTGGTTACTCTCAGGCCTGGGCTCCAGAGTGTAGAGGTTGGATGTCAGGTTAGGTTGATATGAGTTTAGTTGGATTAGGCCCAGATCCAGTCAGGATCTTTTATCATGATCTATGGGTTGTGGTCAGCCTGTGGATGGTAGTAAGGTCATTTTATATGGTATGGTTTAGGGCTTTAGCCCAGGTTAGGGCCAAGGGTCATGGGTCATGAGTAGAGCCCAGGGTTAGTAGGGTATTTTAGATAGGATATTTTAGGTTTTTGTTTAGGGTTTGGTTTAGGCTCATGATGTGAATTGGGTCAGGTGGGTAGGGTAGATGGTAGGATTTTAGGATTTAGAGCTCAGTTTAGTCATGGTTTTCTTTTAAGATTACAAACCTACCAGGTTTATTTTAATTTTAATCATACAAGTTCATATATTTTTTTATTTTTTATTTTATGTTTATTTTCTTTATTTTATGGCTTCTTTAGCCTATGCCTCAGGAGGGCCAGATTTAGGTAAGTCAGTAGTTAATGTAAGTTTAGGGAGGGATTTAGGGTATTAGGGTAGGTCAAATCTAGAGTTTTTATATAGGGTCAGGGCCCACAACCCAGGGCCCATGATAGGGTAGGGAGGGCCCAGGATTTAGTAGGGCCCATGGTACAGCCAATAGGTCTTAGGGTCAGAGAGGAGGATAATCCATAGGGCCCAGGGCCCAACATTTTAACGTTTTGGTTTAGGGTTTTAGGATTTATTAGGGTAAAGAAGTAGGAGGATTATTGGGTGTAGTAGGGAAGAGCCCAGGGTATATCAGGATTTGAGTATGATAGGTATGGTATTTTAGGGAAAGTTTAGGGAGTGGTCATGGTAGATTTGATTAGATGTAGGGTTGGGTTGATGACTGGTTTGGGTAGGTTAGGTTTAGGGTCAGTTTAGATTTAAAGTTATTTTATTTTTTTATCAAAGAGGTTTATTTAATATTAATATCTTAGTATATATTTATTATCTGTGTCCATTTATCTTTAGGGCCCAGCTTAGGATTAGGGGGCCATTTGTTTTAAAGGATTTTAGGGCCCAAGTCAGGGTTTATCAGTGGTATCCCAGGTCAAAGGTAGGTATGTATTATAGTAGGGTACACCCAGGGTACAATACCAGTGGCCTAGGGTAGATAGCATTTAGTATGGTTTATGGTGTAGTTTAAGTCAGGTTTAGAGAGAGGGAGGTCAGTGGGGAAGGTTTAGGGTAGGTCAAACATTTAGGGTATCAGGATTTTGTGGCCCAGGTTTAGTTAGGAGAGGCCCAGGGCCCAGTGCTGGCCCAAGATAGGTTAGGTTTAGGGTTTATTTAGGGCACAGGGTTGAGTAGGGTGGTAGGGTCAAGTCAGGGAGGATAGCCATTTTGGCCTAAGGTAGGAATTATGTAGTTTTAGCATTTTTAGATCAAGCAAACCCAGTTATATTTATTTATTTTAGCATTATTTTATCTTATTTATTTTATTTAATTATTTAGGTTTTAGGTAAGATTTGGCCCAGGGTTTATGATCTGGAGCAGGGTTACTTATATTGGATCAAGATTTAGGTCAGTTTAGGTTAGGAGGGAGGGTTTATATAGTAGGGTCATGGAGTCTTAATTAGGTCATTTATTTAGGCTCATTTTATTTAAGAGATAGCCCAATATCATTTAGGATCTGGGTGGAGGGTAGCCTAGGCCCATTTTAGGAGTCAGAGATTGGTATGGTCAGGGAGGTAAAGCTAGAGTCAGGTGGATGGGTCATGAGCCCAGGGCCTAGGGTTAGGGCCCAGGGCCTGGGCCACCAGGATTTATTGATCAGTTTAAAAGTTTTAGGACAGGGTTAGTTTATGATGTGAATTAGTGGGTGTAGGAGTTAGCTGGTAGGATCCCTAGGATTTAGAGTTGTGTAGGGTTTAAGATTAAACCTAGGCCCAGTATTAATTTTTAACTATTTAAGTTTATATTATTTTTATCATGTATTTTTATTTATGCTAGCCAGGGTTTTGTGGAGGGTCAGGATGTGGGAGTCAAAGCCCAGTTTAATGGCCCAGGATTTAGGGCCCAGGGCCCAGGGCCCAAGCCCAGGTTTAGGGCCAGGGCCCAGGATCTTGGGTGGGGCCAAAGTCTGAGGAGAATCATAGAGCCACAAAGGGCCCATGATAGTAGGGCCCAGGGCCTAGGATCCAGCCCAGGTTTGGCCCATCTTTTTAGGCCTGGGTAGGTTGTTTTAAGGGCCTAGTCAGTTACTCAGGTTTAGGGCCCAAACATCTAACGCCCAGTCTAGCCAGGGCCTGAGCCCAGGGTCAGGTAGTCATAGGCCCAGGGCCTAGCCCAGGGCCTGGGTGGTTTATAGGAGGATCAGGGTTGGGTAGCCCATCCTTAGAGTGTGGAGGGAGGATTTAAGGCCCAGAGCCCATGATTGGTTTATGGTAGTAGGGAAAGCCCAGGGTCTGGGGTTTATGGGAGTTTGGCAGGATTAGGATTAGTTTGGGTTATGATCTTTTATCAGGGTTTAAGGTTTATTTAGGTATTTTATTTCTTATTTTATTTTTATTTATTATTTGGTTTACTTTTTTTTAGATTCAAATTGTGTTTAGGTTTATTTAATTTATTTTTAATTATTTTATTATATTTATTTTTTATTTTTATTTGTGTCTATTTTTATTTTTAGTTTGGTTTAGGGTTTATCATTTAGGTTTTAAAAGTTTAGTTTTTAATCTTTATTTTAGTTTAGTTTAGGGTTTTAGGTTTTAGGTTTAGGGTTTAGGGTTAAAGGTTTGAGGTTTTATTTTATTTTTATTTTTTATTTTTTTAGGGAAACCCCATGATGTTTTATTGCCACAAAAAAAGGGGTTACAAGGTCCTTAAAGGGGATAAACCCAAACTACTACCAAAGAGCTACAATCTAAGGAGTAAATCCCATCTAAGTACATCCAAGAGCAAAAGAAAACATTAAAGCAATCAAAAGATACAAGTTGATTAACATAATAAGCTAAAGAAAGGATAAAGCCAATGCCATGAAGAGTGAGTTGGTAATATGGAGCAAACTGCAAGATAAAAGAGAGAAATCACACATAATGAAGAGAGAGATTAGAAAAGTAATACAAAAGATAGAAGGAAACAATATGAGGGAAATGTGATAGAGAAGGCTGTGCTCAATCACATGTTGTGATGCAAATATGAGCATCCAAACTTCGAAGGGTTACATCACATGAGCTACTACAACCAAAAGGAGTGAGAACATCACGCATCATAGCCAACAAACCCGTGAGAAGGAAAAATTTGTTGATAATTCTTGTGAGTTTTATTACTGCAAACCAAGCAAAATCATATCTAAAATATATAGGTAATTGCTAAGAGTCAAGGATAAGGAGTCTCATTCAAGAAAATTATCATCAATACAGCATTTTGAGAATACATAAACAAAGTGAGCCATCTTATCATGATGAAATAAATTTTCAAGTAAAATCCTGATAGAATCTTTAATTCTTAGAAAGCAATACTAAAGGAAGACATACTCAACATAAATGAATGCAACCAACCAAAATTAGCACCTAAAAATAGTTGGAGCAAAGCAATCAAAGGAAGATAGCATTCAGAATTATCAACACCAAGAGAGAATAAGGCAAAGAAAAGGCAAAAACATCCAAGATAGAAGGGACGACCATAATACCAATAAATAAGATAAGACACCAAAGAGTGATGCATCAAAATAGGAGATAAATTGAGCAAAAGTAAATCCAACCCCTAAATAACCCCAGATAAAAATAGGCCAAATTTATGAGAATTTAAAACAAAATGATAAATCCAAGAAAAAGGTAGCAAAAAAGTAGACCAAGACATCCAAAGCCAATACAAATCGATAAAGATTGCATTCCAGACAAAGCCAAGACAAAAGACAAGAATAGAGCACAAGCCATTGGGTCCCAATAATAGAAACAACAAGGGTAATGTAGATAGCAAGAAGTGATAATGAAAATACCCCTGATAGAAATAGCAGGCACTCAGAGAAAACAATAACAAAAAGCTATGCAATAGAAATACAATTAGGATCCACAGGATCCGTAAAAAACAAGACAGCAAATAGTCAAGACAAAAAAATAGCATCAAATAGTAAGAGCCATGGCCAAAACAGCAAGGGACAACATAGTACCATAATTCAGAAAGCTACAAATGTAAACAATGACCAAAACAAACAGAGACAAAGATAACTGGCAAGATACGCCTTGAAACCCTTAATCATATCCAGAAAGATAACCAACACAAGAAAACTAAGTGTGAACAATAAAGACAGCAATCGATAGATCCCAACAACAAAGAGGTTATTATGATTGGAACCCACCAAAAGGATCAAAATTGTATTCAAATGAAAAATATCATTAGAATCTAGACAAAACAATATAAAGTAAGGCAAAAAACCAGCAAAACCGCCTGTGACAACAAATAGGCAAAACCATCCAAGCCTCTAATCAATAGACAATGCCATAGCAGCCAAGAAGATATAACATAGAATAAGTATCTTGAGGCAAGACCAGATAGCAAACACCAAAAACCTCGAGAATCAAGACAATAAAACAAATTTTGCCATAAAACCACCCATCCGTGATAAATAGTAATTGATACCGCAATGTTAAAAAAAACAACTCAATCCAATATCTTGCAATGAAAAAAACCAAAACCCCGTAAAACTGTAGAGTATTAATCCAAAACACAACAAGGTAGTTAATACCAACAAGTCGCCAAGAATCCACCCCAAAAGCATATATAAAGATGTAGAAAACTCCCACCAAGCCAATCCAAGTGACATTCAAAGCATTAGCAGATGATTAGTCACATTAATCCACCTACCACATAAGGAACATTTATAACAAAGAAGAACACTATCCCAATAAAACAATCCTTGGAGAAATACCCACAAGCATAATAACAATCATTGGGAGTATACAAAAACATAGGTTAAGAGCCAAGAGAAATTGATTAAAAGATCGCATACTAGCAAGTAGGGATACTATATAAAGCACAAAGAGTGACAATTAATCGATAAATCAAATCCACAAACATCCAAAATCTTAAAACAAAGAACAGCAAACATCGAATATAGTACTTTCAAATAGAAATGACACTCCAATAAGAAGGTAACAAAGACAAACCCATTAGATGGATTACAATGTAAACAATGATCAAATATGATTCACAAACACCAAATGAGCAAAGAATCCAAATGTAAATAATCCAAGCAATCGAAAAGTCACTCCATCGAGCAACTAATGCAACATTGTAAGCCACTAGAATATAAAATAAGAAGATGATTCCAAGTACATCAATACCAATCGAGTTTTAAGAAAATAAAGGTCCAAAACCAACTTGCTAAGAGAAAGGTGCAAGATGGCAAAAAATAAAGGTGAGGAAAATTGAAAGCGTAAAAGCCAGCAGCCCAAACCCACAAATGAAAAAGACCAAATCAACAAACAAATCAACAAATAACCATGGCAAGAAACCTAAAACCCAAAAGTAATTAAACCCAATCCATTCCAAGATAAGGATTTCACCAAAATAACCATTAAAAGAGACACATAATTTCTTCCCTTGCGTGAAAGAGTCGAGGTTATGCATTATATAAGCAAGATCAGATAAAGTCCAAGCCCAACAACCAACCAAAATCCTTTCAGCATAAGTGATGGAACCTTTATGAATAAGGCCTTTAAGGAGTAGAGAGTCCCAAGGAATGTAAGCATCAGCCAAAGAAGTACTATAATCATCAAAATAAAAAATGCAACCAGCATAATGCACACTAATTCGATGCCTAGAATCAAATATTTAAGAAGAATGCTCCAAGATATTGTCATGAGAAAAACCGGTTAAAGGAGTTAGTATAAAAGTCTAAGCCCATCAAGATAACTTCCTCCACCAAAAAACCAAAAGCTTCCAACTAAAGGAGAAGGGTAAAAGTCAAGGCAAAGAGCACAAGACAACAATGATATCTATGAGGAGTATCCATAAAGAACACAAAACAAAACTAGAAAAAGGGAGGCAAAGAGGAGAATTAGATGAGGTAAGGAAGCCCGAATTGTCCAAGTTAACTGCACTACGCAAGTATTTGGGTAATGTAAATTGATCAAAGAAGATGATACTGTCTAATCTCGCACTGATTTGCAAGGTAATCAAGACAGAGTTACCTTCATGCCAAACATGAGTGATGGTAAAATTTAATGAGAGAATAAGCCCTAGTTTGCTAAGGGAGGTAGAACAAACAGCTTGCTCATATTGGTAGAAGTCAAAAGATCAATCAAGAGAAGAGCGCCCACCTCTATCCAAATATTGAGCCTTATTTTGAATACAAATTTCTAAAGCTTTGTGGACCATAAGCTCAAGATAAGGGACAAGGTCGAAATAAGGGATAAGCAAATGCACATAGGACTATACCCTTAGAATCTCAAAATGCCTCCACAACCGAGCCATTATGAGACAGAGCCAAGATATTAATTTTAATAATATGATCAAGAGGTTTTTCCAAAACCATTCTATCATTTCTATAAGTCGGTCCGGAAGGTTGAGGCGCCTACAGATTTACAAACTTTAAAATGTTTGTGATGAATTAAATTGGTTTTAAACAAGTCACAAATTTTGTTTTAGTTCTAGCAATAATCCTCATGTGATTCATAATCCCACGATGTTTAGATCATTTCGTCCATCCATATGAACCAAATAAGAGTAATGGCGATTAAGATTTTAATATGACCTTTAATTGCATTGTCAAAGTAAACTTCAAGAAGTTGATATAAATTAAAAAAGAACAATTAAAATTGACAAGTGTTGAATAGATCTCATACCAAATCCAAATTTTAGAGGCAATAGCCCCATTAACAAAAAACATGGTTAACATTCTCAATATGAGAACAACATTGACATTTAGAGGAGTAAAACCCTTTACCCCACAACAAAGAGTCAACAGAATAAAGTTTTAGGATAAGCCAATAGAGTAAGAAGAGGGGATATTGTTATTCCAAATTTTGGAGAACACAATAGAAGAATCGAGTGTCTTAGTGTGAAGCCACACATTTTAAGGTTGAAATCCCATTATGAGATAGCTTAAAGATAATCGATCATGATTGTTAGGAGTGATAGAATATTAGTAATCATATTTAAGAAAGTGGAAGGAATAGAATCAATCTTACTAGTGTTCCACTTGTGATTTTGCCAATGAATTAACTCTAAGAGAAGTGGAGTGAGTGAGTAAGTCATCAATGGATCCACACTGTCTTTCCAAAAGAAGGAATTGCCGAGTTTATGCCCCAAAAAATTAAGGATTCGGATCCCATTTGACAGAACAAAGTCTTCTCCACAGAGAATCAATTTAAAGGGACAAATGAGAGGATGTTTAGGCAATTTTAGAAGTCATGAAATCCCAAAGACTATTTTTGCTCCAAAAATTCCACCAAAGTTTGTAGGAGAAGGCATTGATAACTTCTTTGATGGATTTACAACCCTGCACCTCTTCAAGAGTACCACAATTTTGGACCAAGATGACTGCATTTTTTTAGAGGAGGTATTGGTTCCCAAGAATTTGTTTAAGACGCTCAATTCTATTGATGGTAGAGTTGGTAGGCACAATGGTTTGAAGAAGGTATATAGGCATGGAATTTAGAGTGCTCTTGATCAAGGTAAGCCTACCACCAAAGAGAGTAAATGAAATTCCCAAACCAAAAATTTTGTTAGAAATTTTCTGAATTAGATCATCAAAAGGTGTATGATCTTTTGGCCTTTAAAGAGGAGCCCCAAGTAATTAAGAGGGAGTTGATTTTGCTTAAAATTAGTAATTCTGATATTTGGTTAAGTCTATTAGGGAATCTTAGTTGAAGGAATAAAATTGCATTTTCCTTCATTAAGAAAAGGCCACTAACTTTACCAAAATCATTTAGAAGGTTCTTAATGGTTTTAACATGTTGAAGGGAGTCATAAGATAATGAAATCATCTCAAAGCTAAGATGAGAAATAGGGAAACCTCCATGAGTTTTAAAAGACATATTAGATTATTAGAAAAGATCAGGCAGTGTATTCAATAGCAATGATAAAAAAGAGAAGGTGATGGGTCACCTTGCCTCAAACCATGGCTAGAAGGAAAGAAACCTATGGACTCACCATTCAAGATAACCAAAACCATACATTCTGATACACCTTTTATAATGATAAAACTATCAAAACCAAACAAATTCAGATTTGAAAGAGAAAATCTCATGAGAGATTGTCAAAGGCTTTAGCAATGTCCAATTTGAATAAGATGTTGCCTCTAGAAGGGACATCAATGTCATGAACCCTCTTGAGCAAGAAGAATATTATCCGATATTACTCTGTTTAAGAAAACCCTTGATTTGGGGAGATGATTTTAGGAAGCAAAGGGCTAAGTCTATTATTTATTAATTTAGCAATGAGTTTTGAAAAAGGTGCAAAGACTAATCCTAAAATCACCCCAAGATTCGTGGATTGTTAGATTTGGAAATAAGGACAATAGAAGTGCTAGAAAAGTATTTGGGAATAGGATTGCCATCAAAGAAATCAATAATAAAGATCAACTAAGTCGATTTTAATAAATGACCAATGCTGAAAGAAGTGGGTCGATATAGTGCACAAGAGTTCATGTTCTTAAGAGTATTACTAATCTCCTTCTAAGGACACATAGTGAGTAAATGATTATCTCAGTTAATCATAGAGGGGATAAGATGAGTGTTTGATAAAGTTAAATGGATTAGAATTTAATAAAGTTTGGAAATGATGATGTAATTCTTAATATCATTGTTATCTGCTATCCATTCACCATTAGAGTTCTTAATTTTCTTAATCGAGTTTAAGGCTCCGCTTATTACAAATGGCATGAAAATACGGTGTTTTTGTCACCATCAGATATGTTTGCTTACACTTTTGACGCCAATAGGTTTCTTCCATGTTTTGATAATTAGCCAAGGTATTCTTGGCAATGTTCAACTCATCGGGATCTGGAGACAAATTCTTCAAGAGAACAAACCTCTTGTTCCATAGCTTTAAGATTTGTGAAAAGGTTTTGAAAATGTGTTTGTTCCACCAATTGAGATTTTGTTTAAGTCTTTTGAGCTTAAGCCAAAGTCATACCTTAACAAAATTATCCGGAAAATAGGGGCCATCCAATTAGTGGACATTGGTGAAGTCACTATGTTGGGTCCACATATTTTGAAATCAAAGGAGAGGGAATAGATGGGGTAGGGGATTTTGAAGGAAATCAAAAGAGGAGCATGGTCGGTGTCGCCAAATGCTCAACAATGGTAAGAGCCACCGATTGATCCAAAGAGAATTAAATAGGGTCCTATCAAACACCGCCAAAGTCTAGAGTTGTGCCACGGTAATTAGACCCAAAAAACCAATGATCGATTGCAATCAAGGATCATATTTGAGAAGTCCTCCATGGAATGAAGGTTAGAGAACATCCTCCTTCTTCCAACTAGCTATGATAGTATTGAAATCGCTCCAACCAACCAAGGAAGGTTAACAGGAAGCAAGGTGCGTAAGTGATTCCAAAGGATGTTCCTACCACTCTATTACAAGAAGCATAGATAAAAGAGCCAAAAGCCGATAAGTCACCTAAGGAGATTTTGACATTAACCAATTGGTCAAGATAATCAATGATGGAAATGGTGATGGAGTTGTGCCAAAAGCACCAAATTTTATTATTAAGATTGAAAAGAAATTATGAAAACCAAGGGATCTAGCAACAAAAGCAATCTTAGAAGAATTAATGAGAGGTTCAATAAGAACAAGTAACTTGATATTATGAACACGATAAAGACTCCTAACACGACATGGATGAAGAGACCCACAACCCGATATTCCAAATAATAAAATTAATCATAAGGGGACAAACCAAAAGGGAAAAAGAAGAAAGGAGAGAGAGAAAGAAATGATGACACATTACTTGTGTGTGGAAGAAGAAGTGGTTCTAATAAAATTATTATTAGAAATTTTGCTTTGTTTTTTATTTTAACAATTTGAAAGGGTCTATCATAATCCAAATTATCTCCATCGAAAGAGATTGATGTTTGTGTTCCAATAGTAGAAGGATCTATCAATGTTTTAGAAGAGGGATTTCACCTTCTTCCTATCTGATAGAGTGAGAAATTGGGTTCAAATGTTGATTATCACTCAAGGGAAATAGATGGAGAAGTTCTAGACCACATTCTAATACAAATATCTTTCAATATCCATGTCATCATTGTTTCATTATATATGATTCTCATTCAAATTGTTTAGTTGGGTGTCCAATATAAGGCTACCATTGATTTTCAGATTTAAATGCGCAAAGTATCTGGGAAACCATTATTAAAGCAGGTGAGGTTAGGTAAATTGTCATTGTATCGGCCACACCCTCAATGTGCATTTTAGTACCAAGGTCGAGTGTTTTCCACTAAGATTAGGGAGTGTGGGGAGGAGAGGTTCTTTTGAGTATCTTCATATATGCTAGAGTAGTTTGAGTTTTATGGTTGTTTTATTTATTTTAGTTTACAATTTAGGGTTCAAGTGTTTTGGTTTAGGTCTGATTTTAGATTTTGATTGAGTTTTGGGTTTTAAGATGGTTTTGATCAGCCTGTGGCCATATTGGGATTTAGGGTTTAGGTTTGGATTTTAACATCTTTAGGTTTCAGATTGTGGTTTTATTTAGGTTTTGGCTCAGGTTTAAGGCTAGTCTCAGGGAGGGAGGAAGGCCAGGTTGGTGGGGATCAGTATTTCATAGCAAGGTTAGATTTAGAGGTAGGCCAGATTTAAGTAGGGTTTGTGGTTTTGGGGCTTTTAATGTTTAAATTATTTTTTATTTTATATTTTATTTTACGCTAGATTTTATTTTAGGTTTTTAATCCATTTATTTATTTTTATTTTAGTCGTGCCATTTAATTTATTTTAGTTTATTTTATTTAAGATATTTTATCTTGTGTTTATTTAGTTTAGTTTTATTTTTTTATTTTTTTATTTTATTTTAGTTTAGGCTTTTTATTTATCCATTTTTAGGATATATTTAGTAGGTCCAAGATTAGGTTTTTTAGTTTTAGGGTTTTACTGTGGGTTTTAGGTTTGGGTTTTTTAGGTTTGGGTTTCTTTTTTCAGGGTTTGGGTCAGGGTTTAGGTTGGGGTAGTTTAGGATTTGGGGTTTAGAGTTCTTATTTAGGATTTAGTTTAGGGTTTAAGGTTGAGGTTTAGTGTAGGATTAGATTAGGGTTTTTATGTGTTCGTGTTAGTTTAGGATTTATTTTAGTTTTGGGTTTAGAGTTTAGGTTTTAAGTTTAGAGCTAAAGTTTTAGTTTAGGCTTTGTGGCATTTTTTATTAGAGAGAAAATTTAGAGTCGATATTTCTTCTTTTGATTTCATCAATTAACAACACAAGCATTCTAAGATAAACAGATCATGCATGCATGGAGAAAAAAAACTTTAGATAACTAGAACCATCTCTACTATAAAGACATAATTCCATAAACAAATATATCGATTTATTCTTTAATTTCTTGTTCATCAACCACCCAAGCCTTTAGAAGGATCCACCATCATATGATCTCGCTCCACCACGCATTATGACTATAACCTCTATCACTCCTCCTGACTCTATAACCACCACTGCTCCGACCACCACTTCCATATGCACCAGCACCTCTAGATCCCCCACCACCACTAAAAAACCATCCTTCATAGATTTCAGCTTGGTATGTGATGTTTTTCTGCCAAAGTTCTTCCCATTTACATTTTATTCGATTTATTAGGTTTTAGGTTTTGTTTATTTTTAAATTTATTTGGTACTTAGTTTAGGGTTTTTTTTTTAGCCAGGTTTAGGTTTTATTTGGTTTATGCTTGGGTTTTATGGTTTTTTAGTTTTGGGGTTTAGGTTTAGGTTTTTTAGGGTTAGGTATAGGTTGTGGCTCAGGGTTTATGGTTAAGGTATTTTGTGGTTTTTTGGGTTTTTTTAGTCATGTGTTATTTATTATTTAGAGCTTTTTATTCATTTAGGGCTCATTTTATTTATTCATTTAAGATTTTATCAGATTTATCTTGTTTTATTTTATCCATTTTAGTTTAATTATTTTTATTATTAGTTTTTTATTTTATTCTAGTTTTATCTATCTTTTATTTTTTTAATTAGTTTAGGTTATATTATCTTTTATTATTATTTTTAGTTTTCTTTTATCATTAATTTTTAGTTTGAGCTAGTTTTATCTTTTATTTTATTTATTTTATCTATTTTATTTAAGTTTTTTTATTTAGATTGATTAGGATTTTGTTCTTAGTTAGGTTAGAGTTTGGGGTTTATTTATGGTTTTATTCTTTTGATTTAGCCAGTTTCAGATTTGTGGCTAGTTTGTGCTCATTTGTATTTTTGTCTGTCATTAGATTCCATTCAGTTCTTCATTTAACCATCAAAGCTTGGGCTCATGGTAGGTCAGGATTATCAGATCTATAGTTCTCAGCTCAGGTCAGGCCATTTAGATCTTGGGTGCCTTTTGATCTCTTACTCATGGTCATTGGGCCTAGGGCTCATGGCCTCAGTGCCTCACTGCCTTGGGCCTGGTCAGCCCAGGGCCCAGCAGGCCTAGCTCAGTGGCCCAGTTCCATGTGGCTCAGTCTAGGGCCTTATCAGTGGTTATGGCTCAGTGGCCTTTAAACCAATCAAACTGGCCAGTATCTAGTTTTACCATCATTTTATTTCAGGATCAGGCTCAGTGGCCCATGCTTTCTGGGTTTTTTGAGTGATCCAGCATAGGGTAACGCTCAGGCCTGGTCAGCTCATCTTTAGGCCTTATCATGTAAGGTCAGGTTTAGGTCCTTGGTTTATGGCTAGTAGGTTTATTCTGGGTCTTTAGGTCATTGTCATTGCCTGGGCTCATGCTAGGTATGATTATGATTTTCAGTATGGCCAGGTCAGTGGCCCAGGGTCAATGAGCTTAGGGCCTAGGTCATTGAGGGTTGTGGCCTGGGTTGTGGTCAGGGTAAGGCCTTGTGGGCTCAGGTTTTTTTGGTTGTGGCCCAGTTAGCTCAGGATCAGTGGCCTTATTCAGGGCTAGTCTCAGTAGAGTCAGCCTCTCAGTGGCTCAGGTCTAGTTTTAGGTTTATTTTATTTTGTTTATTTATTTTATCTATTAATTTTTATCTTATTTATTTTATATTTATTTGTCCATTTTATTTTTAATTAGTTTAGCTATAATTATTATTTATTTATCATAGTTATTTTTATTTATTAAGTTAGAGTTTGAGCTCACATTTATCTTATATTTATTTATTTTATTTAATTAGTTTATTTAGATAGATAGGATTAGGTTCAGCCCAGGGCCTAGATCTGGGTTTATGGTTAGGTTTACCAGTTTGTATCTGGGTTTCAGCCTAGGATTTAGTGGTTTGGTTTTCATAGATTCCAGGTTTTAAGCTTAGGGTTTATCAAAGTCTCATGGTCTTGGCTTATCATAGCCCAGTGGTCATGGCTTAGGCCTTGGCCAGGGCCTGGGCTCAGGTCAGGTTGATTTGGGCCTTTTAGACTCCTTTGGCCCATGGTTTGGCCTATATGTTTCTTTTTTAAGGCTCACTAGTTATTAGGGCATTTAGTTTAGGCCCAGGTTATTTTAGTATTTTTAGGTAGGATTGGGTTATGTTATTTAGGTTTTAAACCAAACTTTTAGGCATACATTTTTAATATTTAGTCATTTTATCTTTATTTAGGATCAGGGCTCAGGCTCAGGGTATGCCTCTGGCTCAGTTTTAGTCAGATCTTACCTATTTAGCCCAGTTTAGCCTGTGGCCTAGTAGGGCTCATTAATGCCTCAGCCCAGGGCTAGGTCTGGGCTCATGGCCCATAGGTCAATGCCTGAGGTCAGTATCATTAGCCTGTGGCCCATGCCTCTGGATGATCCATGATCAGTCTTGGCTCATGGCTCAGGTGATGGCCCAGGGCCTATCAGATCTGGGATCATTTGGGCCATTAGGTTTAGGGTTTGTGGCTCAGGCCTGGGGTTTGTGGTGTTTTTCTTTTAAGTTCAGGAGAGGTCAGGGTCAGAGCCTGTGGCTCAGTTTTAGCTCAGGGCCTGTGGCCTTTAGTGGCCCATGGCTATTATTTCTAGGGTAGGATTTTATTGTTTTATTTTATCTTTATTAGTTTAATTTTATTTTATTTTATTTAGTTTTATTTTGTTTAGTTTTCTTAGTCCATTTTATTTTAGTTTAGTTTTAGTTATAAATTTTATCTTACATTTCATTAGTTTATTTTATTATAACAGGTTTAGGCTCAGTTTATTTTTACATTTTATTTTATTTTTTATTTTTATTTTTTAAGTTTTATTTTAGATGGATCTGTGGCTTTTTAGTGATTATTGGGCCTTGGCTCATGGTTTTGGGCTTTTTAACTCCAGTTTAGGATTTAGGCTCATTTGGCCTTAGGGTTATTTTTAGGTGGCCAGGTCTTGGGATTTTATTTTAGATTTTAACCATTAGCTCAGTAGTTTTTGTGGCTATTAGTTTATTTTTTATGGTTTAGTAGGGTTTAGGGCTCATTTTTGGTTTAGGCTCATTTTTTTTTATTTGCCTGTGGCCTATTGTGCCTTTTAGTATGGTCTTTTAGGTTCATGGTGGCTCAGGATCTGGCCCAGTTTAGGTCATCATGGCCCAGTTTAGGCTCAGTGATCCAGGGCCTAGTGCTAGCTTTTAAAATCAAACCCACAGCCCAGCATTTAGCCTTTACACCATTTAATTATTTTATTTTAAGGATTTGGCCCAGGCTCCATGCCTTAGCTCAGGGTTGAGTCATCCAGATAGGGCCTAACGCCCAGTGAGGCTCAGGCTTGTGGCTCAGGGCCCAAGCCCAGTGCCCAGGGTCTTGTCTGGGCTCATGGCTTAGCCTGGGCCAATTTGAGGCTTAGGGTTGTTTCAGTGGCTCAGTGGCCCATGATGGTGGCCTTGGCCCAGGGCCCATGGTATGGTCAGGTAAGGCCTTATTTTAGACAGATTAGGGGTCAGGTTTAGCCTGGGACTAAGATTTAGGGCCTTAGGAGGGTTTTTCAGTGGCTAGTGGTAAATTTAAGTGCCTGTCATAAGCTCATGGTGTTTAGTGATAGTTTAGATCAGCTCAGGGCCTAGAAGAGTTTATCTGGCCTTGGCCTAGTTTTAGTTTAGTTTGGTAAGGTGAGATTTTTATTTTAATTTATCTTTTATGTATTTTATTTTAGTTTTGATTTATTTTAGGTTTTTATTAAGTATTTTATTTTTATTATTAGGTTTATAAATTATTATTTTATTTTTTATTATTTTATATTTTAATGTTTAGGTTTTTTTATTTTATTTTATTTTATCATTATGGTCAGTGCTTTTATTTATTCTTTAGGATTTATTTTATTTAGCTCAGTTTAGGTTCTAGTAGGGTTTCAGTTTCATGATTAAGAGCCTAGGATAGTAGGATTTAGGCCTAAGGTTTAGAGCCTATTTTAGTTTATTTTATCTTTTTGGTTAATTTTTATCTATTTATTTTATTATTTAAGTTTATTTTAAGTTTATCAATATTATTTTAGCCTAGTTAAGTTATTATCTTATCTTTTTATTTTATTAGTATTTTTACTTTAAGCCCAGGCCTAGTCATTTATCTTATATTGTGTATTTATTATCTTAGTGAGATCCATCTAATCCCAGTTTTCAGTTAAGCCTGGGGTCAGGGTTTCCCAGTGATGGGGAGTTTTGGAGGCTCAGCATGGGCCTAGCTATAGTGGTGGCCTGGTTATAACCCAGGGCTCAGGGTGTGTGGTTTAGGGTCAGTGGTTAGTATTTAGGTTAGTAGGTTTATGGTTGATAGATTTAGGTTTGGGTTTAGGAGTTTAGTAAGGGTTGGGTAGGGATTTGGGGTTTATGGTTTAGGTTTTTTTGGGTTTAGGGTTTTGGGTATAGTTTTGGTTTAGGTTTAGGTTTTAGTTTGAGTTTAGGGTTTTCAGCTTTTTTAGAACTAATTTATTAAACAATTATTTTTTAATTTGATTAGCCAGTAACCCACCAAGTTTTCTAATGTTTAACAACATAGATAAAATGAGCACACATAGGGCAAATCAAAATTCTTAGATAACTAGAACCGTATCTACTATGAAGACACAATTCTATAAGCAGCAGATTGGATTGATCATTTTTCAGTTTCTCTAGTGCACATCAGAACAACCCTGGCCTCTCGAGTGGTGGGATCCACCATCATATCTCAATTTCTCCCTCCTCCACCACAACGGCTATAATCTCCATCATTCCTCCATTATAACCACCACTACTCACCACTGGATAACTGCTTCTTTATTCCATCGCCATATTTAGTCGAGCCTGGTTGATGTTCCCCATCAAAGTTCCCCATAATAGTTTAGGTTTTTTAGTTATTATTATATTTTAGTTTATTTTTTTTATTTAATTACTTTAGTTTAGGTTTATGTTTTTTTAGGAGGTTTTTTTTTTTATTTAAGAGATATATTTATTTTATTTTATTTAAATACTTTAGGTTAGCCAGGGTTGTGGTAGGATTTGGGTTTGTTGGTTTAGGTTACGGTTTAGGGTTTGTGATTATTTTAGGGTCTAGGGTTTAGGGCTGGTAGTTTAGGGTTTAGGGCCTGGGTTTGTTTAACATTTAATATTTAGGTTTAGGGTTAGGTGGTATGATTTAGTTTATGATCAGGGTACATGGGTTGTGGTCAGGGTTGGTTTGGGCCTTTGGGTTTGTTTATTTTTTTAGGTTTTATTTAGGGTTTGTGGTTTAGGTATCCATAGGTTTGTGGCTCTTTTTTTATTTTTGGCTCTTAAGGCCTAGTTTAGGTTTAGCCAGTCAGGCCTGGGTCATGGGCCTGTGGTCAGCCTGTGATCAGATAGGTCTGGATTTAAGCCTAGGGCCTGATTTCCTGCCTAGGCCTATGGTCTTTATTTAGTTTTTATTTATTTTTATGCCTAGTTTTATTTTATCTAGGTCTAATCTTTTAATTTTTTAGCCTAGAGGATTTTATTTATTATCTTACTATATTTTATATATATTATTAGCTTTAGTTTAGGTATTTGTGGTTCATTTATTTTATTATTTTATAGGTTTAGGTTTTATTTAGGATCATTTAAATTTTGTAGGTCAGTGGACGTCATGGTAGCCAGTTAATGCCTGGGGCCTAGGAAGTGCTACAGGACTCCAGGTCATCAGAGCCCAGGTTTGGCTCAGGACTCCAGGCCCAGGCCCAGGCCCAGGCCCAGGGCCCAGTAGTGTTTGGTTGTGGTCAGTTTCCCAGTGCTCTCAGCCAGCTTAAAGCCTGAGCCCAGGGCCAGGTTTAAGGCTTGAGTCAGTGGGGATTTTACATCTGAGTTTAGGGCCTAGGGCCTAAGCCTGAGGCCCAGGGTCTGGGCCTGGGCCAGCTCATGGTTTTTTTGTGGCCAATTTATGGTTTATTTAAGTAAGTTAGGTTTTGCAATCAGGTTTAGGTTTGGTTTATTTAGGGTTAGTGGTTTATTTTGTTTAGGGCCTAGAGTTAATGATTTAGATTTTTTATGGGTTTACTGTGGGTTTAGGATTTGGTCAGAAGGTTTGTGGTTTTAGGGTTAGGATAGGTTTGGGATGTGTGTTTAGTTTAGATTTAGGATTTAGGATTTAGGTTTTAGGTTTAAGTTTTGGTTTAGGGCTCAAGTTTTAGTTTAGGCTTTGTGGCTTTTTTTTAATAGAACAAATTTAGATTGATATTTATGATTTCATCAACCAAGCACACCAAGTTTTAAGACACAAGCAACATAAAAAAATGTGCATGCATAAAGCAAATCAAAACTTTAAAGCCTCTACTATAAAGACAGCCCATATATGATTGGATCAACCGCTTCTAGTTCCTATTAACAACCCCAACCTCTTGAGTAGGAAGCACCATCATATCCTCGATCTCACTCTACCACCACCACATTAACTCCATCGCCCTCCCACTTCCATAACCACCACTACCTGTGACCACGCCCATATCCACACCTCCAAATCCCCCACCACCATGTGATAACCGCTTTCCTTTACCTCCACCGCCAGATCTAGATTAAGCCTGGTTGAAGGTGATGTTCTTCCCGTTAGGGTTCTTTCCATTCTTAGGGGTTAGGTATAGGTTTGGGTTTATTTGGTTTTAGTGCTTAGATTTATTTTTTAATGTATTTAGTTACTTTAGGTTTAGGTGTATGGTTTGGGGTTTAGGGTTTAGGGTTTTAGATTTTATGTTTTTTTAGTTTAGGGTTTAGCAGGGTTTTGGATTTATGATTTAGGGTTTAGTGTTTAGATTTATGGTTTAGTGTTTAGATTTAATAGGTTTTAGGTTTAGTGAGTGGATTTAGGCATTTTTAGCCTTTAGCTTTGGGCTCATGGTCAGGGTTTAAGGTAGGTTTTAGGCCTAGGGCTCACTGTCAGGCTCACAGGGCCTAGGGCTGGGGCTGTTGGGGCTGGTTTTATGGCCTTTAGGGTTTCAGTCAGGACCTGTGGATTTTGTGGCTCTGGCCTTGGCTCAGTGGTCATCTGCGCAAGCCTAGGGTTTCAGGCTCAAGTCTGCTGCCTTTGATTTAGGGTTTTAGGACTTTAGGGTTTTAAAGGGCCTAGGATCAGGGTTTTCTTCATTAAGCAAACCAGGTTTAGTTGTTAATTTATTTAGTATATTTTATATATTTTGTTTATTTTATTTTATTTTATTTAGGTTTATTTTATTTTATTTAGTTTATTTAATTTATTTTTTTTTAATTTGAGTTTATTTTAAGTTTATGTTTAGGTTTAGGTTTATTTTATGTTAAGTTTTATTTTATTTTATTTTAGGTTTTATTTTATTTTATTATTGGTTTAGGTTTAGGTTTGATTTTATTTTAAGTTTAGATTTTAGGTTTAGTTTATTTTTAAGCATTATTTTATTAGTTTAGGTTTTTTTTAGTTTATATTTTTATTTATTTTAGGTTTAAGTTTAGGATTAGGTTTAGGTTTATTTATTTTAGGATTTTTTTTTTGGTTTATTTTTTTTATTTTAGGTTTTTTTTTTTTTATTGGTATGTTCTATTTTATTTTAAGCTCATTTATTGTTTAAGTTTTATCTTTTTATTTTATTTTATCTTAGTATATTTATTTTATTTTAGGTTTAGTTTATTTTTAAGTTTTATTCTAATTTTATTTTTAGTTTAGTTTAGATTTAATTTATTTTATTTTATTTTAGTTTTTATTTTTTATTTTATTTTATTTTTAGGTTTAGGTTTAGGTTTTATTTATTTATTTTATATTTATTTTAGGTTTAGGTTTGGGTATGGTGGGTTAGAGTTTTGGGGTGCCTGGGTTAGAGTGTAGTTTTAGGTTTAGTGGGTAGGTTTAGGTTTTGTGGTTTCGAGTTTAGGGTTTATAGTTTTATTTAAGGGTTTAGGTTTGGGTTTAAGGTTTAGTTTTAGCTTAGGGTTTAGGTTTAAAGTTTAGGTTTTTTTTATTGTGGTTTAGGGTTTAGGTTTAAGGTTTTTTTAGGAAAGTTAGAATTATATTACCATAAAAGGAAAAGATACAATGTCCTTAAAAGTGCAAAGCTCTAAAATTCTGCTGCTCTCAGAGCTACAAGAAACCTAAAGAGCTAAACCCCCATCTAAGTACATTAGATAAAGAAAAGAAAAGAAAAGAGGAAATACAACAGATAAGAAGCATAAGAGAAAAAGACACAGAGTAAGGCTAAAACAATCGAAAATAGTAAAAGGATGAGTCAAGAAGTTCATGATTCCTTTGAGAAAGTAAGATAAGCAAGATCCACAACAACACTTGGCTTGACTAAGTAATTCCCTCTATAAAGTTCCAACCTATAAAAGAAATCAAAAACACTACAAAGGAAAAGTCATAGCTAAAAGGATAAGGATAAAGAGAGGAAAAGAGAGAGCTAAGAACGATAAGGCTCAAGCTCGCTTAGGGTCATCTCAAGGTAATAATACATATGAGCATCCAAACTTCATAAAGAAGGGTTACAATCATATGTAATGCTACCAACCAGAGAGCAAAGCCATCATACTTAGTATACCTTATACAAGCAAACATCCAAAGCCAGCAGTCCGTAGAGTTCCAGATCTTGCACCATTAAACAAAAAGCAACCGAACAAAAACCAGCTAGTAGCTAAACGACCAAACAAAAACCACAATAGACTAATCACAATAACCCAGAGAGAGGCTAGAACAAAGTCAGAACACCAACAACAACCATTATCCAAATACCCATCCAAGCTCCAAACTACGAAAAACCATATCCAACCATCAACAAGCACCAGTACAAAGCCAATTAACAGAGAAATAACCAACAAAACCAAGATACGAGCTCTCAAGACAAAGTCCCAACAAGTAGCAGTCACCAAGCTAAACCAAGGTGAGCAACCACAAATGACTAAATAGCTCAGAAATGAAACCATCAATTGAAGGAAACATAAGCTGCAGCCAGTGCAAATCACTAGAAGACAAAATAGCCACACAAAAGGTGGCCAAAGGTGGCCACCAACCACTAGAAACTAAAAAGTCCAATCTAAAAGGATCAACAAAGGTTTGACAAGCATAGTAAAAGGCTCCAATAAATTGTCCAAGAAGAAGGAAAAGACCAACTATGAAAAAGAAATCAACCAACCAAGATTCCAAAGACAACTAAAACTCCTCCAACAAAACCAACTAAGTAAAACATCCATAAGTCAACCACGAGAGAATAACCCATCATAAATAACCAACAAAGGAAGCATCCCCAACAGCTAATGAAAAGCAAAACCAACAAAGCACCACACAACAGGTCCAAAAGAAGCACCACCATAGAAAGGCAATACAAAGTAGTTGGCCAGACTAGCCAAAACCCAACTTCCCTGGCAACAAAGACTAACTTGACAAGAAGCATAATAATACACAAAATGTGCTGCAAACAATGCACCAAGTTGAGGCTAATCTCAGGAGAATAACCAAACACAAAACCAAGCCAAAAGAAGTATCCAGCAACAAACAACAAGGAACTGAGAGGCAACCCCCAAAAAAGCATGCATGAAATTCTCCAAAAGAAGGCTTAAAGGCAACAACCAAATAGTTCCCACTAGAAGGCCACCCATCCAACCATGAAAAAACTAGCAACAAGTAATTGAGTTCAAGAGGAGTTCCAACAAACAAACTAGTGCAAAAAAATAGAATAAAGCTAGAGAAGAAACTATCTCATCCACCAAAGAATCGAGTAACAAGGCAAATTGATGCAAGCCAACAAAACTAAGAAAACTTGGAAAGATAGAACCACTGAAAGCAACCAAGCCAACCAAAAGAAAGAGGTCAAAAACATAACCAGCTCAAGCCAAAAAAATAAGTTTAGGTGGTTAGATTTGGGATTAGGGTTTAGTGTTTAGCTTTAGGGTTTATACTTTGATGGTTTAATGTTTAGGTTTTAGGGTTTAAAGTTTAGGGTTTATGGTTTAGGGTTTAGAGTAGAGGGTTGGGTCAGGGGTTTAGGGTTTAGGTAGTTTGGTTAGGGGTTTATGGTTTGGGTAGGGTTTAGGGTTTGGTTTAAAGTTTAGGGTTATGTAGGGTTTTTTATGGCTTTTAGGGTTTAGGGTAGGTTTAGGGTAGGGTTTTAGGTTTTTTTTAGGGTTTAGTGTTTATGGTTTGAGGTTTTTTTAGGATTATGGTTTTTTTAAAATAAGCAAACAAGAGTTAGTTTATTTATTTTTTTATTTTATTATTTTATTATTTTTATTTTTTTTTTTAATTTATTTTTAATTTTTATTTAGTTTAGTTTATTTTATTTTAGTTTTTATTTAGTTTATTTTTAGGTTTTAGGTTTGTTTATTTTAGCTTAGTTTTATTTTATTTTATTTTAGGTTTAGGTTTAATTTTTTATTTTAGGTTAAGGGTTTTTTATTTTATTTTAGGTTTAAGTTTAGGTTTTATTTTAGGGTTATTTTTAGGCATATTTTAGTTTAGGTTTTTATTTTTTAGTTTATTTTATTTTATTTAGTTTAGGGTTTAGGTTTATTTATTTTGGTTTAGGTTTTTATTTATTTTAGTTTAGTTTATTTTAGTTTAGTTTAGGTTTATTTTATTTTGTTTAATTTAGTTTAGGTTTAGTTTAGGGTTTATTTTATTTATTTTTATTTTATTTTTTAGGTTAGGTTTTTTTTAGTTTTATTTTATTTTATTTTAGGTTTAATTTATTTTATTTTATGTTAGTTTTTTATTTAGTTTTTTATTTTAGGTTTATTTTATATTTTAGTTTAGGTTTATTTATTTTATTTTAAGTTTATTATTTTAGGTTATTTTAGTTTATTTTTTATTTTATTTAGGTTTTAGTTTAAGTTTTATTTTATTTTATTTAGGTTTAGTTTTATTTATTTTATTTTAGGTTTTATTTAGCTTAGGTTTAGGTTTTGGTTTTTATGGTTTTAGGTAGTTTATGGTTTAGGGTGTAGGGTTTGGGGTAGGGTGGTTTAGGTTTAGAGTTTTGAGAGTTTTTTTATTTTGATTAGAAACCAGTAGTTTAGGTTTATTTTAGTTTATTTTTATTTATTTTGTTTATTTTATATTTATTTTATTTTAGGTTTATTTTTATTTTTATTTAGTTTAGTTTATTTATTTTAGGTTTATTTATTATTTTAGGTTTTAAGTTTATTTTTGTTTAAGTTTATTTATTTATAATAGTTTTATTTTAATTTATTTTTAAGTTTAGTATATTTTATTTTTAGGATTAGGTTTATATTATTTTATTTTAGTGTTTAGGTTTAGTAGGTTTAGTTTGAGGTTTTTTAGGTGGGTTTATATATTTATTTTATAGGTTTATTTAGGTTTAAATTTTATTTTAGGTTTAGGGTTGGGTAGGGGGTTTAGTAGGGTGGTTGTGGTATGTGGTTTAGGTTAGGGTTTAGGGTTAGGGTTTTAATTTAAATTTATTTTTTTATTTATTATTTTATAATAAGTAAACTAGTAAGTTTAGCTATTTATTTTTTTATTTATATTTTAGTTTATTTTATTTATTTTATTTGTTTATTTATTTATGTTTATAGGTTTTATTTTAGTTTAGTTTTATTTTATTTAAGTTTAGGTTTTATTTTTTATTTTAGGTTTATGTTTAGGTTTTATTTTATTTTTAAGTTTAGGTTAAAGGTTCTTATTTTAGGTTTATTTTAAGGTTTTATTTTTTAGTTTAAGTTTAAGTTTATTTTATAGTTTATTTTATTTTAATTAGTTTAGGTTTAGGTTTAGGCTTATTTTATTTTAGGTTTTGGTTTAGGTTTAGTTTATTTTAGTTTATGTTTAGGTTTATTTTATTTTATTTTAATTTTTAGGTTTAGATTTTTTTTTAGTTTAGGGTTTATTTTATTTATTTTAGGTTTATTTTAGGATTTTTTTATTTAGTTTTTTATTTTATTTTTTATTTTAGATTTATTATATTTTATTTTATTTAGCTTAGTTTTATTTTATTTAAGTTTTTTTAGTTTAGTTTAAGTTTTTATTTATTTTATTTATTTTATTTATTTTAAGTTTAGGTTTAGGTTTTAGTTTAAGTTGTTATTTTTTAATTTATTTTTATTTTATTTTAGTTTATTATTTATTTATTTTATTTTAGTTTATTTAGTTTAAGTTTAGGTTTAGGTTTTTAGGTTTAGGTAGGATTTAGGGTTTTATGTTTATTTATTTTAGTTTAGTTTTATTTTAGTTTATTTTTTTAAGAGGTTTAGTTTATTTTTAGTTTAGCTTTTATTTTATTTAGGTTTTATTATTTTAAGTTATTAGGTTTTTTTTTAGATTTAGGTTTAGGTTTTATTTTAGGTTTATTTATTTTATTTAGTAGTTTAGGTTTATTTAGTTTATTTTATTTATTTTTTAGGTTTTATATATTTAGTTTATTTTATTTTTATTTTAGGTTTAGGTTTTTTTTGTTTTTTTATTTTGATTTATTTTTATGTTTTATATTTAGGTTTATTTTATGTAATTATTTTATGTTGTTTTAGATTTAGGGTTTTGGTTATGGTTAGGGTTTGGGTTTAGGTTTAGTGTTTGGGGTTTTGTGGGTTTATAGAGTTTAGGGTTTTTAGTGTTTAGGGTTTAGGGTTTAGTGTTTAGTTTTAGGTTTAGGGTTCGAGTTTTGGTTTTGAGTTTTGGTTTTTTTTAAACAGAACAAATTGAGATTCAACATTTCTTCTTTCGATTTCATCAACTATGTAACACACCAAGTTTTACAAGCAACATATAGTGAGCACATAGCAAATCAAAACCCTAGATAACTAAAACTATCTCTACTATAAAGACATTATTAGTAGCAGATCTGTGATCCACCATCATATCCTCGATTCTCCTCCACCTGCCAAACCATGGTCAGGACCTCCGGCCACTGCCTTCCCATAACCACCACTACTCCCACAACCACCTCCATATTTGCCAAAGACCTCGAGATCCCCCACCACCACCGCGGATAACCGCCACCTCAACCTTGCCTCCACCACGAGATCGACCGAGCCTGGGTTGATGGTGATGTTCCCTGCTGCCAAGATTCTACCCATTCTGGGCTTAGGTTTAGGTTGTGGTTTATTAGGTTTTAGGTTTATCTTTTAATTTATTTAGTTACTTTAGGTTTAGGTTTAGGGTTTTGAGTTTAGAGTTTAGGTTTTAAGGTTGGTTTAAGGCTTAGGGTTTAGGATTAGGGTTGTGTTTAAAGTGTTTAGTGGTTTAGGGTTTAGGGTTTAGGGTTGGTTTACGGTTTAGGGTTTAGGGTTTGGAGTTCAGAGTTGAGGGTTTTAGGGTTTAAGGTTTATGGATTAAAAATTTAGGGTTTAGGGATTAGGGTTTATGGTTTAGGGTTTAGGATTGTTTAGGGTTTTTTTTTGGGAAAGTTAGAATTTTATTACCATAAAAGGTAAAGATAAAATGTCTTTAAAAGGGGTAAAGCTCTAAAATTCTACTATTCTCACAGCTACAGAAAACCTAAAGAGCTAAACTCCCACCTAAGTACATTAGAAAAAAGAAAAGAAAATAGAAGAGAAAATAGAATAGCTAAAACACATAATAGAAAAAGAAAGAGTAAGACTAAAACAAATCTTGAAAATAGTAAAATGATGAGTCAGCGACAGTTCTTGATATCTTTGAGAAAATAAGATAAGTAAGATCCATAGTATCAATGCTTAGGTTGACTGAGTAACGACCATTCCAGCCTATAAAAGAAATTTGTAAAACACTACAAGGGAAAAAGTCATAGCTAAAAAGGATAAGCATAAAAAGAGGAAAAGGAGAGAGCTGAGAATGAGAATGCTCAGGCTCAATTAGGATCATCTCAAGGGGCAACCATACATATGAGCATCCAAACTTCATAGAAAAGGGTTACAATCATGTGTGATGCTACCAACTAGAGAGAAGAGGTAAGTAACATCAAAACCATCATAGCCAGCATACCTAATACAAGCAAACATCCAAGGCCAATAGTTCGTAGAGTTTCAAATCTTGCACCATTAAACAAAGAGCAATCAGCCAGCAACCAGCTAGCAGCCAAGCCATCAAACAAAAACTATAAGAGACTAATCACAATAACCTAGAGAGAAGTTAGAATAAAGTCAAAACACCAACAATAACCATTATCCAAATACCCATCCAAGCAACAAACTAGGGAAAACTAGAACCAGCCATCAGCAAGCACCAGGCTAATACCAATTAACAGAGAAACAACCAATGAAAACAAGATAAGAGCCCCAAGCCAAAGTCCAATAAGTAGTAGTCACCAAGCCAAACTAGGGTGAGAAACCATAAATGACTAAACAACTTATAAATGAAACAATCAACCAGCAAAAAGTAATTCAAGTTCAAGAGGAGAGACAATAAACTAACTAATGTAGAAAATAGAATAAAGGCAGAGCAAAAACCATCTCATCCACCATAAACCAGAGTAATAAGGTAAAGACAATAGCCACATGGATGAAAAAACCAAGTCAACCTAGGCTAGAAAGATAGGAACCACCAAGTTGCAACCACTAGGCCAACCAAAAAGTAAGAGGTCTAAAACATAACCCAAAACTAAGGTTTAAGGTTATAGTGTTTAAATTTTTAAAGTTTAGCGTTCAGGGTTAGGGTTTAGGGTTTAGGGTTTAGGGTTTAAGGTTTAGTGTTTAGGCTTTGGGGTGGTGGGGTTAGCTTTAGAGTTGGTTTATTATTTTAGGATTAGGGTAAGGTTTAGGATTTAGTTTTAGTTTAGGTTTGTGATTAGGTTAATGGTTTAGGTTTAGGGTTTATGGTGGTTTGGTAGGTTTATGCCTAGTTTAGTGGGTTTGGGGTTTAGGTTTAGTCTAGGGTAGGGTTTAGATTTTAGGTTGTTTTTCATGGCCTGGTTTGTGTTTATTTAGATTTGTGGTTTGGATTTTCAGGCCAGGGTTTAAGGTTTACCTTTAGGTTTAGGGCCAGGTTTATGGTTTGTGTTCTGAGGGTCCAGACCAGGTCAGGATTTAGTTTAGGGTTTAGGTTTAAGGCTTAGGGTTTAAGAGCTTAGGTTTTTGGTTTAAGGTTTACGGCCTGTGGTTTATGGTTTTATTTATTTATTTATTTTTTCTTAAATTAAGTCGATAGATTAGGATTATTTAGTTTATTTTTATTTATTTTAGTTTATTTTATTATTTATTTTATTTTTTTATTTAGTTTAGTTTATTTATTTTATATTTATTTATTTTAGGTTAATTTATTTTAGTTTATTTTTATTTTTATTATATTTTTTTAGGTTTACGTTTTAATTTTTATTATATTTTTTTAGGTTTAGGTTCTAGATTTTTATTATAAGGTTAATTTTAGGTTTTACTTTTTTAGTTTAGGTTTAGGTTTATGTTAAGTTTATTTCACATTTATTTTATTTTATTTAGTTTAGGTTTAGGTTTAAGTTTAGTTTATTTTAGGTTTAGGTTTTAGTTTTATTTATTTTAGTTTAGTTTAATTAGTTTATTTTATTATTTTTTATTTTAGGTTTAAGTTTTTTTTTTAGTTTAAGGTTTATTTTATTTTTTATTTATTTTTAGGTTTATTTTTTATTTAATTTTTATTTAATTTTATGTTTTATTTTATTTTAGGTTTAGTTTTATTTTATTTATTTTATTTATTTTATTTATTTTTGCATTTATTTTATTTATTTTAATTTAGTTTATTATTTTATTTATTTTATTTTAATTTAATTTTTATATTTATTTTTAGATTAAAGTTTAGGTTTTAATTTAATTTAATTTTGTTATTTTATTTTTCTTTTTATTTATTTTTAGGTTATTTAGTTTAGATTTATATTTTTTTAGGATGGTCAGTTTTTTTAGAGAGTTGGTTTTCTCTGGGTTTAGGGTTTGGGAGGGTTGTAGTTTTAGTTTAGTGTTTAATGTTAGGGTTAGGGGGGTTTAGGGTTGGTTTAGTTTGGTCATTTTATGGCCTAGTAAGTAAGTTTAGAATTTTTAGTTTGGGTAGGTTCTAGGATTTAGGAGGGTTTAGCTCAGTTTAGGTTTAGGTTTGGGGTGGATTTAGGGTTTAGTTTATTAGGCTTTAGTTAGGTTAGTAGGGTTTAGGGTTTTTAGTTTAGTTTTGGGGTTTTAGGTTATTTAGGATTAGGGTTTAGGGTTTAGGGTTTTAGTGTTTTTAGGATTTTTATGGCTTTTAGGGTTTAAGTTTTAGGGTTTAGGTTTTAACATAAGGTTTATGGTTTAGGGTTTAAGGTTTTTTTTAATAGAGGACAAATTCAGATTCAATATTTCTTCTTTTTGAATTCATCAACCTAGTAGTAGGCCAAGTTTTCTAAGATACAAGCGGTGACATAGATAAAAAATGAGCATGCATTGAGCAAATCAAAAACCATAGATAACTAGAACCTTCTCGCCCATAAGCAAAGAAATCGATCCATTCTTCCGTTTCTCTAGTTCCCATCAGAACAACCCTCGCCTCTCGAGTAGCGGGATCCACCATCATATCCACGATCTATCCCTCTACCCCCACCACGGTTGTAACCTCCGTCGCTCCTCCCACCTCCATAACCACCACCTCCATATCCACCAGCACCTCTAGATCCATCAACAACATCAGATCCCCCACCTCCAGATCCTATATCCATAACCACCACCACCATATCCACCATCATATTACCGACCTTCAGTGGGTTAAGGTTTAGGTTTGGGTGGGGTTCATTAGTTTAGGTTTAATGTTTAGGCTTGGGTTTAGGGTTTTTTTAGGGTTTGGGGATAGCTTAGTTTTAGGGTTAGTTTAGGGTTGATTTATTTTAGGGTTTTGTGTTTAAGGTTTAGTGTTAGTAGGGTTTAGAGCTTTGTTTAGGGTTTGGGTTTAGATTTGGGTTTAGGGTTTGGGTTTGGGGTTATTTAGGATTTAGTGTTTTTTATTTTTATTTTTTTTTTTAAAATTAGTAAAAGAGTAGTTTAGGTTTATTTAGTTTATTTTTTTTATTTTATTTTTATTTTATTTTATTTTTATTTTATTTAGTTTAGTTTATTTATTTTATTTATTTTAGTTTAGGTTTTTATTTTAGTTTTTTTTAGGTTGAGGTTTTATTTATTTTTTAGTTTTATTTTATTATTTTTTTACGCTTAGTTTTATTTTATATTTATGTTTAGGTTAAGTTTTTATTATATTTTTTAGGTTTAGGCTTTAGGTTTTTATTTTAGGTTTTATTTTTTAGTTTAGGTTTAAGTTTATTATTAGTTTATTTTATTTAATTTTGTTTAGGTTTAGGTTTAGGTTTAGGCTTTATTTATTTTTGTTCATTTTAGGTTTTTTTTATTTTGTTTATTTTATTTTTTTTTAGTTTAGGGCTTAAGTTTTATTTTTTATTTATTTTTATGTTTATTTTTTAGGTTTAGATGTTTATTCAATTTTATTTTATTTTATTTTAGGTTTAATTAATGCCATTTTAGGTTTAATTTTTTATTTTATTTAGTTTTAATTTATTTTAGGTTTATTTTATTTTTCAATTTAGTTTAGGATTTTATTTATTTTATTTTTTAGTTTTATTTTTTTTATTTTATTTTATTTTATTTTTTAGGTTTAAGTTTTTAGGTTTAGGATTAGGTTTTAGTTTAGGTTTTATTTTATTTTATTTTTATTTTATTTAGGTTCATTTATTAATTTTATTTTAGGTTTTATAATTTAGGTTTAGTTTAGGGTTTAGGTTTATGGTCTGAGTCTGTTTTTCAAAGGGGTAGTTCAGATAGTTGGAGGATTTATTGTGGCTGGGCCAGCAGTTTAGCCCATGGAGTGGCCCAGGGTTAGGGCCGGGTCAGTGAGGTTTCATAGTCATAGCCCAGTTTAGTGGTCTATGGCCTGGTAGTCAGCCCAGATCAGAGCCCAGTGGCCCAGGGCACAAAGGCCTGCATCTGGGTTAGCCCAGGCCTGGGCCTGTGATTGTGGTCAGGGCCTAGGATTTAGTTTAAGTGGCCCACCAAGAGGATTGATAGGGCCAAAGTGTGGCCCAGGGCCTGGTGGCTGCCCAGGGTTAGGGCCTAGGGTCAGGGCCTGGGGGAGGTAGATAGTGGGGTCAGTGGAGTGGTAAAGGGCCAGGGTAGAGTGGCCTGGGGCCCAGTTTCACCAGATAAGTAGCATAGGATCTTAGGATTTAGGGTGGGTGTCAGTGATTAGTTTTAAGGGTTTAGTGTTTATGGTTTAGAGGTTTAGTGTTTTTTAATTGAATTATTATTTTATTTAAATTTAGCAAGCTAGTAGGTTTAAATTTATTTAGTTTATTTAATTTATTTTTTATTTATTTTAGTTTATTTTTTTTATTTTTCTTTAGATTTATTTTTATTATTATTTAGTTTAGTTTATCTATTTGAGGTTTATTTATTTTAGTTTAGGATTTTTGTTTTAGTTTTTTTTTTCAGTTTAGATTTATTTCAAGTTTATTTTTATTTTTATTTTTATTTTATTTTTTAAGTTTATGTTTTGTTTTTTATTTTTAGGTTTAGGTTTCTAGGGTTTTGGGTTTTGGGTTTAGGGTTTTAGTGTTTAGGGTTTTAGAGTTTTAGTGTTTAGGTTTTTAGGGTTTAGAGTTTAGGTTTAGGGTTTAGGGTTTAGGGTTCAAGCAAGGATCCTTCTATGGTTCATAGGGATGCCTCAATATTTAGCATCATTTATATCCATCCGAATGAACCAAATAAGGGTAATAGCAATTAAAACTTTAATATGACCTTTCACATTTTTATGGAAACAAACTTCAAGAAGTTGATATAATGAAAGAGAGCCTAAAATAGTTAATGTTAAATAAAATCATACCATATCCAAAGTTTGGAAGCAATAGCATTGACAAAAAAACATGATTAACATTTTCAATATGAAAGCAACAATAACACTTGGAAGGTAAATAAAACCCTTGCCGTGAGCAAGGAATCTAAGAATGAAGTTATTCAAAATCCTCCAAGCTAAAATAGAATAAGAAATGGGAATGATATTGTTCCAAAGTTTAATGAAAACATTTTTTATTTCAATAAAATTCCAAACCCTTTAAGAATGAAATAGTAAGAGAGATTGAAAAGAATTTGATGGTTATTATGATAGATGTACCAAAATAGAAAGTTAAGATTCAGATATTTAATGAGGAAGAGAGAACCAATTTAAGAGATAAGATATTAAGATAAGGATTCAACAACCCATTTAATGGAGGAAAGCCTTTTCCAAATGGGAGAGTCACCAACTTTATAACCATAGATAAGAGGTGTTTACCTTGGGAATATTTTTCCATCATAAAATTAGCCCAAAGGCTATCATTATTTCTAAAATTCCACCGCATATGAGAGAAGGCAAATAGCTACAAATAGTTTGCAACCAAGACCACCTTCACCCAAAGGACCACAAACATTTATGATGTCCAATGCATTCTTTTAATAGAATTATTGATCCCAAAAAATTTATTAAGCAAGATCAATTCGATAAGAGTAGAATTAGTGGGAATAATAGTTTGAATCAAATAAATGAGCATAAAATTGAGAGTGCTTTTGAGAATAGTGTGCCTGCCACCAAAGGAAAGTAAATGGAATTCCTAAACAAAAATTTTATTTAAAAGTTTTTGAATTAAATCATAAAAAAGATGAGATCATTTTGGACCTTTAAATAGAGGAGCATGCAAGTACTTAAGAGGTAAGTGTTGATGTTTAAAATTAGTGATCAGATTTTATTGATTTTTTTTATTATAGATACTTGAAGAAATAATAAAATAGCTTTTATCATTGATAGAAAGACCACTTTCTACCAAATTTATTTAAAAAATCTTGAGGTTCTTGATATGTTGAATAGAAGCATTGCAAAAAAATGAAATCATCTACAAAACTTAAGTGGGAAATAGAAGACAACCAAGAGTTCTATATATATTTTAAAAATAACTCATTGATGCTAGATAAGTACACAAAAATAATAAATAAAGCAAGAGATAATGGACCCCCTTATCTTAAGCCATGGGAAGAAGGAAAGAAGTCCAAAGCTTCCCCATTAGGAAAAATAAAAAACCAGACATTATTAATATAATTATTAATAAGAAAATTAAATTTATCAGAAAACCTAAATAAATTCAAAATATGGAAAATGAAATCCCAAGAGATATTATCAAAAGCTTTGGTAATATCTAATTTGAAAAGAATGTTTCCACCTCTAGTATTCTAAGTCATGAATTAATTCTTGGGCAAGTAAAATGTTATAAATAGATCTACCTCTAACAAACCAGTTTTTGAAAGAGATAATCTTATGAAGTAAAGGACTAAGCCTGTTGGCAAGAATTTTGGAAATCAGCTTATTGAAGAAGGTGCAAAGACTAATAGGTCTAAAATCACTATAATAGTCTGGATTATCTTTCTTAGGTATGAGAACAATAGAAGTGCTAAAAAAATATCTAGGAAAATAATTATCATTAAAAATCAACCACAGCCTCAATCAAATTATTTTTAATAACAAACCAACAATTTTGAAAAAATTGAGTAGTGAAACCCTCACAAGAATAATCTATGCTCATGCAATTAAAAACTTTAAAAATTTCATCTTCATTAGGAATAATAGTAAGCAAATCATTATCATCATTGGTAATAATAGAAGGAATCAGGTGCAATTTAAAAATTATTTCATAAGAGTAACTCTTATTAAGCATATTTCTAAAGTAATTAATAATCGAATCCTTAATATCATTATTCTCCATAATCCATTCTCCATTACCATCTTTAAATTTTTGAATATTATTTAAAGCTCTCTTTTTATTAACTAAAGCATGGAAATATCCTAGTATTCGTCACCATCCAATATATTTACTATCATCTTTTTTGAAGCCAATAAGTCTCTTCCATATTTGAAAATTAACAAGTTTATCTTTCACCTCGCCAAGTCCTTAATCTTAGAAGGATACATAATAGAGACCTCAAGATCACAAACCATTTTTTCCATATCTTTTATATTAGCAAAAGTGGTTTTAAAATAGTGTTTGTTGCACCAACCCAAATTTTGCTTAAGTCTTTTAAGCTTAAACCAAAGTTTATTCATCCCCATAATCAAATTATTAAGACGTAAAAGAGCTTTCCAATTGTTGGCCACAACATTAAAAAAAATTAATATGCTGAATCCATATGTTCTGAAATCTAAAAGGAGAGAAATTTTCTAATCTATTAGACTTATGTTTAATAGAAACCAAAAGTGGAGCATGATCATACAAGGTTCTGCTTAAATGATCGACATAAATAATATCTCATTGAGTAATCTAATGTGTATAAAAAAGAATCCAATCCAGCCTTTGTCAAAGTCAAGAGTTTTTCCAAGTATAATTAGAACATTTAAAACCAATATCAATCAAATTATAGTCATGGATCATATTAGAAAATTCTTCCATGGAATGAATATTAGAGAGCAACCACCATTTTCATTTAGAAGTGAATAAATAATGTTGAAATCACCACCAACAAACCAAGGTTTATGATAGGTAGCAAAAAATTCCTCAAATTATCCCAAAGAAGATTTCATCCAGATCTAAGCCTAAAACACAATAATCACCATAAGAGATTTGAGCATTGACTACTTGTTGAAAATCATCAAGAATTGAAACCTCTACAAAGTTATTCCAAACATCCATTTATTATTGACATTAGAGAAAATTTATTGAAATCGATCATTCTAGCAACATGGTTAGTTTTGTTAGCATAAATAAGAGGCTCTAGAAAAAATAAGTAAAGAAATATTATGTATACGATATAGATTTCTAATACAGTTACAAATAGAGAGGGTATCGATCCCTCTAACATTCTAAACTATAAAATTAAAAATAAAGAAATAAACATGGGTTAAGAAAAGGTTAATTAAAAGAGGAGAGGGGGGTTGTCGCCTACTTAGTGTTTCTTGGCAGAGAGGGAAATTTTAACATTTTTTCTTTTTTATAGCATGATAAGTTTGGAAACCATTTTCTTTTCCCATATAATCATCATCGAGGAGGATTTAGCAACATTAGTCAGATTTAGAGAAATCTCCTGATTAGAAATGAGTTCTCCTTCTTCCAAGACATTAGAATTTATTAAAGCCAAATGAGCATCGTGAATAGCAAGAGAGGAGCGTAAATATATTTATTTTGAGGCAAGTGTGAACAAAAGCCCTTCCTTCATGATCCAAATTATTAGACAAAGCCAAATCTTTATGAGAATTTAAATCATCCTAAATCTATAAATTAGAATTGGATTTTTCAACCTAATTATCATGAGGTATTAAAGCCATATTCTACATTGAATTTGAATGATGCATAACATTAATATCCTCATTTATATTCTCAATCAATGCTTCATTTTTATTAATTAAAGCTAGCAAGGATACATGGATTGAATCGGAGGAAATAGAATCATCATCCAAAAGTTTATAAAAAATATTATTATTCACATTAGAAGCCTTGAATTGCATAGAAGAAGTAAGAGGTAAAATAACCTTATTAGGAACATTCAAAAATTTTTTTTTGAAGTAGCTTTTGATATTTAATAGTGATCGCCTAGTTAGTAATAAGTTTCAAGTATTTTCTTTTTTTTTTGGGATGAAGAATGAAACATTCAAAATTATCTTGTGGATTTTACAATGAGAACAAAAGATTGGGAAATTTTCAAATTCAATTCTTTATATATAACCATAATTTTTAGATCCCAACTAGATTTGTTTGGGGTGTTTCTTGGTAATGTCTAATTAAATAAGGATTCTAGGTACTGAAGGATGAGATTTTGTAGTCATTGTCTGATTAATTTCCAATAGATGACCAAATAAAGCACCCATAGTAAAAAGGAATTGATGGTTAATGAGATAAATTTTCATATTTGGGAGAGAATTCCAAACTAGAATGGCTTTGAATGATTTTGAAGCAGTCAAAGCCAAGTTAGTTGATGCCCTAGTAGGATCCATAGGATCCTTCAGATTTTTCCCCAAGGAATCATCAGGGAAGATGCCATGCCACGATCACCAATGAAGACACAAAAATAGCCAGATCTTGATTCAAGAAGGAATATAGAGAATCATGCAAAATAAATAGGCAAGCAGTAAAGCCAAAAATGAGAGGAAAGGAAATCCGCAACGAGGACAAGGGCTTGGGCACAGCATTTTTCATGGGTTTCAAAGATAGGCTCAGTTTAGTTTACCTTGGTTTAGGTCTATTTTAGGGCTCAGTTTAAGTTTAAGCCTAGTGGCCTAGCCTGTGGCTCATGTTTAGGCCTAAGGGCTCAGCTCAGTTAGCAGGATCTGGGCCAAGAGGCCCAGGGCTTGTGAGAGTAGCCTGTGGCTCAGGCTGGGCCTAGGGCTCATTTATTTAGGTTTATGCTAGGTTTAGGCTCAGTGGGGCCTAAGGCTCAGCTCAGTTTGTGAGCCTGTGGGTTGGGCCTAGGGCTCAGAGCTCTCATTTAGGTGCTTTAGGGTTTGGGCCTTAGGGCCTGGGCTCACTTTAGGATCAGGGCTCAGGCCTTGAGGACAAGGCCTGTGGCTCAGTCAGCTCAGGGCTGGCTCAGCCAGCAGCTCAGTGGCTCAGCCTGGGCACATTAGGCTCAGGCCCAGGGCCTAGGAAGCCCAGGTGCCTCTGGCCCAGAGCCTAGGCCCAGGGTGGCCTGGCCCAGCCCAGGGCCCACACTAAGCCTCAGATTTGGGCCCAGGTCCCAAGTCCTCAGCTCAGCCTAGGCCTGGCCTAGCACAGCACACACTAGACTCCAGGGCCCAGGATCAGGCCTGGCCCAGCCAGGGCCTGGGCTCAGAGCCCAGGCCCAGGCTCAGGGCCCAGGCTCAGGCCCAGGCCAGGCCTAGCCTGGCCCTGCCTGCTCAGCTCAGCCCAGGCTCTCAGCTCACACTTTCCAGGGCTCACGCCAGTCCCAGATCAGGCCCAGGCACATGCACAGCTTAGAGCTCAGCACTCAGGGCCTCTTAGCCTCAGCCCAGGGCCTGGCCCAGCCCAGGGCTCAGCTCAGGGTCCTTAGGCTCAGTTTCAGGGCCCAGATCAGTGGGGTTTAGGGTTTAGCTCAGTTGGCCAGGTTTAGCCAGTTTAGTGTTTTAAGGTTTAGGGCTCAGGCCAGGCCTGTTATGGCCTGGTTTGTAACTCAGGTTTTAGTTTAGAATTTAGAGTTTAGATTTAATAACTGGGTTTGTGGTTTAAGTTTTGGTTTGGGTAAGTTTTGTGGGTTTAGGTTTAGGGCTCAGGGTTTATGGTTTTTTAGGGTTTTAGGTTTAGGGTGGTATAGGGTTTAGTAAGTTTAGTAGGGTCAGTATGATTTATAAGGTCAGGGAGGTTTAGGGTCAGTGGATCAGTTTTTAGTTTAGGTTTAGGGTTAAGGTTTTTAAAGAGAACAAATTTGTATTCAACATTACTCTTTTGATTTCATCAACCAAGTAGCGCACCAAGTTTTCTAAGACATAAGCGACAACATAAATCAAAAATGAGCATGCTATGAGAAAATCAAAAATCCTAGATAACTAGAACTGTCTCTACTATAAAGATAGTTCCATAAGTAATAGATCGGATCAGCTGATCTTTAGTTTCTCCAATTCCCATCAGAACCACCACGGCCTCTCGAGCAGCGTGATCCGCCAACATATTCCAAATCTATCCATCCATAACCACCACAGTTGTAACCTTCGTCACTCCTCCAGCCTCCATAACCACCACCTCCATATCCAGTAACACCTCCAGTTCCCCCACCACCACTATGATAACTTCCACCTCTGCCTTCTCCTCCATCGTGACATCTAGATTGATTTTAGTTGACACTGATGTTCTTGCCATCAAGGTTTAGCCCAATTGGGTTTAGGTTTAAGTTTAGGCTGTGTTTAGTTTACTTATTTATTTATTTAGTTTCTTTAGGTTTAGTTAGTTTACTTTATTTAGGGTTTGGGATTTAGGGTTCTTAGGGTTTAGAGTTTATGGGTTTAGGGTTTAGTTTTGGTGAGTCAGGTTGTGGTTTTGGTTTAGAGTGGGTTTAGGGTGTGTGGTTAGAGGCTTAGTGGTATTTATAGGATTTAGGGTAGTGTAAGGCTTTAGGGTTTGGGTATTTAGGCTCAGGGTTTAGGGTCAGTTTATCAGGAGTTTTGGGTAGGGTGTGAGTGTAGTTAGGTTTGGTAGGTTTTAGGGTTATTTATATATATTTTATTATATTTTTAAATTAAGCAAAATGATATATCCACTTTATTTAGTTTATTTTATTTATTTTAGTTTATTTTTATTTTATTTAGTTCAATCATTTATTTATTTATTTTATTTTTGGTTTATTCATTATTTTTTTTTTATTTAGTTTATTTTAGGATGCTTAGGTTTAGGTTTTTTTAGTAGTTATTTTATTTTATTTTTTAGGTAGATTTTTAATTTTATTTTTAGTTTTAGGTTTATTTTATTTTTAGGTTTAGGTTTAGGTTTTATTTAGGTTTTATTTTATTTACTATTTAAGTTTATTTATTATTTATTATTATTAGCTCAGCCCAGGGCCAGTAGTACAAGATGGTTTGCCCAGTATTAGCTCAGTAGAGAGCCCAGATCTGGGCCTAGGTTTTAGATTTTAGGGCCTGGGTATTATTAGGTCAGAGGCCCAGTCCAAACTCATGGGCTCATTGGCCTGGTAGTATAGCTCAGCCTCAGCCCAGGCTCAGCCCATGTATCACACTCAGGTAGTTTAGTCATTCAGGCCCAGTTTTACAGGTTTAGCCTGAGCCCAGGGTTTAGGGTTAATAGCCTGCTCAGTTTGGCCTTAGGGTCAGCCCAGTCAGTAGGCCCATTTAGCCCAGCTCAGTTTAGGATCAGCTCAGCCTTTTAGTTTAGTTTAATCAGTTTAGTTTTAATGTTTTTTTATTTTTATCAGATATGGTTTATGTCATTTTATTAGTTTATTTTAAATTTATAGTTTAGTATTTTGGGTTTAAGTTTAAAGTTTGGGTCTGGGGGTTTAGGGTCAGGTTTTGGGGTTTAAGTTTTAGGTTTATGATGGTTTGTGGTTTGTGGTTTAGGTTTTTAGGTTTAGGGTTTATGGTTTATTTTGGGTATAGTTTGTGGTTTAGTATTTAGGTTTATGGTTTATAAGGTTTAGGGCTTTAGGGATTGTTTTATTTAGGATTAGGTTTTATTTTTTAGGTTTGTTTTTTTTTAAAAAGAGAACAAATTTATATTCAACATTACTTCTTTTTGATTTCACCAACCAAGTAGACACCAAGTTTTCTAAGACATGTTTATGACATAAATCAAAAATGAACATGCATGAGAAAATCCTAGATAACTAGAACCTGCTTATCAGATAGATAGTTCCATAAGCAATGGATCTGATAGCTCTTTAGTTTCTCCAATTCCCATTAACCACCACCACCTCTCGGCGCAGGATCCGCATCGATCCCAAATCTATCCATCCACCACACCATTACTCCTCCATTTCTATAACCACCACTGCTCTGACCACTACCTCCATATCAAATAACACCTCGAGATGCCCCACCACCACTACGATAACTGCCACCTTTGCCTTTGCCTCCATCATGACATTTAGACTGATTTTAGTTGATGATGTTCACATCAAGGTTCACCCATTATTAGGTTTAGTTTAAGTTTAGTTTTAGGGTTTAGGTTTATTTATATTTATTTAGTTTCTTTTAGTTTAGGTTTAAGGTTTAGGGTTTAGGGTTTGGGGTTTTTAGTTTTTGGGTTTAATGTTTATGGTTTTTTGGGTTTAGGGTTTAGGGTTTAGGTTTTAGAGCTTGGGTTAGAGTTTAGTTTGGGTTTAGTGTTTTAGTTTTAGGGTTTATGATTTTTAGGTTTTAGGATTTAGGGTTTAGTGTTTTTGGTTTTGGGTTTTATGGTTTAGCTTTAGCTTTTAATAGGTTCTAGGGTTTTATTTATGGGTTTTATATTTAGAATTTAGAGTTTTTTTTTTGGGAAACCCCATAGGGGAATTTTATGCCATAAAATGGGTTACAAGGTCTTTAAAGGATAAACTATTAACTATTGCTCAAAAGCTAATCACCTAGGAGTAAATCTATCTATGTACATCCAAAAGCAAAAGAAAAGAGTTAAACAAGCAAAAGATACAAATAGATTAACATATAAGCAAATGAAGGATAAGGGTCAATGTTCTAGTGTGACAATGCATGACACAATGGAGTAACCCGCAAGAGAAAAGGAAAAGCACCGCAAGATCAGATTTAGCAATGCTAAGGTAGTAGAAAGTGGTAATTGAGAGCAAAGAAATTCGAGAATGGTAATAATAAAGAGGTGTGATAGAGGTTTCTTCAGCTCATTAAGTTGAGATGCAAATATGAGCATCCAAACTTTAGCAGTTACATCTAAGAGACTACCAAACCAAAAGGAGTGAAATCATCTACCATTTTAACAAACTCAGATAGCCCATTTGATGAAGAAGATCCTGAGCCATACACCGCAAACATAGGCAAAGTATATAGAAGAAAGAGAAGCATTGGGGATCACATGCAAATTATATGTCATCATATTAGTCTCCATGGCATGATAATCCCAACTCAAATGAAAGAGTCAATGTCGTCATCCAAATTTTTAACCAGATTTAAAGGATTAATGAGACCAGCAAGAAGAGTCACTAGAGGGAAACAACAGAAATTCTACTACAAACCAGCCACGCAAAGACAAGAGCATGAAATTAACCCCATTCCAAGCCTAAAGGAAAAAATAAATATCTTTATTCAAGAAGCAATGTGGTTATTTCTAAAAATGATAACCAAAGAATGTAAGTAATGCCGCTTAACAACCTCCTTGTTTGAATTAAGAAAGCAACAATTATAAAGGAAATAGCAAACCCCAATCCCAAATTACCAGAAATGGGAATACAATAGATAAGAAGAGATAAAAGGGCAGCCTCACCATAAATAGCTCCAATAAGAGACAATCAGAGATAACACCATAGGATCAGCTTGCTTATCATCATACACAATAATCTAGTTCAGTCAATAGTAAAAGAATGTAAGTAATGCAGCCCTTAACAACCTCCTTTATTCATAAATTTAAAAGCAGCAAATATAAAAGGAAGCAACATATCTCATAGCAGATGTTACACAGCTCAGCAAATGGCCAACAAGGAGTAAAAGGATGATGCATCAGAATTTCAAGGAACAAAGCAACACCTTATCATTGAAAGTAGTAGAAATAGGAAGGCCCCAATTAGAATTAATGCAATTAAACCAACAACACATGCCACAAAAATCAGCAGAAAAACACCAAGGGATATCCAGATGAAGCATCAGGAAATACCAAGAAAACAACAACAATGAATAAAAAGTGATCATGTAGTTAAACAGAATGACATGCTAGGTTATTAGAGTTCACGGTTTAGGGTTTAGCATTTAGGGTTTAGGATTTTATTTATTTATTTATTTTATTATTTTTTTTAAAATTAAGTAAAATGATATATTCAAGGTTATTTAGTTTATTTTTTATTTATTTTAGTTTATTTTTTTATTTTTATTTATTTTCAATTTCATTTTTATTTATTTTATTTTATTTATTTTAGGTTTATTTATTTTATTTTAGGTTTTATTTAGTTTATTTTTAGGATTAAGTTTAGGTTTAGGTTTTAGTTTAGTTTTATTTTTATTTTATTTTTAGGTTTAGATTTTATATTTTATTTTAGGTTTAGTTTAGGTTTTATTTTATTTTTTAAGTTTAGGTTTTAGGCTTTATTTTACTTTAGTGTTTATTTTTAGTTTATTTTATTTTATTTTATTAGGTTTATTTATTTTGGTTTTAGGTTTTATTTATTTATTTTAGTTTGTTTTAGTTTAGGTTTAGGTTTATTCTTTTATTATAGGTTTATGTTTTTTTTTTGTTTAGGGTTTACATTTTATTTTATATTAATTTTTAGGTTTATTTTCTAGGTTTAGGTGTTTATTTAGTTTTTATTTTAATTTTATTTTAGGTTTATTTTATTTTTATTTAGGTATAATTTTTATTTTATTTAGGTTTTTTATTTTTTTAGTTTATTTTAGTTATATTTTTATTTTTTTATTTAATTTTCTTTTTTGGTTTAGGTTTAAGTTTTAGTTTAGGTTTTATTTTATTTTATTTGTTTTAGGTTTTTTTATTTATTTTATATTTATTTTTATTTAATTTAGTTTGTGGTTTTTTAGCTTTAGGTTACAGGTTAGTTTGCCAGGTTACAGGTTTTGGGCTTAGGTTTAAGGTTTTAGGTTTAGGGTTTAGGGTTTGGTTTTGGGTTTAGTTTGGGGTTTTGGGATTTAGGTTTAGGTTTTATGATTTAGGTAATGTTTAGGGTTGTGTTTTAGTTTAGGGTTTTAGGGTTTTATTTTTTGTAAAAGAGAAGAAATTCGCATTCAATATTTCTTCTTTTTTATTTCATCAACCAGTAACACACCAAGTTTTCTAAGGCACAAGAAACAATATAGATAAGTAATGAGCATGAATAAAATAAATAAAAAACCTAGATAACTAGAATCATATCTACTATAAAGACACAATTTGATAAGTAGTAGATCGGATCGGTCATTTTTCAATTTCTCTAATTGCCATCAGAACCACCCCAACCTCTCGATTAACGAGATCCACCATCATATCCCCAATCTATCCCTCTACCACCACCACTAGTAACCTCTACCTCTTGACCACACCACCTCCATATCCACCACTAGCTCTAGATCCCCCACCACCGCTACTATAACTATCGCCTATCCCTTCGTCTCCACTATGAGATCTAGATTGAGCCTAGTTGATGGTGAGGTTCCTATCAAGGTCCCAGCATTCTGTGGTTTAGGTTAGTTTATGTTTATTAGTTTTTGGTTTAATTTTCTTTTTAAATTTATTTTTTAAGTTGGGTTTGGTGTTTAGTTTAGGTAGGTTGGGGGTTTGAGATTATGTTTAGGGTATTTAAGGTTTAAAGAGGGTCAGGTAGTTTTATGTAGGTTTGTGATTAGAGTTTGAGTTGGTAGGATATGGCTCAGGGCCTGGCTCAGGCCCAGATGGGCTCAGGGCTCAGGGTGAGTAGGGCTGAGGGCTAAATTGGGGGTTGGTCAGGGTTTATTTGAGCCCAGGGCTCAGTGACAGTTATGGAGTGGGGTCCCGTGGTGGGTTAGGCCTGGGTCAGTAAGTGCTGGCCCAGTGGGCTCATGGTTTAGGGTTATGGCTCAGTGGTTAGCCAGGGTTTTAGTTTAGGTACATAGTGTTTAGGGTGGTGAGGTTGATTAGGATTGGGTAACACAGGTAGGGCTAGTAGTTTAGGGTTTAGCTCTGATCAGTGGTCAGGGTATTTTGGGTAGTTTAGTTTAGTTTTTAAAAAAAATTATGTAAACCAGAGGTTTAGTTTATTTAGTTTTTTTCTATTTATTTTAATATATTTTACTTTTATTTTATTTTGTTTAGTTTATTTATATTAGTTTATTTATTTTGGTTTAGATTTTTTATTTATTTTTAGGTTTAGGTTTTATTTTATTATTAGTTTAGGTTTATGTTTTAATTTTATATTTTTTACGCTTATTTTACGTTATTTTAGGTTTTATTTTAGTTTAGCTTAGGTTTATTTTTACTTAATTTCTATTAGTTCTGTAGTTTAGTTTAAGTTCCTGTTTATTTTATTTTAGTTTATTTTAGTTTAGGTTTTAGTTTATTTTATTTTTTATCTAGTTTAGTTTTTTTTAAGTTTAGGTTTATATGTTATTTTTATTTATTTTATGGTTTTATTTTTAGGTTTATTTTTAGGTTTAGGTTTTATTTTGTTTTATGTTATTTGATTTTAGGTTTATTTTATTAGTTTATTATTTATTTTTTATTAGGTTTTATTTTATTTTTTTTAGTTTAAGTTATTTATTTATTATTTTAGTTTTTTTATTTTAAGTAGTTTAGTTGTGGTTTAGTGGGTTTAGTATTTTATTTAGTTTATAGGTTTAGGATTTAGTTTATGGTTTATGGTTTAGGTTGTGGTTTAGGGTTTAGGGTTGTGGTTGTGGGTTTGGATTAGAGGTCAGTGGTTTTGGAGTGGCAGGGTTTTTTTTAGTTGGTTTGTGGCTAGGTGGGAGTGGTCTAGTTTATTTCATTTTTTATTTTTAATTTTAAAATTTAGTAAATCATAGGTTTAGGTTTATTTAGTTTACTTATTATTTATTTTATTTATTTAATTTAATTATTTAAATTTATTTGTATTTTATTTAGTTTATTTATTTATTTTAGTTTAGATTTTATTTTAGTTTATTTTTGATTTAGCTTTAGTTATTAGTTTATTTTATTTAATTTTGATTATGTTTATGTTTTATTTTTATGTTTAGGTTTAGGTTTTTATTTAATTTTTTTTAGAATTAGGTTTTAGGTTTTGATTTTAGGTTTATTTTTAGGTTTTATTTTTTAGTTCCGGGATTAGGGTTATTTTAAAAAAAAAATTAAGTGAACTGGTAGGTTTAGGTTTTTTAAATTTATTTAGTATATTTATTATGTATTTTAAATTTTATTTTATTTTTTTATTTATTTATTTTATTTTATTTAGCTTTTTTATATTAGGTTTATTTATTTTAGTTTAGTTTCCTTTTTATTTTAGTTTATTTTTAGGTTTAGGTTTTATTTTTTTTTAGTTTAGTTTATTTTTATTTTACTTTTAAATTTAAGTTTATTTTTTTAATATTAGTTTTAGGTTTAGGTTTTATTTTATTTTTTAGGTTGAGGTTTTATTTTAGGTTTTATTTTTTTATGTTTAGGTTTATTTATATTTTAGTTTATTTTATTTTATTTAGGTTTAGGTTTAGTTTATTTTCAATTTAGGTTTTATTTATTTTAGTTTAGTTTATTTTAGTTTAGGTTAAAGTTTATTTTATTTTTATGATAGGTTTATTTTTTTTTATTTATGTTTATTTAGGTTTATTTTAGTTAAGTTGTTTATTTATTTTTATTTTATTTTATTTTAGGATTATTTTATTTTATTTTAGGTAGTTTTATTTTATTTAGGTTTGTTATTTTTTAGTTTAGTTTAGGTTTTTATTTATTTGATTTTAGTTATTTTTTTATTTATTTTTTATTTTCTTTTAGGTTTAAGTTTAGGTTTTAATTTTTTTATTTTTAATTTTTTAATTTTATTTATTTTATTTTGGTTTAGGTTTTTTATTTATAGTTTTTATTTAGTTTAATTTTAGGTTTTTTTTTTATTTTAGTGGTTTAGTGTTTTGTATTTAGTTTAGTGTTTAGAGTTTTTATTTTAGGTTTAGGTATGTGGTATAGGGTTTGGGGTTTTCAGGGTTTAGTGTTTATGGTTTAAGTTTTAGGTTTAAGGTTCATGTTTTAATTTAGGGTTTAAGATTTTTGGTTTTTTTTTTAAAGAGAATAAATTCAGATTCAACATTTCATCTTTTTGATTTCATCAACTAGGTAACAGAACAAGTTTTCTAAGACGCCAGTGACAATAGAGATAAAAGATGAGCAAGAATAGAGCAAATGAAAAACACTAGATAACTAGAACTGTCTCTACTATAAAGACACAGTTTGATAAGCAGGAGATCAGATCACCCATTCTTCAATTTCTTAGGTTCCCATCAGGACCACACCGGTCTCTCGATTAATGGGATCCACCATCATATCTCCGATCTCTCCCTTTGCCACCACCATGGTTGTAACCTCCGTCACTCCTCCTGCCTCCATAACCACCACTAATCTGATCACCACCTCCATATCCACCAACAGCTCCAGATCACCCAGCTCCACTACGATAACCACCACCTATGCCTTTGCCTCCACTACGATCAGATCTAGCCCTGGTTGACGATGTTCAGAGGTTTTTTCCATTATTTAGGTTTATTAGTTTTGGTTTCAATTTCTTTTTTAATATATTTATTTACTTATGCGTTTGGTGTTTGGGTTGGGGTGTGGTTGGGGTTTGTGGTTTAAAGTTTTAGGGTTTATTCTTTATTTTATTTGGGATTTAGGGTTTGTTTAATTTTAGGTTTTGTATATGGTTTTTAAAGTATTTGTTTAGTATGGTTTATTTGGGGTATAGTTTAGTTTATATGTAGTTGTTTTTAGGGCCTAGGTCATGGTAGGGCTAGTAGGCCTGGGTGCGCTCAGTGGTTTTAGAGCCCATGGCAGGGCTCAGTACTCAGGATGGGCTAGGGTCCCAATGGGGCCCATGGCTCAGCCTTTAGGTCACTTGGCTCAGGGCTCACCATTTTAAGTTTTATTCTTTGTCAGTATTTATGGTCTAGGTTGGTTTAAGGTTTGGGCCTTAAGGCTCATGGCCTGGGGTTTTCACAGGTATAGCCTGGTGGCCTGGGTAGATTTTAAGGCTTTGGTAGTTCAGAGTTTATTTAGGGCCTATTTAGTATTTCCATTTACTCTATTTATTTATTTTTATCTTATTTATTTTATTTTTTTATTTATTTTAGTTTATCCATATTTATTTTATCTAGTAGGTTTTTTTAATCTTAGTTTATTATTTAGGTTTTGGTTTGGTAAGGTATTTTTTAGTTTAATTTTGTTTTATTATATTTAGGTTTATGTTTTATTTTTTATATTAGTTAGGTTTTATTTTATTTTAAAGTTTAGGTTTTATATATTTTAGCTTATTTTTATTTTAGTCAGTTTCTAAGTTTATTTTAGTTTATTTTATCATATAGTTTAGGTTTAGTTTAGGTTTAGTTTAGTTTTAGGTTTAGGTTTATATATCATTTTAGTTAATTAGTTTAGGTTTTATTTATTTCTTTATTTTATTTTATTTTAGTAATTTTTTAGTTTAGGTTTTTGTGTTATTTTTATTTATTTTAGGTTTAATTTTGGTTTATTTTTTCAATTTTATTAATATTATTTTATTTTATATTAGGTCATTTTAATTTTATTTTAGTTTGATTTTATTTAGGTTTTATTTAGGTTTATTTTAATTTTGTTTAGGTTTTAATTTAATTTATTTTAATGTAGTTTTCTCATTTTATTTTATTTTAAGTTTAAGTTCAGGTTCAGGTTTAGGTCAGGTATTTTAGTTTATTATATTTTAATTTTACCACCCTCAGTTTGTGGTCAGGATCAGTGGTATGGCCTGCTTTAGTTTTTAGTTAGGGGCTCAGGGGTTTAGGGTTAGTGGCCTTTTAGGGTTTAGGTTTAGCCAGGATCTAGGTTTAGAGTTTAATCTTTTAAACAAAGTGGGTAGGGTAGGAGTGGCCTGGTTTTGTTAGTGGAGGGGTTTATGGTTTAGGGAGGTTTTATGGATTGAGGTTTAGGATTTTTATTATTTTCATATTTTAATTATTTTGTTTTTAAAATTAAGCAAACCCAGAGGTTTAGTTTATTATATTATTTTTTTATTTTAATTTTATTAAGTTTTATTTATTTTAGTTTAGGTTTTATTTTAGTTTTTTAGGTTTAGGTTTAGGTTTAGATTTATTTTAGCATAATTTTATTTTATTTTATTTTTTAGGTTTAAGTTATATACTTTAGGTTTAAGTTTTTTTTTGGATTAGGTAGGTTTTAATTTAGGTTTATTTTAGGTTTTATTTTGTATAGTGGTTTTTTAAAAAAATCAAACCCTAGGTTATATTATTATTTATATTATAATTTATTTTATTTTATTTTTTATTTATGTTTATTTTATTTTATTCAATTTAATTTATTTATATTTATTTATTTTATTTTAGATTTTTTTTATTTTGGTTTATCTTTAGTCTATTTTTAGTTTAGTTTTACTTTTATTTTATTTTTTTGGTTTAAGTTATTTTTTTTATTATTAGTTTAGGTTTAGGTTTTATTTTTTTTTTATTTTTAGGTTTAAGGTTTTTTATTTTAGTTTTATTTTCTAGTTTAGGCTTAGATTTATTTTTATTTTATTTTATTTTATTTAGGTTTAGGTTTAAGTTTACTTTATTTTTGGTTTAGGTTTTTATTTTATTTATTTTAGTTTGGGCTTAGGTTTGTTTAATTTTGTTTATTTATTTTAAGTTTAGGTTTTTTTTACTATGGAGTTATTATTTATTTATTTTATGTTTATTTTTGATTAGATTTTATTTAGTTTTTATTTTATTTTATCTTAGGATTATTTTATTTTTATTTTAGTTTTATTTTTAATTTTATTTAGGTTTATTTTTATTTTTATTTAGTTTAGTTTGTTTTATATTAAGTTTATTTATTTTAGTTTAGTTTTTTTTAATTTTTTTAGTTTAGTTTATTTTATTTTTTTTTTGTTTTGTTTTATTTTATTCCAGTTTAAGTTTAGGTTTTTTGGATGTTATTTTAGGCTTTTTTTAGGTCATATTTTGTAGGGATTAAGTTTATTTTTATTTTATTTTATTTAGTTTAGGTTGAGGTTTAGTTTAGCTTACTTTAGCTGTTTAGGTTTTTATTTATTTTAGTTTAGGTTTAGCATTATTTTATTTTATTAACTTTATTTTATTTTAAGTTTTTTTTTCTTTAGTTTAGGGTTTAGGTGTTATTTTTATTTGTAATTTTATTTTAGGATTATTTTTTAGGTTTAGGTTTTATTTAGTTTTATTTTATTTTATCCAGGTTTATTTTATTTTCATTTTAGGTTTTTTATTTTATTTAGTTTTTAAGTTTATTTTATTTTTTGATTTAGTTTAGGTTTTATTTATTTTATTTTTTTAGTTTTATTTTCTATTTTATTTTATTTTTATGTTTGTTGGCTTAGGTTTTAGGTTTTAGTTTCTTTATGTTATTTTTTTCTTCTTATTTATGTTTAGGTTTTAGGGTTTAAGGTTCATTTATGGTTTTATATTCATTAGGTGTCAGCCCAGTTTTAGGTAGGTTTAGTTTTTAGGGTTTAGGGTAGGATTTATTTAGTGGGTACATTTAAGAGTTTAAGTCAGTGGTCAGTTTAAGGCCTAACATCTTTAAACCAAGTGGGTGTGGCTCAGGGTCAGTGCTCAGGGTTTTTAGGGAGTGGGTTGTGGGCTCAGGGTTGTGGTAGGGTTGTAGCCTAGTAAGGGCCTTAGGGTTTAGGTTTGGGTTTTTATCTTTATTCTTTAAAGCAAAAGGCAAGTTTATTAAGTTTATTCTTTTATTTATTTTAGTTTATTTTATTTTTTATTTAGGTTTATTTTATTTAGTTTAGTTTAAGTTTTTTTTAGTTTAATTTTTATGTTTAGGTTTAGGATTAAGTTTAGGTTTATTTTTTAGTTTTGTTTAATTTTAATTTTAATTTTTTTTGGTTTAGATTTTATTTTTTTATTTTTAGGATTAGGTTTAGGATTTTATTTTATTTTTTTTGGTTAAGGTTTTAGGTTTTTATTCAAATTTTTTTTAAGTTTTAAAATTAAGTTTAGGTTTAGGTTTATTTTTTATTTTATTTATTTATTTAGTTTAGTTTGTTTATATAGGTTTGTATTTATTTTAGTTTAGTTTATTTTAGTTTAGGTTTAGGTTTATTTTATTTTTATTTTATGTTTAGTTTTTTTTAGTTTAGGATTTAGGTTTTATTTTTTATTTATTTTTAGGTTTTATTTTTAGGTTAATTTTTTAGGTTTAGGTTTTCATTTAGTTTTTATTTTATTTTATTTTAGGTTTATTTTATTTTATTTAGTTTTATGTAATTTAGGTTTTTTATTTTAGTTTAGTTTAGGTTTTATGTTTGATTTAAGTTTTTATTTTTATTTTATGTTCTTTTTTTAGGTTTAGGTTTAGGTTTTAGTTTATGTTTTTATTTTATTTTATTTTTGATTTGTTTTGGTTTAGGTTTTTTTCATTATTATATTTTATGTTTTGTTTTGGTTTAGGTTATCGCCTTTTGGGGGTTAGTTAGTTTAGGTTTAGTTTGTGATTAGGGATTAGGGTTTGATCGACAGGTTTGTGGTTTGGGGTTTAGGTTTAAGTTTAGGGTTTAGGTTTTGGTTTAGCATTTAGGGTTTAGGGTTTAGGTTTATGGTTCAGGGTTTAAGGTTCAGTTTAAGGTTTATGGTTCAAGTTTTAGTTTAGTTTATGATTTTGATTTTTTTTTAATAGAGAGCGTGATTCAACATTTCTTATTTTGAATTCATCAACCATGTAACTCACTAAGTTTTCTTAGATACGTTTAATGACATAGATAAAAATGAGTATGCATAGAGAAAATAAAAGCCCTAGATAACTATAACTGTCTCTACTATTAAGAAACTGTTCCATAAGTAGATTGGATCACCATTTTTAGTTTCTCCAGCCCAATCAAAACCACCTGACTCTCGAGTAGGATCCACCATCATATCCCCATTCTCTCCCTCCATCACCATGGCTATAACCTCCATCGCTCCTCCTGCCTCCACTGATCCGACCACCACCTCAATATCCTCCAACACCTTAAGATCCCCCACCACCACTATTTTTAAATCAAAAGTGGGAGAATTTTATTACCAAAAGGAAAAGGATACAAGGTCCTTAAATGGGATAAATCTATAAACTATTGCTCAAAGAGCTACAGTAATCCTAAAGAGAAAAATTCCTTGTCTATTATAAGAAAACCAAAGCAAAAGAAAGAAATAACAAAAATTAAGAAAGAAACATCACAGAATTCCAAGAAGGGCTACCAAAGCCATGTATTTCTCGAAATCTTCTGACATATGCAAAAACCACCTACAGCCCCAAAACCTACCACAAACCTGCAAAGAACTTAAGATAGAAATAAGCATCTATAAATAAGGACAAGCTAAGTGCATAAAAGGATCAAAATGATAAAAATCTTAGATAAGGCTGTGCTCCCACATTCATCTCAAGGAGCAACAGGATATATGAGCATCCAAACTTAAGAAGGGTTACAATCACATATGGTGCTACCAAATAAAAAAGATAATAAGGGAAACATCCCATCCATCATAGTCAACTTACCTCGATTAAACTAAATAGCCAACAATCAAGAGCTAGCCAAGTTCCAGTATCTATCATCATGATTAAAAAGGCAACTAACCAGTAAAACATCTAGCCAAGCTAGAGCAAAGCAACAAACCAAAGAAAGCAACAGCCAAGAAACAACCACCATCAAAGCCATGCAAAACAAATAAAGACCAAAAGTAAAAAAAACCAAAAATTCATGCAGATCCACCAACCAACAGTATATCTGCAACCAGCCATCAAGGCCACCCAGCTAAACATAGCAACATGAATCAACATATATAGCATGCAAGTTCATCCCACAAAAGAAAGAAATGACAAGCCAATAGGCCATCCAGACAACAGGAAAACACCACAAAAAAACTTCAAGAAAACCACCATAAAAGGGGAACGAAAACTAGATAGCAGGTTACAGCTCTAGAGAGAGTAACTCAGCCTAGGAAAGAACAAAGCCCACGGTCAAGCTCAACCAATAATCATGACACCAGATAGCCAAAACTGAAACCAAAAGGCTGGAAAATATGACATCCATCAAGCAACCACCAGCCAATAAACCCTCACAGGGAAAAAAAGAGGCTAGGGAAAAAGGCAAACAAGAAAGCTCTGAAGCCTGCCAATCACTAGGCCATCCTAAAACCAACACAGCAGGAGATCAACAAGTGCAGAGAGCCACCAACACTAGAGGGCAACCAAAGCTTAGTAGTACTAACCAGAAATAATCTAGACCTCAACCAAGAGGAGATACCATTCTTAGGGTTCAGGTTTAGGTTTATTATGTTTTAGGGTTTAAGTTTATTTTTTAATTTATTTAGTTACTTTATGTTTAGGTTTAGGATTTATAATTTGGGGTTTAGGGCTTGTGGATAGGGTTTGGGGTTGGGGTTTATGATTTAAGTTTTTGGGCTTAAAGTTTAGCTTAAGGTTATGATTTATTTTAGGTTTAGGGTTTAGGGTTTAGGGTTTAGGATTTTGGGTTTAAGGTTTAGGGTTTGGGTTTAGGGTTTAGGGTTTAGTGCTTAGGATTTAGAGATTATGGTTTTTTTGTAAGAAAAAATAAGTAAACCAATAGTTTAGGTTTATTTAGTTTATTTTATTTTTTTATTTTTATTTAAGTTTAATTTATATTTTTATTTAGTTTAGTTTATTTATTTTAGGTTTATTTATTTTAGTTTAGTTTTTTATATTAGTTTATTTTTTAGGTTTAGCTTTAGCTTTAGGTTTATTTTTCTGTAGAGTTTTATTTTTTAGGTTTAGGTTTAATTTTTTTTATTTTTAGGTTTAGGTTTAGGTTTTTATTTTATTTATTTTAGGTTTATTTAATTTAGTTTAGGTTTTTTATTTTAGTTTATTTTTTTAGGTTTAGGTTTAGGCTTAGGTTCATTTTTCTATAGAGTTTTATTTTTTAGGTTTAAGTTTTATTTTTTTATTTTTAGGTTCAGGTTTAGGTTTTTATTTTACTTTTTTTGGTTTATAATTTAGGGTTTTTTTAGGTTTTATTTTTTAGTTTAGGTTTAGGTTTATTTTTAGTTTATTTTATTTTATTTAGTTTAGGTTTAGGTTTGGGTTTTATTTATTTTAGTTTAGTATATTTTAGTTTAGGTTTAGGTTTATTTTTATATTTTATTTTTTATTTTTTGGTTTAGGTTTTTTTTAGTTTAGGGTTTAGGTTTTATTTTAGGTTTATTTTTTAGGTTTAGGTTTTTAATTTATTTTATTTTAAGTTTATTTTATTTTTATCTTATGTTTATTTTTTATTTATTTAGGTTTTTTATTTTTAGGTTTATTTTATTTTTTAGTTTAGTCTAAGTTTTATTTATTTTATTTTAGTTTATTATCATTAGTTTATTTTATTTTATTTTTAAGTTTAGGTTTTAGGTTTTAGTTTAGGCTTTTATTTTATTTTATTTTTTAATTTTATTTAGGTTTAAGTTTTTTAAATTTTTTTATTTATAGGTTTTATTTAGTTTAGGTTTATGTTTTCAGGGTTTTAGGGTTTAGGGTTTAGGGTTTAGGATTTTGAGTTTAGGGTTTAAGGTTGTAGGTTTTAGGGTTTAGTGTTTAGGGTTTAGATTTTAGGGTTTAGGGTTTATGGTTTAGGGTTTAGGGTTTAGGGGTTTTAGGGTTTAGCATTTACATTTTAGGTTTAGGGTTCAGGTTTTAGTTAAGGGTTTTTATTTTTTGGTTATTTTTTTTAAAAGAGAACAAATTCATATTCAACATTTCTTCTTTTCGATTTCATCAACGAAGTAACATACCAAGTTTCTAAGACACAAGCGAAGACATAAATAAAAAATGGGCACTCATAGAAAATCAAAACAGATAACTAGAATCATCTCTCTAAAACATAGTTCTTCAATTTCTCCAGTTCCCATCAAAACCACCCCGGCCTCTTGAGTAGCAGGATACACCATCGTATCCTCGATCTCTCCCTCCGCCATCACCATGGCTGTAACCTTCATCGCTCCTCATACCTCAATAACCACCACTACTCCAACTGCCACCACCACTATGATTACGGCCGAATCCGCCTTCACCTCCACACCCAGATCTGGACTGAACCTAGTTGACGGTGATGTTCCTGCCGTCAAGGTTCTACCCATTTTTAGGATTTAGGTTTAGGTTTGTTAGGCTTTAAGGTTTAGGTTTTGGTTGAGGTTTATTAGGTTTACTTTTTAATTTATTTAGTTACTTTAGGTTTAGGTTTAGGGTTTGGGGTTTAGGGTTTAGGGTTTAGGGTTAGAGTTTAGGGTTTAGGGTTTATGGTTTAGGGTTTAGTGTTTAGAATTTAGGGTTAGGGTTTAGGGTTTAGGGTTTAGGGTTTAGGGTTTAGGGATTAGAGTTTAGGGTATATGGTTGTAGGTTTAGAGTTTAGGGCTTAGGGTTTTGGGTTTAGGGTTTATGATTTAGGGTTTATGATTTTTTTTGATTAAGCAAACCGGTAGGTTTAGGTTTATTTAGTTTATTTAGTTTATTTAGTTTACCTTCTATTTATTTTAATTTAATATATTTTTATTTTTATTTTTATTTATTTTTTAATTTTATTTATTTTAGTTTATTTATTTTATGTTTCTTTATTTTAATTTATGTTTTTTATTTTTGTTTATTTTTTAGGTTTAGGTTTAGGTTTAGGTTTATTTTTTTAGTTTAGTTGGATTTTTATTTTATTTTTTAGGTTTAGGTTTTATTTTATTTTTATGTTTAGGTTAACGTTTCTTTATTTTTATTTAGCATTTGGTTTAGTTTTAGCTTATTTTAGTTTCAGGTTTAGGTTTTACTTATTTTAGTTTAGGTTTAGGCTTATTTTATTTTTATTTTAGGTTTACGTTTTTTTTAGTTTAGGGTTTAGATTTTATTTTTTATTTATTTTAGGTTTTATTTTGGGTTTTAGGTTTAGGTTTTATTTAGTTTTATTATATTTTTATATGTTTATTTTATTTTATTTTAGGTTTAGTTTATATTTTATTTAGGTTTTTTTTTTATTCTTTTAGTTTAGTTTAGGTTTTTATTTATTTTATTTTAGTTTAGTTTTTTATTTTCTTTTTATGTTTAAGTTTAGGTTTTAGTTTATGTTTTTATTTTATTTTATTTTTATTTTATTTTGGTTTAGGTTTTTTATTTATTTTATTCTTAGGTTTTATTTAGTTTAGGTTTAGGTTTTTAGCTTTTTAGGGTTTAGGGTTTGGGTTTTGGGTTGTAGGTTTTGGGATTTAGGGCTTGGGGTTTAGGGTTTAGGGTTTAGGGTTTAGAGTTTAGGGTTTAGGGTTAAAGTTTTTTTTCTTTATATTTTATTTATTTTTCAATTTTTTTTAGGTTTAGGTTTTTATTTTGTTTTTATTTTATTTTTATTTCAGGTTTAGATTTTATATTATTTAGGTTTTATATTTGTTAATTTGTTTAGGTTTTTGTTTATTTTATTTTAGTTTAGTTTTTGTTTTCTTTTGGCTTTAGGTTTTTAGGTTCAAGTTGTATTTTATTTTTTTATTTTATTTTAAATTTTCATTTTATTTATGTTTAGGTTTTCTTATTTATTTTTTTAGGTTTTATTTAGTTTAGGTTTTAGGTTTTTATTTTAATTTTATTTTTAGGTTTTATTTTTTTTCTTTAAGTTTAGGTTTATTTTTATTTTATTTTATTTAGCTTAGGGTTTATGTTTAGTTTAATTTAGGTTTAGGTATAGGTTTTATTTATTTCAGTTTAGTTTATTTTAGTTTAGGTTTAGGTTTATTTTATTTTAATTTTAGGTTTAGGTTTTTTTTAGCTTAAGGTTTAGGTTTATTTTTTATTTATTTTTAGGTTTATTTTTTAGGTTTATATTTTTATTTAGTTTTTACTTTATTTTATTTTAGGTTTATTTTAAGTTTTTTTACTCTACGTTTAGTTTTTATTTTATTTATGTTATTTGTTCTTAGATTTATTTTATTTTATTTAGTTTAGTTTAAGTTTTTATTTATTTTATTTTAATTTTAATTAGTTTATTTTATTTTATTTTTAGGTTTATGTTTTAGGGTTTTATTTATTTTAATTTTAGGGTTTAGGGCTTTAGGGTTTAGTGTTTAGGGTTAGGGTTTAGAGTTTAGGGTTTAGTATATAGGCTTTAGGGTTTAGGGTTTTAAGGTTTAGGGTTTAGGGTTTAGGGTTAGCTTAGATTTTAGGGTTAGTTTAAGGTTTAGGGTTTAGGCTTCAAGGTTTAGGGTTTTTAGGGTTTTGGGTTTAGGGTTTAAAGTTAGTTTAGGGTTTAGGGTTTTAGGGTTTAGGGTTTAAGGTTTAAGGTTAGGGTTTAAAGTTTAGGGTTTAAGATTTAGGGTTGTAGGTTTATGGTTTAGGGTTTGGGTTTTAGTTTAGGGTTTAGGGTTTAATATTTCATGGTTTAAGGTTTAAGGTTTAGGGTTTAGGTTTTTAGGGTTTAGGTTTTAGGTTTAGGTTTTAGGGTTTTTATTATTATTATTTTTTTAATAGAGAATAAATTTATTTTCAACATTTTTTCTTTGTGATTTCATCAACCAAGTAACACACTAAGTTTTCTAAGACATAAGCAACGACATAGATCAAAAGTGAGCACGCATAGAGCAAATCAAAAACCCTAGATAACTAGAACCGTCTCTACTGTAAAGACATAGTTCCAAAAGTAGTAGAACTGATTGGCCATTCTTCAATTTCTCCAGTTCCCATCAGAACCAGCCGGGCCTCTCAAGTAGCGGGATTCACCATCATATCCCCAATCTCTCCCTCTATCCCCACAATAGCTATAACCTCCATCGCTCCTCCTACCACCATAAGCACCACTGCTCTGACCACCACCTCCATATCCACCAGCACATCTAGATCCCCCACCACCACTTGATAGCCTCCACCTTGCCTCTATGTGGGATCTAGGGTGATCTTGGTTGACGGTGATGATCTTGTCACCAAGGTTCTACCCATTCTTAGGGTTTAGGTTTAGGTTTAGCTTTATTAGGTTTTAAGGCTTTAGATTATTTTTTTAATTTATTTAGTTACTTTCGGTTAAGTTTATGGTTTAGGGTTTAGGATTTAGGGTTTAAGGTTTAGGGTTGAGGGTTTAGGGTTTTTAAAAAAAATTAAGGAAACTGGGAGGTTTATGTTTATTTAGTTTATTTTTTATTTTTTATTTTAGTATCATATAATTTTGATTTTATTTAAGTTTTTATTTTTAGGTTTATCTTTTTAGTTTAGTTTAGGTTTTATTTATTTTAATTTAGTTTAGTTTTGATTTTTTTTATTATATTTTTTACTTTTTTAGGTTTAGGTTTGGTTTATAGTTTAGGTTTTATTTTATTTTATTTTATTTAGGTTTTATTTTTATTTATTTTATTTTTAGGTTTTATTTAGTTTAGGTTTAGGTTCCTAGTTTTTCAGGGTTTTGGGTTTAGTGTTTAGGGTTTAGGGTTTAGGGTTGTAGGTTTTATGGTTTAGGGTTTAGGGTTTAGAGTTTAGGGTTTAGGTGTTAAGGTTTTAGGGTTTTAGGGTTTAGGGTTTAAGGTGTAGGTTTTAGGGTTTAGGATTTAAGGTTAGTTTTAGGGTTTAGGGTTTAGGGTTAGAATTATTTATTTATTTATTTTATTTAGGGTTTAGGGATTAAGGTTAGTTTAGGGTTTAGGGCTTAGGGTTTAGCATTATAGGTTAGGGTTTATGGTTTAGGGTTAATTTTAGAGTTTTGGGGTTTAGGGTTTAATTAGTTTTTTAATTTAAAAAAAATGGTAGGCTTAGGTTTATTTAGTTTATTTGAATTTTAATTTTTATTTAGGTTTATTTTTTTATTTTATTTAGTTTATTTTTTTATTTTAGTTTCTTTTTTAGGTTTAGGTTTAGGTTTATGATTATTTTTTAGTTTAGTTTTATTTTCATTTTATTTTTTTAGGTTTAGGTTTTATTTTTTATTTTTAGGTTTATGTTTAGATTTTATTTCATTTTTTATGTTTAGGTTTTAGGTTTTTATTTTAGGTTTATTTTTTGGTGTTATTTTTTAGTTTAGTTTTATTTTCATTTTTTATTTTTTTAGGTTTAGGTTTTATTTTTTATTTATATGTTTATGTTTAGATTTTATTTCATTTTTTTATATTTAGGTTTTATGTTTTTATTTTAGGTTTATTTTTTGGTGTTACTTTTTAGTTTAGGTTTAGGTTTGTTTTCAGTTTATTTTATTTTATTTAGTTTAGGTAGGTTGTGTTTATTTTAGGTTTAGGTTTTATTCATTTTATTTAAGTTTATTTTAGTTTAGGTTTAAGTTTATTTTCTTTTATTTATTTTAGGTTTAGGTTTTAATTTCATTTTTTTAATTTATTTTAGATTTATTTTATTTTTATTTTAGGTTTAATTTTTATTTTATTTAGGTTTCTCAATTTTAGGTTTATTTTGTTTTTTTAGCATAGTTTAGGTTTTTAATTATTTTATTTTAGTATAGTTTTTATTTTTTATATATATATTTTTTAGGTTTAAGTTTAGGTTTAGGTTTTAGTTTAGGTTTTTATTTTATTTTATTATTTTATTTTATTATTTTATTTTATTTAGTTTTAGATTTTTATATTTATTTTGTTTCTAGGTTTTATTTTTTAAGTTTTTTGGGTTTAGGGTTTAGTGTTGTAAGTTTTAGGGTTTAGGATTTAGGGTTTAGGTTTTAGTGTTTAGGGTTTAACGTTTTAAGGTTTAAGGTTTAGGGTTTAGGGTTTTGGGTTTAGGGTTTTACGGTTTAGGGTTTAGTGTTGTAAGTTTAGGGTTAATTTTAGGGTTTAGGGTTAGGTCTTTTTTATTATTTTTATTTTTTTAAAATTAAGTAAACTAGTAGGTTTAGGTATATTTACTTTATTTTTTATTTATTTTAGTTTATTTTATTTTTTATTATAAATAGTTTTATTTTTTATTTAGTTTTATTTTTATTTCCATTTTAAATAGTTTTTATTTATTTTTATTTCAATTTAGGTTTATTTTATTTTTATTTTAGGTTTAATTCTTATTTTATTTAGGTTTTTTATTTTTTTAGTTTATTTTAGATTTTTATTTATTTTATTTTAGTTTAATTTTATTTTCACTTTAGGTTTATGTTTAGGTTTAGGCTTTTAGCTTTTTAGGGTTTAGGATTTATGGTTTAGGGTTTAGGGTTTGGGGTTTAAGGTTTAAGGTTTAGGGTTTACGGATTAAGGTTTTTGTTTTAGCATTTAGGGTTTAGGGTTTAGTGTTTTAGGGTTTAGGGATTAGGTTTAGGGTTTAGGGTTTAGGATTTTTATGGTTTAAGGTTTAGGGTTTTGATTTTAAGTTTATAGTTCAAATTTTAGTTTAGGGTTTAGGGTTTTTATTTTTTTTAACAGAGAACAAATTTAGATTCAACATTTCTTATTTTTGATTTGATCAACAAAGTATCACACCAAGTTTCCTAAGACGCTAGTGATGACATAGATTAAAAATGGAAATGCATAAAGCAAATCAAAAACCCTAGATAACTAAAAGCTCTCTTTGTAAAGACAGTTCCATGGCGGCGGATCGAGGTTCAATTTCTCAGTTCCCATCAACACCTCGACCTCTCTAGTAGCGGGATCCACCATCATATCCCTGTTCTCTCCCTCCACCGCTACCACGGCTATAACCTCCATCGCTCTTCTCGCCTCAATAACCACCACTACTCCGACCACCACTTCCATGTCCACAACCACCTTCAGACCCACCACTAGCACTATGATAATCACTGTCAGATCTAGACTGAACCACTTGACAGTGATGTTCCTGCCATCAAGGTTCTGCACATTCTTAGGTTTTTGGTTTAGGTTTAGGTTTATTAAGTTTTAGGGTTTAGGTTTATTTTTTTAATTTATTTAATTAATTTAGGTTTAGGTTTAGGGTTGGGGTTTATAGTTTGGGGTTTAGTGTTAGGGTTTAGGGTTTAGGGTTTAGTGTTTAGGGTTTAGGGTTTTAGGGTTTATGCTTTTAGGGTTTAGGGTTTATGATTTAGGGTTTAGGGTTAATGATTTAGGGCTTAGGGCTCAAGGTTTAGGGTTTAGGATTTAAGGTTTAAGGTTTTTTAGGTTATTTTTTATTTAATTTAGCTTAATTTATTTTTTATTTTTATTTCTATTTATTTTTTATTTTTCTTTAGTTTTGTTTATTTACTTTAGGTTTATTTATTTTAGTTTATTTTTTAGGTTTAGGATTACGTTTAGGTTTAGGTTTTATTTTTAAGGTTTAGGGTTTAGGGTTTAGGCTTGTACATTTTAGGGTTTAAGGTTTTATGTTTAGGGTTTATGGTTTAGGCTTAGATTACGGTTTAAGGTTTTTGGTTTAGGCTGTAGGGTTTAGGAATTTTAAGGATTAAGGGTTAGGGTTTAAGGTTAGTTTAGGGTTTGAGGTTTAGGGTTTTAGGGATTAGGGTATAGGGTTTAGGGTTTAGGGTTAGGGTTAGGGTTTAAGGATTAGGTTTTACGGTTTAGGGTTTAGGTTTTAGGTTTTAGGGTTAGTTTAGGGTTTAGGGTTTAGGGTTTAAGGTTTAGGGTTAAGGGTTTTTTAGGGTTTAGGGTTTAGGATTTAGTGTTGTAGGTTTAGGGTTTTGTGTTTAGGGTTTAGGGTTGTAGGTTTAGGGTTTAGGGTTTATGGTTAGTTTAGGGTTTAGGGTTGAGGTTTTAGGGTTTAGGATTTAGTGTTTAGGGTTTAGGGTTTAGGGTTTACGGTTTAGGGTTTAGGGGTTTTTTTTAATTAAAGAAACTAGTATGTTTTAGTTTATTTAGTTTAATTAGTTTATTTTATATTTTAATTTAGGTTTACTTTTAATTTTTATTTAGTTTAGTTTATTTATTTTTTGTTTATTTAGTTTAGTTTAGGTTTTTTATTTTAGTTTATTTTGTAGGTTTAAGTTTAGGTTTATGTTTATTTTTTTTTAATTTAGTTTTATTTTTATTTTAATTTTAAGTTTAGGATTTATTTTTTTATTTTTACGTTTAGGTTCAGGTTTTTATTTTACTTTTTCTAGGTTTAGATTTTAGGATTTTATTTTAGGTTTATTTATAGGTTTTCTTTTTTTACTTTAGATTTTGGTTTATTTTTAGCTTATTTTATTTTATTTAGTTTAGGTTTAGGTTTAGGTTAAGTTTAATTTATTTTTGTTTAGGTTTAGGTTTATTTTATTTCTATTTTAGGTTTAGGTTTTTTTTATTAATTTTGGGTTTAGGTTTTATTTTTTATTTATTTTTAAATTATATTTTATGGTTTATTATTAAGGTTTAGGTTTTTATTTAACTTTTATTTTATTTTTTTGGCTGATTATATTTTTATTTTACATTTAGGTTTATTTTATTTTCATAGTTTAGTTTAGATTTTTTAATTATTTTATTTTATTTTACTTTTAATTTTTATTTTATTATATTTTAAGGTTTAGTTTTTTATTTTATTTTTTTAGGTTTATTTTTAGGTTTTCCTTTTCCGTTTAGGTTTATATTTATTTTTAGTTTATTTTATTTTATATTTAGGTTTAGGATTAGGTTTTTATTTTATTTTATTTTATTTAGGTTAAGGTTTTTTATTTATTTTATTTTTAGGTTTTATTTAGTTAGGTTAAGGTTTTTAGGTTTTTAGTTAGGGTTTAGGGTTGTTGGTTTTTGGGTTTAGGGTTTAGTGTTTAGGGTTTAGGTTTTAGGGTTTAGGGTTTAGGGTTTAGGGGTTTTATGGTTTAGCATTTATGGTTTAGGTTTAGGGTTCAAGTTTTAGTTTAGGGTTTTGCATTTTGGGTTTTTTTTAACAAAGAACAGATTCATATTCAACATTTCTTCTTTTTGATTTCTTCAACCAAGTAACACACCAAGTTTTTATGACACAAGTGAAGACATAAATAAAATGAGCACTCATAGAAAATCAAAACCAAATAACTAGACTCATCTCTACTATAAAGACACATACCATGAATTATTCTTATTTCTCAGTTCCCATTTACCTCTCGAGTAGCGGGATCCACCATCATATCCCCAATCTCTTCCATCACCATTGTACCTTCATCGCTCCACCCTCCATAACCATTGCCACCACCACCTCCATATCCCCACCACCAACGATAATGGCCCCATCCTTTCCATGAATCTACATTGAGCTTAGTTGATGATAATGTTCTTGCCATCAAGGTTCTGCTAATATTTAGGGTTTAGGTTTAGGTTTAGGTTTATTAGGTTTTAGGATTTAGCTTTAGGTTTAGGTTTATAAGGTTTTAGGATTTAGGTTTACTTTTTAATTTATTTAGTTACTTTAGGTTTAGGTTTAGCATTTGGGGTTTAGGGTTTAGGGCTAGTGTTTAAGGTTTACGATTTAGGGTTTATGGTTTAGGGTTTAGGGTTGAGGGTTTAGGTCTAGGGTTTAGGGTTTAGGGTTTTGGGTTATTTAGTTATTTTTTAGGTTTATGTTTTTATTTAGTTTTTTAATTTTATTTTAAGTTTATTTTATTTTTATTTTATGTTTAGTTTTTATATTATTTATGTTTTTAATTTTTAGGTTTATTTTTTTTTTTTTTAGTTTAGTTAAGGTTTTTATTTATTTTATTTTTGTTTAGTTTTATTTTTTATTTTATTTTTACATTTAGGTTCAGGTTTTGGTTTAGGTTTAGGTTTAAGTTTTAGTTTAGGTTTTTAATTTATTTTATTTGATTATTTTATTTAGGTTTAGGTTTTTTTATTTATTTTATTTTTAGGTTTTATTTAGTTTAGGCATAGGTTTTTAGGTTTTAGGGTTTAGGGTTTAGTGTTTAGGGTTGTAGGCTTTAGGGTTTAAGGTTTATGGTTTAGTGTTTTAGGTTTTAGGGTTTAAGGTTTAGGGTTTAGGGTTTTAAGGTTTAGGGTTTATGGTTTGGTTGTAGGTTTAGGGTTCAGGGTTTAGGTTTAGGTTTAGGTTTCAATTTTTTTAGTTCAATTTATTTTAGTTTAGGTTCAGGGTTTATTTTATATTATTTATCTTTGGTTTAGGTATTTTTTTATTTTTTAATTTATTTAGGTTTAGGTTTTATTTTTTTATTTTATTTTGAAGTTTTATTTAGTTTAGGTTTAGGTTTTTAGGTTTTTAGGGTTTTGGGTTTTGAGTTTAGGGTTTAGGGTTTAGGGTTTATAATTTAGGGTTTGGGGTTTAGGGTTTAGGGTTTAGGGTTTAGGGTTTTAGGTTTTAGGGTTTAGGGTTTATGGTTTTAGGGTTTTATGGTTTTAGGGTTTAAGGTTTAGTGTTTAGGCTTTAGAGTTTAAGTTTTAGGTTTAGGGTTTAGGTCAGGTTTAGGTTAGTTTAGGGTTTAGGTTTAGGTTTTAAATTTTAGGGTTGGATTTAGGTTTAGTTTTTTAGGGTTTAAGTTTTATGGTTTAGTTTAAGTTTAGTGTTAATTTAGGGTTTAAGGTTTAACATTTTAAGTTTAGGTTTAGGTTTAGATTAGTTAGTTAGGGTTTAGGTTTAGGTTTAAGTAGGTTAGTTTAGTTTAGGGTTTCATTTTAGTTTAGTTTAGGGTTTTAGTTGAGTTTAGGTTTAGGTTTTAGTTTAGTAGTTTTAGGTTAAGTTTAGGGTTTAGGTTTAAACTTTAGGATTTTAAGGTTCAGAGTTTAGGGTTTAGGGTTTAGGGTTTAAGTTTGTAGGTTTAGGGTTTAGGGTTTAGGGTTATTTTAAGGGTTTAGGGTTTAGGGTTTAGGGTTTAGGATTTAGGGTTTTGGGTTATGGGTTTAGGGTTATTTTTAGGGTTTAGGGTTTAAGATTTAGGGTTTAGGGTTTGTTGTTTAGGGATTTTATAAAAAAATTAATTAAAATGGTAGGTTTAGGTTTATTTAGTTTATTTTTTATTTATTTTAGCTTAATTTGTTTTTATTTTTATTTAGATTTATTTTTTTATTTTTATTTAGTTTGGTTTATTTATTTTAGGTTTATTCATTTAACTTTAGGTTTTTTATTTTAGTTTATTTATTAGGTTTAGGTTTAGGTTTATATTTATTTTTTAGTTTAGTTTTATTTTTATTTTATTTTTTAGGTTGAAGTTTTATTTTTTTTAATTTTAGGTTTAGGTTTAGATTTTTATTTTTATTTTTTTAGGTTTAGGTTTTAGGTTTTTATTTTATGTTTTTTTTAGGGTTAAGGGTTTACAGTTTTTTAATGTTTAGGGTTAAAGTTTAGGGTTCTAGGTTTAAGGTTAGTTTTTGGGTTTAAGGTTTAGGATTTAGGGTTTAGGATTTATGATTTAGCATTTAGGGTTTAGGGTTTTTCTAAATAAAAAAATTTAAGTAAACTAGTATATTTAGTTTCATTTAGTTTATTTAGTTAAATTTTTATTTATTTTAGATTATTTTATTTTCAATTTTTATTTAGGTTTATTTATTATTTTTATTTAATTTGGTCTATTTATATTAGGTTTATTTATTTTAGTTTAGGTTTTTTATTTTACTTTGTTTTTTTAGGTCTAGGTTTTCATTTATGTTTATTTTTTAGTTTAGTTTTAGTTTTATTTTATTTCTAGGTTTAGGTTTTCTTTTTTATTTTTTAGGTTTAGGTTTTAGTTTAGGTTTAGGGTTTAGGGTCTCACGTTTAGGGTTTAGGGTTAGTTTTAGGGTATAGGGTTTTCTTAATTTTTATGTTATTAATTTTATAATTTTATAATTATTTTAAATTAAAAATACTCGTAGGTTTAAGTTTATTTAGTTTATTTTCTATTTATTTTAGTTTATTTTATTTTTTATTTTTATTTAGTTTATTTATTTTAGGTTTCTTTATTTAGTTTAGATTTTTATTTATTTTATTTTAGTTTATTTATTTATTTATTTATTTTATTTTAGTTTATTTTTATTATTTTATTTTATTTTATTTTTAGGTTTTCATTTTGGTTATGGCTTTGGTTTTTATTTTAGTTTATTTCAAATTTTATTTAGGTTTAAGTTTATTATTTATTTTATTTTTAGGTTTTATTTAGTTTAGGTTTAGGTTTTAGGTTTTAGGGTTTAGGGTTTAGGGTTTAGGGCTAGGGTTGTAGGTTTTAGGGTTTAGGATTTAGGGTTTAGGGTTTTAAGGTTTAGGGTTTAGGGTTTAGTGTTTAGGCTTTAGGGTTTAGGGTTAGCTTAGGGTTTAGGGTTTAGGCTTTAAGCTAAAGGCTTTAGGTTTTAGAGTTTTTAGGGTTTAGGGTTTAAAGTTTAGGGCTAGTTTAAGATTTAAGGTTTAGGGTTTTAGGGTTTAGGGTTTAGGGTTAAGGTTAGGATTAGGGTTTAAAGTTTAGAGTTTAGCATTTAGGATTTATGGTTTTGGGTTTTGGGTTAAGGGTTTAGAGGATTTTTTTTTAAAGTAGTAAACTGATAGGTTTTGGTTTATTTAGTTTATTTTTATTTATATTAGTTTATTTTATTTTTTTTATTTTTATTTAGGTTTATTTTTTATTTTTATTTAATTTAGTTTATTTATTTGAGTTTATGTTTTTTATTTTAGTTTATTTTTTAGATTTATGTTTATATTTATGTTTATTTTTTAGTTTATTTTTATTTTAATTTTATTTTTTAGGTTTAAGTTTTATTTTTTATTTTTATGTTTTTATTTAGTTTAGGTTTAGGTTTTAGGTTTTAGGTTTAGGGTTTAGGGTTTAGGGTTTAGTGTTTTTGGGTTTAAGGTTTTAGGGTTTAGGGTTTTAGGGTTTACGATTTTGGGTTATGGTTTAGGGTTTACTGTTTAGGCTTTAGGGTTTAAGGTTTTTAGGGTTTATGGTTTAGGATTTTGTGTTTGGGGTTTAAGGTTAGCTTAGGGTTTTGGGTTAGTTTAGGGTTTAGGGTTTTTCTGATTTAGGGTTTATGGTTTATGGTTAATTTAGGGTTTAGGTTAGGGCTTAAGGTTTAGGGTTTAGGGTTTGGGGTTTTGGTTTTAGGGTTTAAGGTTGTAGGTTTTAGGGTTTAGGGTTTAGGGTTTAGGGATTAGGGTTGAAGGTTTGTGGGTTAGTGTTTAGGGTTGAGAGTTAGTTTTAAGATTTAGTCTTTAGGGTTAGTTTCAGGTTTAGGGTTTGGTGAGTTTTGAAGATTGGGATTTATAAAACTAAAACATCTTCTAAACAAAATCTAATAGAAATAATGAGAGCCGGAAGATTGGGATTAGAATAAGTTATTACATGGTTGAAATGAAATTATTGTTAAACAAATTACTTTTTATTTATCCTACTAAGATCAATTGTTTAGAGTTTTACTCGCTAAAGAAAATAATTAAAATTATAAATTAGTACATGAACAAATTTGAAGTATTGTTGTTATCTTCTAAAATTAGGGAAAGATTAAGCTAATGTTGTCTAGGTTTAGATCATTTGAGCCCTAAACTTAAAGAGACTTCATAATATTAATTTGTGTCTTTTCAACAAACTTTAGATTTCAAATAACATCAAAAATTCTTGCACCTAAAAGAATGTCATCAAATGTCAAAATTATTATTTCCATCATTAAATCAAATTCAAATGATTACATCTAAATGAAGTAACACTATTATTAATAAAAAAATAGAAAAGATAGATACTATGTTGGGATCTAAAATCTTTGTTAAATCATATTTTAGATGTTAACAAAAAATCTATGAGTGTCCTAAATCTCTCATAAAACTATGCTACCTATTTCTATGCATTGACTTAGGAGTTTTACTTGAGCTTTCTTTCTTTTGTGTTGAAGTGAATTATTTGTTACATTATATTGGATCATTGAGTCTCAAACTAGGAGAGCTATGGTTCTGGAAATCCCTATGCAGAGATATTGAGTTTTGATTATTCTTCTTACGCACTACTTATTAAGAGATTTTTTCAGATACAATCACTATTGCAAAAATCTCATTTAAAAATGTTTCGCATCAAGTCTCCCTAATTATCCAAGATCTCAAGCACAGTTCAAAGCATTGAAATCCTTCTAGAGAGAGCTTTTTAAAAACATAGATTTAGCTCCTCGACATATCTGCTAAATTGAATGAGCTACAGTTGAGAAGATAATATCAATTAGATAGAAGTTTTGTGATTAAATAGGCAATCTGAACTATAGAAGAGGATTTCTAACAAATGGACACTTAGGTGTCTAAACTTAAGTAGATTCTTTCTTCGTTTGTCCACGAATAGGAAGCTACCCTTTAGCATCTCTATGAAACTTCAGAGAGGCGGTCTACTATAGCATACAAAGCTCATACAATTTTTTTCTATATTAGACAAATTAAGGCTAATCATTTGTAGCCGAAATTCTTTTATTTAGTTTAGGTTTAGCTTTTAAGGTTTATAAGGTTTAGAGTTTAGGGTTTAGGGTTTAGGGTTTAGGGTTTAGGGATTAGGGTTGTAGGTTTTATGATTTAAGGTTTAGGGTTTTATGGTTTAGGGTTTAGGTTTAGGGTTTAAGGTTTAGGGTTTTAGGGTTTAGGGTTTAGGATTGTAAGTTTAGGGTTTAGAGTTAGTTTTAGGGTTTAGGGTTTAGCATAAGGTTTTTTTTTTATTTTTTTTTTAAAATTTAGTAAACTAGTAGGTTTCGATTTATTTAGTTTATTTTATTTTCTATTTTCATTTTGGTTTATTTTTTTATTTAGTTTGGTTTATTTATTTTAGTTTAAGTTCTTTATTTTAGTTTATTTTTTAGCTTTAAGTTTAGTTTTAATTTCATTATTTAGTTTAGCTTTATTTTATTTTATTTTTAGGTTTAGGTATTGTTTTTATTTTTAGGTTAAGGTTTAGGCTTTTATTTTACTTTTTTAAGGTTAGGTTCTAAGTTTTTATTTTAGGTTTATTTTTTAGGTTTTATTTTTTTGTTTAGGTTTAGGTTTATTTTATTTTATTTTATTTTATTTTATTTAGTTTTGGTTTAAGTTTATGTTTAGTTTATTTTAGGTTTATGTTTAGGTTTTATATATTTTAGTTTAGGTTTAATTTTATTTTATTTTTATTTTAAGTTTCAATTTTTTTTAGTTTAAGGTTTAGGTTTTATTTTTTATATATTTTTAAGTTTATTTTTTAGGTATAAGGTTTTATTTAGTTTTTATAATAGGTTTATTTTATTTTTATTTTAGGTTTAGTTGTATTTTTATTTAGGTTTTTTACTTTTTAGTTTAATTTAGGTTTTTATTTATTTTATTCTAGTTTAGTTTGATATTACATATTTTATTTTCTTTTTTAGGTCTCAATTTTGGTTTATGTTTTAGTTTATGTTTTTTTTTTTGTTTAGGTTTTTTATTACTTATTTTATTTCTAGGTTTTATTTAGTTGATGTTTAGCTTTTAGCTTTTTTGGGTTTAGGGTCTAAGGATTAGGGTTGTGGTTTAGGGTTTAGGGTTTAGGGTCTTTTAGAGTTCATGGTTTACGGTTTAGGATTTAGGGTTTAAGGTTTTTCTTTAAAAAATTAAGTAAACCAGTAGGTTTAGGTTAATTTAGCATATTTAGTTTATTTTTTATTTTGCATAGTTTAATTTATTTTTTATTTTTATTTAGGTTCATTTTTTATTTTTATTTATTTAGTGTATTTATTTTAGGTTTATTAGTTTTTGTTTAGGTTTTTTATTTTAGTTTATTTCTTATGTTTAGGTTTATTTTTAGGTTGAGTTTTTTTTATTTTATTTTTTAGGTTTAAGTTTTCTTTTTAATGTTTAGGTTTAGTTTTAGGTTTTTATTTTATTTTTTTATGTTTATGTTTTAGGTTTTTTTGGTTTATTTTAGGTTTTAGTTTTAGTTTAGGTTTAGATTCATTTTAGTTAATTATATTTCATTTACTTTAGGTTTAGGTTTAGGTTTAATTTATTTTAGGTTTTCTTTATTTTAATTTAAGTTTATTTAATTTAATTTAATTTATTTTATTTTAGGTTAAGAATTTTTTTTTAGTTCAGTTTGATTTTATTTTTTTTATTTTTAGGTTTATTTTATTTTGTTTATTTTATTTTTATTTTAGGTTTAGGTTTTTTTTAGTTTAGGTTTTATTTTTATTTATTTTAAGGTTTAATTTTAAGGTTTATTTTTTAGGTTTAGGTTTTTATTTACTTTTTATTTTATTTTATTTTAGGTTTATTTTATTTTTATTTGATGTTTAGTTATTATTTTGTTTTTTGTTTTTTATTCTTAGGTTTATTTTATTTTTTAGTTTAGTTTAGGTTTTTATTTATTTTATTTTATTTTTTTTAGTTTTTATTTTATTTTAATTTTTGGTTTAGGCTTAGGATTTAGTTTAGGTTTTTAGTTTTTCATATATTTTTATTTATATTTAGGTTTAGATTTTTAGGTTTTTAGGATTTAGGGTTTAGGGTTTAGGGTTTAGGGTTTAGGGTTTAGGGTTTTGATTTAGGGTTTAAACTTGACTTAGGATTTAGGGTTTCTGATTTCTGGTTTTAGGGTTTAAGGATTAGGATTTTGGGTTTAGGGTGTAGGGTTAACTTAGGCTTTAGGGTTAGTTTCGGGTTTAGGGTTTAGTGTTTAGGCTTTAAGGCCTAGGTTCTTTAAGGTTTAAAGTTTAGGGTATAGGGTTTAGGGTTTTTAAGGTTTAGTGTTTAGGGTTTAAGATTTTAGGGTTAGGGTTAGGGTTTAGGGTTTAGGGCTTAGGATTTTAGGGTTTATGCTTTTAGGATTTAGGGTTTACAATTAGTGTTTAGGGTTTAGGGTTTTTTAATTTTACTTAAATTATGTAAATCGATAGACTTAGGTTTATTTAGTATATTTAATTCATTTTAGATTTATTTTTTATTTTTATTTAGGTTAATTATTTATTTTTATTTAGTTTAGTTTATTTATTTTTTGGTTTATTTATTTTAGTTTAAGTTTTTTATTTTAATATATATTTTAGGTTTAGGTTTGTTTTTTAGTTGAGTTTTATTTTAATTTTATATTTTAGGTTTAGGTTTTATTTTTTATTCTTAGTTTTAGGTTTAGGTTTTTATTTTATTTTTTTAGGATCAGGTTTTAGGTTTTTTTATTTTATGTTTATTTTTTGGGTATTATTTTTTTTAGTTTAGGTTTAGGTTTATTTTTAGTTTATTTATTTTATTTAATTTAGGTTTAGGTTTAGGTTTAGTTTATTTTAGGTTTTATTTATATTAGCTTAGTTTATTTTAGTTTAGGTTTAAGTTTATTTTATTTTTTTTCATTTTATTTTAATTTTATGTTTATGTTTTTTTTAGTTTAGGGTTTTGGTTTTATTTATTATTTATTTTTAAGTTTTATTTATATATATATATTTTTTAGGTTTAGATTTATATTTAGTTTTTATTTTGTTTTAGGTTTATTTTATTTTTATTTTACTTTTAGATTTTATATTTTTTAGGTTTAGTTTGTTTTTTTAGTTTAGTTTAGGTTTTTATTAATTTTATTTTAGTATTGTTTTTTATTTTTATTTATTTAGGTTTAGGTTTAGGTTTAGGTTTATGTTTAGGTTTTGGTTTAGGTTTTAGTTTTGGTTTTTATTTTATTATTTTATTTAGGTTAAGGTTTTTTATTTATTTTATTTTTAGGTTTTGGTTAGTTTAGGTTTAGGTTTTTATGTTTTAAGGGTTTAGGGTTGCGGTTTGGGTTTAGGCAGGGTTTAGGGTTGTAGGTTTAGGGTTTGGGTTTGGGGTTTAGGGTTTTTTTGGGTTTATTTTAGGGTTTTAGGATTTAGGGTTTAGGGTTGTAGGGTTTATTGTTTAGGGTTTAGGGTTTAGGATTTATTAGATTAGTTTATTTTAGGTTAAGGGTTAGATTTTTAGGGTTTAGTTTAGTTTAGGGTTTAGGGTTTTAGGGTTTATGGTTTATGGTATTTTTAAATTAAGAAAATCAGTAAGTTTAGGTTTATTTAGTGTATTTTCTATTTATTTTAGTTTATTTTATTATTTATTTTTATTTAGGTTTATATTTTTATTTAGTTTAGTTTATTTATTTTAGTTTATGTTTTTTATTTTAGTTTATTTTTTAGGTTTAGGTTTAGGTTTATGTTTATTTTTTTAGTTTAGTTTTATTTTTATTTAAATTTTTAGGTTTAGGTTTTATTTTTTATTTTTAGGTTTAGGTTTAACTTTTTATTTTTAGTTTTTAAGTTTAGGTTTTAGGTTTTTATTTTAGGCTTATCTTTAGGTTTTATTTTTTTTAGTTTAGGTTTAGATTTATTTTTAGTTTCTTTTATTTTATTTAGTTTAGGATTTTGGTTTAGTTTATTTTAGGTATAGGTTTAGGTTTTATTTAATTTAGTTTAGTTTATTTTAGTTTATGGTTATGTTTATTTTATTTTGTTTATTTTAGGTTTAAGTTTTTTTTTTTAGTTTATAGTTTAGGTTTTATTTTTTATTTATTTTTAGGTTTATTTTTAATTTGTAATTTTTCAGCTTTTTTATTTTTAGGTTTATTTTATTTTTTAATTTAGTTGAGGTTTTTATTTATTTTAATTTAGTTTAGTTTTTATTTTTCATATTATTTTATATTTAGGTTTAGGTTTAGGTTTAAGTTTTAGTTTAGGTTTTTATTTTATTTTATTTTATTATTTTATTTAGGTTTAGGTTTTACTTATTTATTTTGTTTATAGGTTTTATTTAGTTTAGGTCTAGGTTTTTAGGTTTTTAAGGTTTAGGGTTTAGTGCTTAGGGTTTAGGGTTTAGGGTTTTGGGTTTTGGGTTTTGGGTTTGCGGTTTAAGGTTTTGGGTTTAGAGTTGAGGTTTTAGGGTTTATGGTTTAGGGTTTAGGGTTTAGGGTTTAAGGTTTAGTGTTTTACAGTTTAGGGTTTAGGCATTAGGGTTTAGGGTTAAGGGTTGTAGGTTTAGGGTTAGTTTTAGGGTCTAGGGTTTATGGTTAAGTTTTTTTATTTTTTTATTTTTTTTCTTTTTTTTTAAATTAAGTAAATGGTAGGTTTATGTTTATTTAGTTTATTTAGTTTATTTGTTTAGTTTAGTTTATTTTTATTTTTTTTTAGGTTTATTTTATTTTATTTTATTTAGGTTTTATTTAGTTTTATTTTATTTTATTTTATTTTAGGTTTAGTTTTATTTTATTTAGGTTTTATTTTAGTTTAGTTTGAGTTTTATTTATTTAATTTTATTTTGGTTTTTATTTTTTATATAATTTTATTTTATTTTTATTTTTATTTTATTTATTTTATATTTTATTTTTATTTAAGTTCATTTTTTAGTTTAGTTTATATATTTTAGTTTATTTTTAGGTTTAGGTTTAGGTTTATGTTTATTTTAATTTTAGTTTATTTTATTTTACTTTTTTAGGTTTTGGTTTATTTTTATTTTAGGTTTAGGTTTTTTATTTTATTTTTTAGAGTTTGGTTTTAGGTTTTATTTTAGATTTTTTTTTAGGTTTTATTTTTAGTTTAGGTTTAAGTTTATTTTTAGTTTGTTTATTTTATTTTGTTTAGGGTGTAGGTTTAGTTTATTTTAGGTTTAGGTTTAGGTTTTATTTATTTTTGTTTAGGTTTAGGTTTATTTTATTTTGCTTATTTTAGGTTTAGGTTTGTTTTTTTTTTTATTTTATGGTTTAGGTTTTATTTTTTATATATTTTTAGGTTTATTTCTTATGTTTAGGTTTTTATTTAGTTTTTATTTTATTTTAGGTTTATTATATTTTAATTTTACGTCTTGTTTTTATTTTATTTAGGTTTTTTAAGGTTTATTTATTTTTTTAGTTTAGTTTAGGTTTTTATTTATTTTATTTTTGGTTTAGTTTTTATTTTTTATATTATTTTATATTTTAGATTAGATTTAGGTTTTCATTTAGGTTAACAATGGCGCTATACTCACTTATGCCTTTCTTGCTTTAATGTGTGTATGTGAAAATTTGGATAAAGAAACCCTTTTCTACTTAAGAAAAATCATGCATAGTAAACTTCTAAATTTCCTTAAATAGATTACTTAGCATGCATCATAAAGTGTGTTAAATGTTCTCATTTTTATGTATAAATATGCTCATGATTCACACATATGCACATTATACATGTTGGGAAAGAAATGAAGTGATGTGTGTTTTGTGAATTTGGTTCATTTTGTTTAATCTTAAAATGGCTTTCTTTTTGAATAGATTTATTTAGAGTTCATCTAAACTTAGGATTAATTAAAAGACTTAATCAAAACATTCACTAAACAAAACTAAAATGTGAACTTACTTTAGAAATTACTTAAGTTAGGAAAGGAAGAAAGTTGTTTCTCTTTCCCTCTTCAAAACTTAGTAATTAATTGGATTCACTTGAACCTAATCAAAACATGAAATAAAATCTAGAAAACTAAACAACTTAAATAAAACCCTCCACTATGTTGAACATGTTTTCACACTTAGAAAATTTGAACCTAAAGCCATAGCTAAACATACCACACAAACCTTCAAAGCACACACATTAGCCTAAGTCACCATTTCTAGCTTTAGATTAGGTCAGTGCATGGTTTGGTGGTTTATTTTATTTTATGATATATATTTTAGACTGGATGTTAGGGTGTATGCAATTAGAATGAATGGTAGGATGCTCTTAGCCTAATCATTATTTTCTGCAAGAGATTAAACTTAAGAGGTGTAATCATAAATAAAATTATAAATGCTTTTGCATGCATGTGCTTTATACCCCTAAGTCCAATAGGCTAGGTGGACTTTGTCACCTATGTGTGGGGTGATAAGTCCAATATACATGCTTGGGATTTATTTGGTTTATTTTAGCTAACCTTTATTTTGCAAGTGTTAGTTAGATTTCTACTTTTTCTTTTAATGCAAATTTATGCAATTAGGATTTCGGAATGATTATTATGGGGATTAGGATGAGCATTGGTCATAAGATCCTATCTTATACACCATGTGAAGCCTTGAGCATACCTTCCAACCATCCAAAAGAAGGAATCAAAGAAAGAAAACTAAAATAAGAAGAAGAAGAATGAAGCTTGACCCCATAATGGATTCCTTGCTTAATTGTAATATGGGTAGAGCTCCTTTAATTTGATATTTTGAGTTTGTGCGTGCACCAAAATGGCCTTTTATTCTTTTTGTGATTAGTTTTATAAATTAATTGATGATTTGTTTAGCTAGGGATCTCCCCACAGTTTTAAAAGGGATAAAAGAAATTCCAAATGCGGGAATAATCTCGACCGTCCATGGTCTAGGGGAAGGTCCAAGCTTGATTGAGCTCGGATTGAAACAAAATTTTACCCGCACCATCTAAAGCTAATAAGGAACACATCCAATGATGGAATTTACATAAATTAAAAATTCCATTCACTAAAGACCAACACCTCCTATGCTAGGTGGTTGAAAAATTCCATACCTCACCGGAGCTCGAGATCAATGAGGTAGCTTCGTCTAGTGGAGAAGAAACCATGTTGAAATTCTTAGGCCTTGGGTTGAGTGGATTGCTCTATGGACCAACACCACTTCAAATCTCTTGTAGCTTTGATCCAATTGCTCCTCTCCTTGCTGTAAGAACTTAATTAAAAGTTTGAGTGTGCTTAGATTGATCCTTAAAGGAAATGTGCAAGAGGAATTAGAGTGGTTTTCAGTGTGGAGAAAGTTGGAAGTTCAAGTAAGCTCCCCTATTTTTCGATGGAGAAAACTAAAAAATCTCAAATTCAAATCCCTCTAAGAATGCTTAGGAAGGCTCTTTGATCTTTCCTAACACTCTTTAGGGCTTGATCGAATTGAGCAATGATGGTTTTTGAATTGAATTAGGGGGAGTATATCTCCCCCTTGAAGGATCAGATGGCCTCAAGCTTCTTTTCGATTTTGATCCAATTGACTACAATTGGAAGGTTGTTTGATCCATTTTGAGTTACCACATGGTCAGTTTGAGGCCTTGAGTGGATTGCCAACCTCCCATGTGCTTGAAATTGAGTGAAAGAGGGATTTGGAATGAGCCAATTTGATCCATGGGGTCGGGTTTGGCCTTGGGGCCAATTCAAACCCATTGGGATTGTGCACTCTTCATTTGGTCCCCTTGAGCTATTAGGAAAGCATAAAGTGGATATGAAGAGGGTATGACCAAATTACCTATGGATTAGGTCAAAATTTGTTCTATGGCCTAGGGGTAAAATGGTCATTTTACTTATTTTTCAATTTGAATATGTTGTGCATGTGAAGAAACTATGTTTTGTCAAGTTTCATGAGATTTGAAATTCATTTGATAAGGTTTGGCTCATGTTGACCTATTTAGGTCAAAATGGTTCAACTTGGGTCAAGCTGACTAATTGGTCAAATTGGGTCAAACCAACGGTTGGGTCAAGTTCATATGACCATTTGAAATATTTTGGTGGATTTTTTTTTGGTTCAATTTGGTATAGTTTTGATTTGGACTCATTTGACTTCATTTAGGTCAAATGGGTCAAGTGAATATTTGACCCATTTGACCTATTTGGGCTAGGTCATGGGTTGGTTTAGGTTACGTTAGTCATATGGAGTGAATTGGTATCTTTATTTCCAATCAATTTTGGTTAAGTTCAAATTTGGCTCAACATGACCCCTTTAGGTCAAGTTGGGTCTAAGATCAATTGGCTAGGTTGGGTTTAGTTGGCCAATTGAGGCTTTGGTCAAGTTCACAAGTGATTTGGAATGAACTTGACCCATTAGTTTCAACCAATTTAGTTTAGATCGAGTTTTGATGCATTTTTGACTTTTTCGGCCAAGTTGGATCAACTTGGGTCAAGTGGCCAATTGGGCTATATTAGGCTCAAATGTTGGCTTGGTCAAGTTTAAACATAGGTCATGAGTGAACCTAAATTAATGATTTCAATCAATTTAGCCTATGGTAAAATTTAGCTATGTTAGGTTTCATTTTGGACTAAGTGTTGACTTGGTCAACCATTAGATTTGACGTAGTTTGACCCAAGTTGATTGATTGATCATCCCATGATGATTGTTGATCATGATGAGAGGCATAGGTGACTTTGGTTCAATCCAATTTGGTTAGGATTAGAATTTGGCTCATAAAGGTACTTTAGGTCACTTTGGGTCAAGTGAGCCTAAGTGGATCAAATGGTCAAAGCTTGATTTGAGTTGATTGATCTTGTATATGGACTTATGATTGAAATATAAATCCATTTACAAGTGGTTTGAAGTCAAATGGGTTTTGGTTCATTTGAAATTTCATATTCAAAGGAAGAATATGAAGGGTTTTGGGTTTGATTTTGACTTGGGTTTTGATTGAGTGATTGAGTTTGGATTTATATATGGGTTCATGATTGTAGGTTTATTGAATCATGAAGAAAATCAAGTTTGGCTTGATTTGAAATTGATTTGACTAAGTTCAAGATTTTGACTTGAAGACTTAGATTGGATTTTGAGTAGATTTGAGTTTAATTTTTTAGAAATAGTTTTGATTGTTTAAATCTATATTTCATTTATATATGTGAATATAAATGAGAATATAAATGGATCATGAGAAAATTTCAAGGATTTGAAGTGGTTTAATCATGATTTGGGCTAAGTCAATTAAGAAGGATTTAAAGGACTTAGGAAAACTTTGGAGTTTGGAGTTTAAATTTTTGAATTCGGCTTGATTGATTTATATTTATATTTCATTTATATATGTGAATATAAATGAGATATAAATGATTATGAAAATGAATTGATTTGATGATTATTTAGGCTAAGTCCATTAATGGAAAATTAAGGACTTAGAAAGGTTTTAGATTTAGAATTTAATTTGAGGATTTGATTTGATTGATTTATATTTATATTTCATTTATATATGTGAATATAAATGAGAATATAAATGAGTTTTGAGAAAATCCCATGAGTTTGATGATTTAGAGTTGATTTTGGCTAAGTGCATTAGTGGAAAATAAAGGACTTAAGAGAATTTCATGAATTGATTTTGACTTTTCAGTTTAGTTTGATTGGTTTGAATTTATATTTCATTTATATATGTGAATATAATTGAGAATATAAATGAATTTTGAGAAAATATCAAAGGTTTGAATTGATTTGGATCAAGATTTTGGATAAGTCCTTAAGGGAAGATTAAGGACTTAGAAAGATTTGGACTTAGGAATTTTGATGGATTTTGATCATGGTTTTGAATTATAGATTTCAATCTTGAATTTTAATCATGGATTTCAATCATAGATTTCAATCATATAGAGTTGATTTGAGTTTGGAGAAAATTAATAAGATTGATTTGGAGTTTGACTTGAAGGAAGGAAAGTGAGGAATGGTTTAAGCTAAGGGTAGGAAAATTTTCTTAACACTCCTAAGGCATGACCTATTCCTATGGCTAACTCTTTTAAGTCTCTAGGCCTAGGTTAACTATCCACCTAATCACTAGATGTGTCTTAAGACTAAGGAACTCTTAAAGTCTAAGAGGTATCTTATGTCTAAGATGGAGGGGTTGAGAGCTCATCCTAAAAATGAGGTCAACAAAGGGGGCCCAATAGGTATGGTGTGACTGACAAGGAACACCGCACGTATTGGTGTTGACCAAAATTATCAACAACACTGAGAGATCACAAGCTCTAATAGAAACAATCTATCCCTAACCTAAAGCATAGAAAGAATCCAGAGCTTAGTGCAACGTAGCTCTACTTATGTCCAAGACATAAGAGAGAGAAAGAATCCACTAAGGGATAGTGTGAACCTTCCACTAGGGAAGCAGGTTCAAATCATCCACAAGGGGATGAGAGGTTTGATTTGATTTGAATCTCGAAAAATTGATTTATTCAAATTCCAGGGAAGAGGGTTGAATTTTTTTTAATTTTGGTTAGGTTTGAATTTTTAGATGAACCCTATTGGTTTGCAATAGATTGCATTAAGTAGGAGCCGTGGAGGCTAAGACCTAACTCAGATTTACCAATTCAAAGGGGTAGTTTACTAAGCACATAGTATGAGTAACCAACCAAAGGGATGCCTTTCGGTATGCAGCAACTGTACTAGGAAGAAAGCATAGTAGACTTACATCCTACAAAGTAGAGATCAGTTGCTGGGGTAATCTATTGGCAAGGCAACAGATTGAACCCAACATAGGGTTGACTATTGAGTGAATGTCGTTGGGGGACTTAAATCAACTCAAAGATAGTCAAGATTGATTTCATTTTTAGATTTGTTTATTTTAATTATGATGGATACCATAGGTTTTATTGATGAGTAGGGGCCATGGAGGCTTAGACCTAACCCACATTTACCTATCCAAAAAGAGTAGTCTACCAACCATAAGGTTGGACTATCCAACCGAGGGGAAATTCCTTTTGGTATACAATCATCAAGTCTTAAGAAGAAAGCATGGGGACTCACATCTTCTAGAAATAAGGAACCATTGGAGTGATCAGTTGCTTTTGGCAACAAATTGGACCCGACCTAGGGCTAACTATTGAGTGAATGCCACTGGGAGACTTAAATCAGCTCAAGAATAGTCAAAGATTAAATTCTTTTATTTGGTTTGGTGGATTCGTTGGTTTTGATGGATCACTGCGAGAAGGAGCTTATGAAGCCTAGACCCATCTTAGATTTACTGAACCAAAGGGAGTAGCTTCCCGGCCGATGGGAGAACTATCTGACAAAAAGAGTTCCTTTCAGTTTGCAATGATTAATTGAAGGGAAGAAAGCTTGGGGACTCACATTTTCCACTAGAAAAGATCACTGGGGTGATCGATTACTTTGGGCAATAAATTGAACCCGACTTAGGGCTGCCCGTCAATTTGTGATAATCATGCTAGAAAGAATGCATCATAGTCTTACATCTTTCAAAGTGGAATGATTGCCGAGGTAACCTGCTTGTGGCAAAATAGATTGAACTCGACCTAAGGGAGACTACGGAGTGAGTACCGACCAATGATTTATCTCAACTTCAGGAGTCAAGCATTTCCTAGGGAGTTCTCTGATCCTAAAGATAGGATGCACTTGGGAAAAGGGGCCTTTGGGGGCTTGAATTCCTAATCCACAAGCAAATTAATTTTGTTTGTTTTATTTGTTTTAGTTATTTGTTTGTTTAAGTGTGAACCCTATTAGTTTGCAAGGGATCATACTGAGAAGGAGCTCATATCAACCTAGATTTATCTTAGACTTACTAAACCAAGGGAGAATCTATGCATCCGCTGAACAAATTCTTCAACAATAAGGGTGGCTACTAGGAAAGAGGAACTATCTAATCCAAAAGTAACTTGAGTAGTGTCTAAATATGGTCAAAAAGGACTTGATCCAAATAGAGTGCCCACAAGAGATGGGGCCACTAAGGGCTTAATCCAATACCTTGGACAAGATGACATGATTAGTCATATATCAATAGGTATTCAGTGTCCAACTCAAGGGGAAAGCCCGGGGACTTACATCTGCCAAGAGTGGGGCACTCACCAGGTGTGTCACTGTTAGCATTACAAACATCAACCAACCTAAGGTGCTCGTCAGTTTGCAACAATCAGCCTAGGAAGAAAGCTCGGGGACTCACATCCTCCTATAGTAGAACTGACTATTGGGATAGTCTGTCTTCAGCTCGACAGGTGCTATCTAAGCTAGAGAGGCTACTGAGTGAATTCCACTAGTGGAATTAGATCAGCTCAAAAGTAGTCAAGAGGAAAGGAGCCTTTGAGGGACATATCCTGAACCTCAAATATACTCAACCTAGTTAGAGCATGATGGCTAGTTCAAGAAGAAAGCATGGGGACTCACATCTTCTTAAATGAAGTCAACAAGCTTACTGGCTGGGCAGTGAAGGATACCATACTAACAAGGTGCTCATTGGTTTTCAATGGTCAAGTTAGAAAAAATGTGCGGGGACTCACATCTTCCAATAAATGATCACTAGGATGACATACTAGTGAGGTAGCATGTAGACCCAACCTAGAGCAACTAATGAGTGAGTGCCACAGGGGGCTTGCTCCCACATCAAATAGCTTGAGATAAAAGATTTGTGTTTGTTGTTGTGCATGGTTAAATGGAATAGGATCCCTTTAGGGGACTCTTACACCTACCTTAAACACACTAGGGGTTTGTTGAAATGGTGCCATGGATGGCAAAAAAGGATTCTCACTAAGAAAGGATGCCGCTTGGGTTCTCTCAAATTTAACTTAGTTATGCTAATCAAAATAGGATGCCTCTCGGGTTCTCTTACACCTATTCTAAAAGCATCAAGAGATTGTGTTTGTGTTGTGAAAGAGGGAAAGGATGCCACTGGGGGACTCTTACACTACCCTAAACATGTCACAATGAATTAGTAAGATAAACAACAATAACTTCAAAAGAAGAGAAGATTTGACTGGAATTAGATTTTTTATTCTTTTTTTAATTATTTTTAGACCATAATTTATTTCATGGGTAATATTTTTTTAGATAGAGCCCATTAATTAGAAGCATCAGGTGTTCCTCTTTACAATCAATAAGCTAATTTGATCCTCCTTGGTAGGCCTTCTCTATGACATAGGGGCTTTCCCAAGTGGGTTCAGACTTGCCTCCCCTTTTTTGATGGGAAATAATTGGTCTCCTTAGGACTACACAAGTTCTCCTACTCAGAAAGACCTAGGGTGGACCAACTTGTTTTGAGCTTGAATCATTTTGGCTTTGTACAACTAGAGGTTATGGCACACCCGTATGCGACCATACTCTAAACCTTTGAGCTCTTCTTCTTCTTTGCATTCTCTATAGTGATCTTGTTACCCAATGCTATCTTTAGTGATGGGAGTTGAACTTTTAAAGGTAGAATGGCTTCGAATCCATACACTAAGGAAAATGGGGTAGACTGAGTTGGACTCTGGTATATGGTGCGGTAGGCCCACAAGGCTTCAACTAACTACTTGTTTCACTATCGTTTATTATCATTAAGAGTCTTTTTCAGTATCTGGATGAAATTTTTGTTGAATGCTTCTGCTAATCCATTTTCTCTAGGGTAGTAGATGGTGGAGTATCTCTAATCTATACCGTATCTTCTGGCAAAGCTGTTGATCTTTATGCTTTTGAATGCAGTACCATTATCGGATATAATTCATCGAGGCACCCTGAACCAATATACGATATGGTTTTAAAAAGCGAAGCACATCTTGGCTATGACCTCTCTGAGTGGGATGGCTTCTGCCCACTTGGAAAAGTAGTAAGTGGCAGCTAAGATGAATCGATGCCCCTTGGAAGAAGGAGGATCAATGAAACCTATAATTTCAGCACCCCAACACTCAAATGGTCATGAGGCCAATGTTGGGTGTAGAATATTGGGTGGCTGATGGAGGACCACACCATGCACCTAACTCTGATGGCATCTCCTAGCTACATCCATGTAATCTATAATCATCGAAGGCCAGTAGTATTCAAGTTTCTTAATCTCCATCTTCATCTTTGGACTGGATTGATGCACTCTGCATAGACCTGAGTTTACCTCAGTTACAATGCTATGAGCTTCATGTTTGTCTAAACAATGCAACCACATTTGGTCAAAGGGCCGACGATATAGGGTGCCATCAACAAGAGCATAGGAGAGAGCTCTCTATTTCACCTAATGGGCTTGTGACTTTTCTTGAGGTAGTTTATCGGTGTTCAAGTAATCTATGAATGGTTTCCTCCAATCTAGCTCATTGTCCATTTTGGCAATGGTAACCTACCCTTCAAGAGAAAGTCTCTCGATGAGTTCAGCATCAATAAAGGATAGGATTTGTCTATTTTGAACACTTACTGAAATTGACTCATCTTTTGAACATGTCAACTCTTTGGTAAGTTTGGCCAAGGCATCCTCTGCTTCTCGGGAACCTTGTAGATGGTGACTTCGAATTTGACAACATGGTATACTCATAGTATGATGAAGCTTGGGTTTGAGAACCTGGTAAGACGACAATCGGTTGATGACCAACTAAGATTCCCAAAGATGTTGATGCTCTTGACATAGATGGATAACTCCCACAATCAAAGCCTCATACTCAGCTTCATTGTTAGTGCAGGGGTTGGATAGGTAATTTGAGAATCTCATCACATCATGGTTTGGAGTTAGAAGAACTATTCCTACCTTTTCCTTTCCTGAGAGAATAGATCATGGTGCTTCACATTTAAGAAAAGAAGCAGCACCATCAAAATACATCTCCCATCGACGGTTGTCTGCCTCTCCTAAGTTCATGATTTTTTCATCGGGGAGATCATTACTAAGCCAAGGGTTAGCAGGAAGTGGTGTGCAGTTAAGAAATCCTTCAGTGTCTGTCCTTTTACTGCATAGAGGGGTACAAATGTGATGTCAAACTGTGAAAGTATCATGGACCAGCGAACCAAACATCTGGATATCATTGGCTATGTCATGAGATATTATACTGGATTCATTCTAAAGATCATGTCCACTTTATGAGAAAGCATATATTATCGTAGCTTCTGAGATGCAAATATCAAAGCTAGGTAATGTTTTTCAATAGGTGGATAGTTTGCTTCAGCTAGGATTAGATGATGGTTGAGGTAGTAGAGTGCACTCTCCTTCCCTTTATCATTAGCTTGGGTCAAAAGAGCGCCAAGAGAGTCATCCAATGCAGTATTATAATGGATGAGTGGCTTACACGAAATAGGGGCTGCTAGAACTGGTGGCTTCACCAAATACTCTTTGATGTCTTCGAAAGCATGTTGGCACTTGTCATCCCACTTGAACTTGACATCCTTTTTGATAAGTGCTGAGAATGGCTTGCATCTCCCCGATAGGTTTGAGATAAAGCATCTTAAATATGCCATCCATTCTTGAAAGGATCTGAGTTGAGTTAAACTCATAGGAGGTGGCATTTCTAAGATAGCTTTAATCCTTTTAGGATCTATTTCTATTCCCCGGTGTCAAACAACAAACTCAAAGAATTTCCCTGAAGCTACTCTGAATGCACACTTCAGGTGATTCATTTTGAGGTTTTATTATCTTAATCATTCAAAATCTACTCTCATGTCAAAGATGTGGTCTTCCTTTTCTCTGCTCTTGACTATTAGATCATCAACGTAGCACTCAACCTGATGATGGATGAGTTCATTGAAGATCTGAGTCATGGCCCGTTGGTATGTAGCACTAGCATTTTTATGGCTGAAAGGAATGACCCTATAATAGAAGATTTCAATCAGGGTTTGTAAAGCTATGTTTCTTTCATCTTCAGGACACATCTTGATTTGGTTATAGCCAAATGATCCATCCATGAAAGAGTAGACTGCATGAGATGAGGGAATGTCCACCATTAATTCTGGTATAAGAAGAGAAAACTCATCCTTAGGACATGCTATGTTTAAGTCCCTAAAATCAATGCAAATGAAAATTTGTCATTCTTCTTCTTAACTGGGATGACACTAGCTAACCATATAAGATATTTTTCTTCCTTTATGAAACCAACATCAATCAGTTTCTTGACTTCAAAAATGACTTGTTGTTCGATTTCTAATCGCATGCATCTACGATCTTGCTTAATAGGGGTAGAATTAGGGTCTATTTCTAGCTTATGGACTACTATGTCAGGAGATAATCCGGGCATCTCTTCATAACTCCATGCAAAGCAATATTTAAACTTAGTCAATAGCCTCACTAAGTCATTGGGTTCTTCTTCATTCAATGAAGCGATGTATATCGGGATTTTCTTCGAGGTTGATTTCTTTAAGCTTGTCTATTGTTGAATGAATCTCCTCTTCAAATTTTGGCGGTGCCTCTTTGACTTGGAGATTATCTAGATCATCTGAGGTTTCTAAACACACATTCTCATAAGAGTTGGGGATGTGTGAGAACTATCATACTCCAAATGATTGGTAACAACTAGGCAATAATCTTTATCATCGATTGGACCCACTTGTCAATCTAGTCCTGCTCTTGATTGTGCTTCCTTGTCTGTATTATTTCATAGCTTCTTGAAGTGTTCTGACTTATGCTTGGACCATGTGTGAAGAACTAAACTTTTATGTATAAGATTTTGAACATAAGGTAAGTAAAAGTCAAAAGGTAATTCCATTAATTCTTTAAAAGTATCCTCCTCAAGCTCTACATCAACTTCAGGGCTTGAGGATGATGATCCCAAAGAACTTCTACTTCATGTGGAAGACTTAGGGACTTTCTTAACTACTAAACCTTCAACTTTATGAGATGTGAGTGAGGTTAGAGCTAAGGTTCCCAACTACTTCCTAATAGTTTCACATAAACCAGATTCAAATACTTTGCTTTTCTTGGAGGCCTGGTCTTTATCTTTATCTGGATCGAAAGTCACCTCCATTGGAACTCACTGAGAGGGGTTGGCTGGTACACTAATCACATTAGACTCATCCTCCGAGATGGATTCCAAGTCTATGTGAATACTAGGGGTACTTCTATGAACTAGAACACCTCCTCTTGGTGAAGGCCACTAGAGTCTCCCCTCTGGCCTTTATTTTGGCCTCACCCTGCACTGGAGGTTGAGCCATCCTACCCACATGTCCATATGATGGAATGAAGCGTGGGTGGAATGTGATATCTTGATCTATTTCTTCTTCAATTCCCCTTTCTTGTTCACTTGGACTTTTCTTTTCTTTCATTTTATTTTATCTTTTCTTTTGCTTCATTTTCTTTTTCTTTTGTATTTGCATTTGAATTTTGTCCAAGTTCATGAGAAAGGATGTTTTGAGATAGATAGTAGGTCGTATCCTCACAAATCTCAACTTCTCTAACTAAAAATAGTTTTTCATCTTTGTTGACATGGTATTCAATTTCATCTTTTGAACTTGATGCTATGAAGGGAGGATGGAATGACCTTGTTAATGTATCCAAGGCCTACCAAGCAAAGCAATGAATGAAGTATTCAATGATGTAGAACTTGGCAGTCTTCCATCTCCAAAGGTAACACTATAGAACCTAAAGCACTCACCTTGATCATTGAATCCTCTCAACATCATCTTATCTCCTCAGTGTAGAGATGTCGATCTTCAAATAGGCAAGGGTGTTTAGACTCATAATGTTCACCGATGCACTTGAATCCACGAGAACCCTGGAGAGTCTGAACCTATCCATGTCAACTGTGATGTAGAGGGGAGGGTTGTGCTCCAAGTCCCCTAAAATAAGGTCTTCATCTATGAAGGTGATCCATTGGGCTTCTTTTGCAGAATGTGCTTCCTCACCTATAACGGTCAACTGAGCTAAGCATATTTTAGGATCAAGGAGAGCCTTGATTAGTGATTTCCTCATCTCTTTGGATAAGACAAGGGCATCATATATTCTTAGCTTAGATGGCAACTTTCTTAGATGAAAAGGATGTTGTAGCCCACCTTGGCTAGTCTTCCATAAGCATATCCAAAGGTGGAGCATCCTGTGGAAGGGCTTCTCGATCTTCATTACCAATGACTTATTTTCCTCTATCTTGAGGTGCTACCCTAGGAGGTAGAACCTTGCCACTATGGAGGTTAACTTCGGTGATCTCTTGTGGCAGGGTAATGGAAGGTTCTACTTGCACATGAGGCTCACCTACAACTTCACCTATGGGACCCTCAGAATTGGATGATTCCAAGTTTATCTCAACAGGTGAACTCATAGTATTCAGAGTTGGAAAGTCCAACTCTGATCTAGGAAGATGAAGATCAGACTTGTTATAGTTATTTAGACTTGAAGAGTTATCATTAGGAATAGAAGAAGATAACCCATCAGAAGTGATACGGATGTAATTCAAACTAGCTTTATTCTTCAATTTCTTGGAATTGTTTGGAGGTACAAAGTAGAAGTCCAGTAAAGTGAGTGGAGTAAGGGATTTGATGCCCTTATCAGCCGATACAAGAGTTATACTAGTAGAAGAAATAGAAGAGCTAGTTGAAATGGAAGAAGTCACTAGAGTGGAAGCTACAACTGAAGGATGGAGGCTGGACATGGTTGGTGGCTATGGTAAGAGGCTATCCTGGGTTGACTCATGTTATTTTTATTGCTACTGCTGAGCTCCCCTTTCCTAGAGTTGGCACTGGCAACTTGCAAACCTTCCTTGGTGTTGGAGGTTTGAGCTACTCAGGCACCTGCAAGGAAAGCTTCTTGATCTTTTGGATGATCTTCTTAGAGGTTTTAGATAGAGAAATATCCCAACCTTCTTTAGTTTTGGTAGGATCACATGTATCCCCAAGGATTACTCTAATGGAATAGGAAGGTTGTTCCACAAGGTATTCCTTTGGGATAACTACAACACCGGTCTTAAATTTATGTTCAAGCTGGTCCTTGAATGTGAAGCAATCCTTTAAAACATGGCTCTAGATTTAAGGGGAAAAAATTTGGATCATGACTTTTGCCTACTTCCTCCGGTCTCTCAAATGCTAAAATCAGGTTTCTTTAAGAGATTCTTAAAGATTTTCTGATTACCTCCCTCTTAAAAGAATAAGGTTTGTTTAACTTATCTAAAAGTGTAGGTGGACCATAGCTACCTGGCGGTGGGTATGCATGCCACTGTTGGTGGTATGGTTGAGGCGATGGTTATGCTGGCCGTGGAGGCTGTGGTGGAGGCCGATAGGGCTACCTTGATGGTGGCAAAGGAGGTGGAGGTTGGGTCATGGTCTCTGTGATCTCTAGTTGCACTTCCCCTTGTCAACCACTACTCGCTCTAGTTTCTTCTCATAGACCTTATCTTACGCTTAGGCAAGTGATCTTGAAAAGGCAACTGTTTGGCCTCTCCTTGTAGACTAGCCACTTTGTTGATTAGCTTCTCAAATGTCTTGATAGTGAAGCCCTTAAGCATGAAGGCGATCAGCCATGGATATTCTTCAAGAGAATCTCAATGGCATGATCTGCAGATAACTGCAGTTTACACTTCATACTAAGGTTACACCATCAGAGAATATAATTAACAAGGAACTCATAGGTGTTATTGTACTACAACAGATCACCTAGTAACCCTTTTTTGAGCTCAAACAAATCTCTTGATGAAGAGTTGCTCTAACTCGGAAATGTCTTTTCTTGGACCATTGGGCAGTTCAGCATACCAATTAAAAGCAATACCCACTAGGCTACTAACAAAAAGGCAAAAAAGTAAAGCATCGCTGCCACCTGTGTTGCAACAACTGGCCCTGAAATATGCTATATGCTACCTTGGGTTTCAACTGCCATCAAAGCTTTTGAAAGAAGGAGGCATGAAACCTTTGGAATATTGGATAGCATCGAATTCCTCTGGGTAGGGTCTACCCTTTGGATCCGATGATCCTCCACGGGCTTGAGCCAAAGCTTCCTTCACTTACTGCTCAACCATGGATTTTATGTCTTTTTCTTGTATAGAGGTACTTTCCACTTCCTTCTTATCTGCTACCTTGCTCAACGGAGGTAGATTGGGGTCCAAGACATGCACTAACTTCAGGGACTCACTTTATGGAGAAAGATGAACTAAAGGGCCTTATTTCTGAAGCACTGAAACTGCTACTAACAAGTCCTATAACTGATGTGCCAATCCTATCAATATGCTCATCCTTCTACCTCAACTGATGTCAGAGGTGCTGGGCTAATTTTGTGGTGTCTTCTTGATCAACCTTATCACCTTCCATGGCTTGTTGTTCCCTAAGAAGAGATCCCCTAGTGTCAACCATGCAGACTCCAATTGAGTCCCCCAATAAGTCATCTTCATTGGGATCGAAGCTGACTTTCTCTTCATCCGACCAATCATACCCAAGATTTCCTTCTTCTCCATGAAATAATGTGCAACTATCTCATCTAAAGAATGATCCATTTGAGCAGGTACAAATAGTCTAGGCTGACTGGTGTGATCACTATCATGTACTGAGAGGCACCAGACCTAACCTGTCACTAGAGAGTCAATCCTGTGTGGACTATTCTCACTAGATGAAGACATCACATTGTTGGTATATGAGAGGGTAACAATCTAGGATGTTCCACTACCACTAGTGTAGCGGAATCATTTGGAATATCTAAAATCACTATCACCATCTCCACATTCTGCTGTATAGGTGGAGTTGGTGAAGGGATGACCATGATGCTTTGGGGTCACTCCTTCCGCGCACCAGAGCGGAAGGTCAACTAGAACTCACCTACCATAATGGGTGGTGTAGGGGTAGGATCCCTTGGCCATAGCAGATCACCAGGGTGTGCTTTTCCCGATGGGCCTTCATGGCCTTAGATGGAACAAGAGATGATGTAACAGCGATGATGTGGGATGAGGGTAGAGCGGTGGGAGACACCACCAACTCTCTATGCATAGAGCTATCCTCCTATGATGACTAGTCCAGTGAGGAGGATATGTCGGTATGGTCGTGGGTAGAGCTGGAAAATCAATCGAAGGCGGCGACTAGGTTGAACCTCCTCTCCCTAGTATGTGTTGTATGGGCCTTCCTCTCTGAAAGTCTCTTCCACTATGGGGATGATGGATCAAAGATCAAACTATGTCCCAGACTCTGAGCATCCGTATGCTCCACCTACCTAGCGTAAGATAGATGAGGCCGACATCTGACCTCTGCTCTTAAAGCTGCGTGATAATGCACCACTGGAGGTGATGAGATCTATTGACATCCTCTTATGATCTAGAGGATGGAACTAGTTTTCTATAACCCGGTGGTGAAGTACAATGAGGAACTCTCGGCTAAATGGGTGCTACCTCTAACTCCCAGCTGATCACGGTGTGGTGCGATCATCAGTTCTTATTCCTACTGTAGAGGATGGGAGGAGTGTGAGCTAGACCCATACTCAAATGTAGGGAGGGGCGAGACTAGGGGAGCCTTACCCCAGAGGTGCAGATGAGATGGTACTACTCACTGGGCACTTGAGAAACTCTTGGGCCGCAATGGGCTGTACTCGAACTAATATAATTGAAGCTTGTGGTACTACCACTACTTTCCTCTTGAGAGATATCGAGTAGAGGTAAGTCAATCCGATGGACGCTTTCCGGTGGTCTGTATGAGTGAGGAGTCCTCACAAGTAATACTCCCTCAATCCACCAAAGTGAATCAGATGCATATGGTCTAGATGAGGAAAATTGGCTTGATCCAAAGCCAGCTCCATACCATGGGGAATGTAAAAATGAACTTCTGAGAATCGGCCATTTCAACAATTATAAGAGACTGAAACTGAACTACCACTATGCTCATTGTAAGAATCTGCAATAAGAAATGAGTTTGTATCAGATTTATGTCTTTATAGATTTTTGAATTTTTGAACTTAAAAATTTGAACCCACATCAACAACTTGGAAGTGTTAAGTGGGGTTCAAATGGATTTGAAGATTGATTGAAGAGGAATTTTAAATATGAATCCAACTTCAACAAATTTGGGTATGTTGAAATATGGATTCAAAATTTTTGATAAGGATGCTTTCATTGGTGCATGTTTGTTTGAATTTAATTTTTTGATTTGAGGACCCTTTCCTTTAACAAATTTAGGTATGTTAAAGTAAGGGTCAATTGATTTTATTTTGTTTGGTGATTTTGGAATTTTACTTAGAATTTAGGTATGCTAAGTGAAATATTTGAAGAAAATTGTTTCTTTTTTGAATTTTTTTATTTTGATTTTTGGAAAATTTGGAATTCTTACTTCACAAATTTAGGTATGCTAAGTGAAGAACCCAAGTGTGTTTTGTTTGATTTTTGAAAATAGGATTCTTAGCAAATTTAAGTATGCTAAGAAAAGCCTTAGTGTTTCATTCTTATTTTGATGTTTTGATCTTTGAAAAGGTAGGATCCTTAGCATATTTAGGTATGCTAAGGAAATCCTAAGTGTTTCATTTATTTTGATGTGTTTTCAAAGTGGAGATTTAACATTACCAAATTTGGTATGCTAAAGAGGAAGTCCCACTTGGTTTTGTGAAATGGAAATTTCACTTAGCAAATTTGGGTATGCTAAATGAAACTCCAAATGGTGTGTTCAAAATTTTGTTTTGTGTTTTGGTTTTGAAAATGGAAACTTCTCCTTAGAAAATTTGATATGCTAAGGAAAGAAGTTCCAAAGGTGTTTGAGATTTTTGGTTTTGACTTTGGAAACTTCTTAGAAAATTTGGTATGCTAAATGAGGTTCCAAAGAGTTGTTTGAAAATTTTAAAATATGATTGTTGATTTTAATTTTGGTTGGAAACTTCACTTAGAAAATTTGAGTATGCTAAATGAAGTTCCAAAGTGTGTTCTGAAAATTTTGAATTTTGAATTTGGAGACTTCACTTAACAAATTTGGGTATGTTAAGTGAAGTTCCAAATGTGTTTTGAAAATTTTGGATTTTGGATTTGGAGACTTCACTTAACAAATTTGGATATGTTAAATGAAGTTCCATATATGTTTAAATTTTAAAATGTGATTGTTTAAGTTTTAATTTTTTATGAAAAGAGGACTTCCATTTAACAAATTTGGGTATGTAGAATCAATCTTATTTTTGAAAAGTGAAAATTTTATTTTATGTGTGATTATTGCTTTTTTGAAAGAGAGAATTCCAACTTAATCATATGTGGAATATGTTTAAGTGGGATTTCAAATGATATTTATTTTTAATTGGGAATGAAATCTTCATTTAATAAATTTGAGTATATTAAATGAATGTGTTCATGTGTATTTTTTTAAAAGTTTAGTTTTATTTGAAAATGAAACTTCCATTGAAAATGTGTGAATATATTGAATGGGAAGATTCATGTATGCTTTTGAAAACTTCTATTTATGATTTTGATTTTTTTTGGAAGATGATTGTTTATTTATTTCAAAATGAAATATCCTCAAAATGAATTTGAAGGAAGATGTTCATTTGTGCTTTTGGAAAATGTTGTTAGTTTTATTTTTGAAAATCCCTACATGTAATTATGGCAATTGTTAAATGAGGGTGATAAATTTTGTGAAAATATTTTATTAAGTGCATTTTTTGAAAATGTGCTTTTTGAAAAACAAAGTTCTTATGGAAAATTTATCTTATCTTCATTATTTTAGGATGAACCTTTCCTTATCATGAAAATGATAAGGAGGAAGTCTTTAAAATGTTTTCTTTTTTATTTAGATCTTTTCGTTTTCACCCATTGGAGAACCCAACGGGGTTTTAAGACCAACATGGAGTGCTGTCCTAAAAACTAAAGATGTCGGCTAACTCAATCTTAAGAATGAAATAAGCTAAGTGCCAATGAAAAGAAAGATAATCTTGGATTCATACCAAAGTACAAACCTTCTATCGATACTTAAAGACAATGATCATTTACCAAAGATGGAGAGGAACATCTCCAATGGAGTCCAGAAAAAATGTGGTGAAAATTTTATATGGGAGGGGAGCCACCTTCAAATCTATGGGGAGAAATGAAAGAAGCAACCATATAAAAATTCATCTTTTTAGGACACCACATAGATCTATAGATATACTTATTCAGGTGATCGGGTATGTCATCAAGGAAATAGTGTACTATCTTGAGAGATAGAATTCACTACCCTTTAATGGACCTAATCACCTCAATTAGGACTCCTAAGGATGATGGGTCTGCATATGTACTAGAGATTCTTCCCTACTTTACATGGAAAAGTAAAGCAAGGTTTATTTTAAATCGGGTTCGTTAAGTTCCCTACAGGGGCAAGAGCCCATAGTTAATTACATCCTATAGAATGATGATTCCTTAGGAAAACTCTCGATTAAGGTAAATGATCATTATCTTCAAAGATTTCAATAGGAAAGGACTATCAATTGATTGGTTCATTTTTGAAGATCAAAAGGGATTGATCAAAGAGTGAGAGTTATTATTGAAGACAAAAATGGAAGATAAGTAGGAGATGCTCACATTGTTAGGAAACCTAGCGAACAATCTCAAACTATGCTACAGATAGGCCTTACATTTAGGAAATTGATTTAATTTTTTTGAGTTGAATTTTTCATTAGAAATCTAGGACTTATGATTCCTTAATACAAGATTAAGAAAAGGCCTAAGAGGTGAGGAATTATGCTTATGGCCACAAAGGGGAGAAGCAATTTCATAACTTAAATCTAGGGAGCTTTGGCGGGCAGAGAACCTAAATCTAAGATAAATGGGTAATTGGTTTCCTCCATAAGAGGGACAAACCACCCAACTTGGACATACAACTGGGGTGGCCACCAACTAACTCTTCTTATGATTTTAAATACATGTAGGCAAGTCATTATGCTTATGCAAGATAGCTAGGCTATTATTTATTTAGAAGGAGACTAAGTCCTTAAACTCACTCCTTAAAGAGACTAGATCATGTAAAGGGCATGCTTCAAATGACCTAAATCTAATGCAATTCAAATTTCATTTTATTTTTATTTTGGACAATTATTTTTTTATCGGCTAATAGATTCATATGCCTAATGCATGAGAAATAAAGTTATTGGCCAAAATCAATGAGAAGGAGGAGGTGAGTTTCCACCATGGCTCTTAAAGGTCAAGCCAAGTTAGGATCTTATGACCAATGCTCATCTTAATCCCCATAATAATCATTCCAAAATCATAATTGCACAAATTTACATGAAAAGAAAAAAGTAATCTAACTAACACCTACAAAATAATGGTTAGCTAAAATAGACCAAACAAATCCCAAGCATGTATATTGGACTTATCACCCCAAACATAGGTGACTAAGTCCATAACTATTGGATTATGCTTAGAGGTATAAAGCACACTGCAAAAGCATTTATATTTTTATTTATGATAGCCTTAAGCACAATCCTTTGCAGAAAATAATGATAAGACTAAGAGCATCCTAACATTCATTCTAAGATCATACACCCTAACATCCAGGCTAAAACATATATCATAAAATAAAATGAAACATTAAACCATGCACCAACCTAACCTAAAGTTAGAAATAGTGACATAGGCTAATGTGTGTGCTTTGAAGGTTTGTGTGGTATGCTTATCTATGGGTTTAGGTTCAAATTTTCTAAGTGTGAAAACATGTTCAACTTAGAGGAGGGTTTCATGTAAGTTGTTTGGTTGTCTTAGGTTGATTTTATTTCATGTTTTGATTAGGCTCAATTGAATCTTATAATTAATTACAAAGTTATGAAGAGAGGGAAAGAGAAGAAAACTTCTCTTTCCTTCCCTAACTTAAGTAATTTCTAAAGTAGGTTCACATTTTAGTTTTGTATAGGTGTTTTGATTAAATCTTTTAATTAATCCTAAGTTTAGATGAACTCTAAATAAACCTATTCAAAAGAAAGGCATTTTAAGATTAAACAAAATGAACCAAATTTACAAAACACACATTACTTCATTTCTTTCCCAACATGTATAACATGCATATGAGTGAATCTAAGCATATCTATACATACAAATGAGAACAATTAACACACTTTATGATACATGCTAAGTAATCTATTTAAGGAAATTTAGAAGTTTACTATGCATGATTTTTTTATGTAGAAAAAGGTTTCTATATCCAAATTTTCACATACACACATGAAAGTAAGAAAGGCATAAGTGAGTACAATGCCATTGTTAACCAGAGGTGTAAGGTACAAGACCTAGTTAGGGATACTTAAAGTCTCACAACCTCGGGGTTGTCCAGACTAATATACCACTTTCCTTAAATACAAACATGTGTATAAAAGAAATGAAATGGAGAGGAAAGAATGCCAAAATTGTATTAGTTAATTCATTTTTATTTATGCAATTTATGTGCACTAGTATAGGTAACCCTTCTTAAGTGGTAGCATAGAGATCAATAAGATATGGAATTATGTAAGTGTTAGGTTCTTTTCAAATGAACCATACATTTTACCAACTCCTATCCAAAACTATGCTAACATAAAAGAGAGGAGAAACCTATGCTAAGCACACCTTTATATTCTTTCACATGCATGCTCATAATTATAATATAAGTAGCATACTTTTAGATTTGATACTTGATTTATATGTTTTGGAAATAAGTTGAATTTAGTAGTGATAATAGCCACTCATATTTCTACTTTAGCCAACATGTAAATTTGACATAAAGTAAACAATTTCATTTTAAACTTGAATTTGAAAAAATATGAATGCATGAAACCACATGACATACAAATTTATCATGTTGGGGAAAGACTCAAAGCAATGAAAGCATGTAAACAAATTCACTTTAATTAAATCCTAAAGACATTCTTATAGAATAAGAAAGTTTAAAATAAATCAAAGTATTCAATGTGATTTTTATTTAGTTTGAAGTTTGATTTAATTTTGAAAAGGTGAGTTGAGTTTGCTGTTCCTAACACATTCCCACATGTGTTTGATTTTTTTATTTTGATTTTTAGATGATTAGATTCATTTTTATGTATTAATTAGATTAAGGTATGAATTAAGTAACTTAATTAAACCTTACCTACACCACCTTAACATAATTAACCAAATAATTATGGGCTAATGAGATGACATAAGAACTCACAAAGAATTTAAATTTGCAATGCACCTAATAAGAAAAAGGCCTAATGCAATTTGGCTCATAATTAATGGTTAATTAAGCAAGGGTTTAGCTTAAGTTATTTCAAAACACCCTTTCACACATATGAATTGGGTTTTGATTTCCTTAATTGAACTTATTCAACTAAATATCTACCCAATGTAGATTAATTAAGTTCTAGAAATTTTAAAATTTTTTGAAATTAATTAAGGGGATAATTAATGAATTAACACTTAATTAAGAGAAGATGAAGGAAAGAAAAGGGGGTTTAAGGAATAGCTTAGGGGAAATTCCCCAAAATTATTCCCTAAATCTCCTATCTATTGGATCTAACCTTAATCAACTCTAATCATGGATTAAAACCACTAATCACACTTTAATTATCCTTAATTAAGTTAAGGGAGTAATTAGGAAACCCATATGCAATTCCCCAATTAAGCCTTCAATAAATCCCAAGAAAATTAGGGGAGGCAGTCATCCCTAAAATATAGCCAAGAAGTTTGGAATTAACTAGAGGCTTAATTAAGAGGTAATTAGCAAAAATGAAATTTCCATTAAAACCCTCTCATGAAAAGCATTATTCAAAATCCATTGAAATTATTTTAAAATATTCTGGGTCGAATTATCTTTCCAGAAATTTATTTCATATTTTTTAAATTTTATTGAGAGATATAAATTTTAGAAGATCCATAGATTAATTAGAATTAAGAATCTAACTAATCCCTAGCTCACTGAGGCATGGCATGGTGGTGCTTTACGTCATGCGTGAGCCATACATCACATCAAGTGGTGGCGTGGTGGCAGGACGTGCTTTGATCTCTGTCATCGATCAAAGATCGGATGACTAAGGATCTCCCCATAGTTTTAAAAGGGATAAAAGAAATTCTAAACATGGGAATAATCTCGACCGTCCATCCAAAACACAGATGGATGACCAAGATCTCCCTAGTTCTTCCCCTTAGATCAATAGAGATGTCCATGATCTAGGGAAGATCGACGATTGAGCTTGATTGAAACAAAATTTTACCCTCACCATCTAAGCCAATAAGGAACACACATCCAATGGTGTAATTTGCATGAATTGAAAATTCCTTTCACAAAGACCAACACCTCCTATGCTAGGTGGTTGGAAAATTCCATACCTCAGGTTGGCGAGATCGATGGGGTAGCTTGTCAGTGGAGATGAAGCCCTTTGAAATTCTTAGGCCTTGGGTTGAGTGGATTGCTCTATGGACCAACACCACTTCAAATCTCATGCGGTTTGATCCAATTTCTCCTCTCTGGGGAACTCAAGTGGAAGCTTGAGTGTGCTCGGATTGATCCTTAGAGGAAGTGTGCAAGAGGAATTAGAGTGGTTTTCAGTGTGGAGAAACTTAGAAGTTCAAATGAGCTCCCTATTTCTAATGGAAAAAAGAAATCTCAAATTCAAATCCCTCTAAGAATGCTTAGGAAGGCTCTCGATCTTTTGTAACACTCTCTAGGGCTTGATCAGAGGAATGATGGTTTTGAATTGAATTGGGGAGTATATCTCCCCTTGAAGGATCAGACATATAAGCTTCTTTGCCATTTTGATCCAATTGACCATAATGGGAAGGTTGTTTGATCCATTTTGAGTTGGCACATGGTCAGTTTGAGGCCTTGAGTGGATTGCCAATCTCCCATGTGGTTGAATTGAGTGGAAGAGGGATTTGGAATGAGCTAATTTGACCCATGGGGTCGGGTTTGGCCTTGGGGCCAATTGGTGACCCAAACCCATTGGGTTGGGTGCACCACTCTTCATTAGGTCCCCTTGAGCTATTAGGAAAGCATCAAGTGGATATGAAGAGGGTATGACCAAATTACCCATGGATTAAGTCAAAATTTGTTCTATGGCCTAGGGGTAGAATGGTCATTTTGCTAATTTTTTAATTTGAATATGTTGGGTATGTAGAGAAACTAGGTTTGGCCAAGTTTCATGAGATTTGGAATTCATTTGATAAGGTTTGGTTCATGTTGACCTATTTAAGCCAAAATGGGTCAACTTGGGTCAAGTTGACCAATTGTTCAAATTGGGTCAAACCAAGGGTTGGGTCAAGTTCATATGACCATTTGAAATATTTTGGTGGCTTTGGTTTTGTTCAATTTGGTATAGTTTTGAATTTGGCTCATATTACTTCATTTAGGTCAAATGGTTCAAGTTGACCTATTTGACCCATTTGACCTATTTGGGCTTGGTCATGGGTAGGTTTAGGTTAGGTTGGTCATATGGAGTGGATTAGTATCTTTGTTTTCAATTAATTGTAGTTAAGTTCAAATTTGGCTCAACATGACCCCTTTGTCAAGTTGGGTCTAAGATGGGCTAGGTAGTTTGGTTGGCCAATTGAGGCTTTGGTCAAGTTTCACAAGTGATTTGGAATGAACTTGACCCATTGGTTTCAACCAATTTGGCTTAGATCAAGTTTTGACACTTTGACTTTTTAGGTCAAGTTGGGTCAACTTGGGTCAAGTGGCCAATTGGGCTAGGTAAGGCTCAAATGTTGGCTTGGTCAAGTTCAAACATAGGTCATGAGTGAACTTAGATCAATGGTTTCAATCAATTTAGCCTATGATGGAATTTGGCTATGTTAGGTTTCATTTTGGAATAAGTGTTGACTTGGTCAACCCTTAGGTTTGACTTGGTTTGACCCAATTTGATTGATTGATCATCCCATGATGATTGTTGATCATGATGAGAGGCATAGGTGACTTTGGTTCAATCCAATTTGGTTAGGATTAGAATTTGGCTCATAAGGGTACTTTAGGTCACTTTGGGTCAAGTGAGCCTAAGTGGGTCAATTGGCTTGGTCAAAGCTTGATTTGAGCTTGATTGATCTTGTATATGGACTTATGATTGAAATATAAATCCATTTACAAGTGGTTTGAAGTCAAATGGGTTTTGGTTCATTTGACAATTTCATATTCAAAGGAAGGATATGAAGGGATTTTGGGTTTGATTTTTGACTTGGGTTTTGATTGAGTGATTGAAGTTTGGATTTATATATGGGTTCATGATTGTAGGGTTAATTAAATCATGAAGAAAAATCAAGAGTTTGGCTTGATTTGAAATTGATTTGGCTAAGTTCAAGATTTTGACTTGAAAGGCTTAGATTGGATTTTGAGTAGATTTGAGTTTGATTTTTGGAAATAGTTTTGATTGTTTGAATTTATATTTCATTTATATATGTGAATATAAATGAGAATATGAATGGATCATGAGAAAATTTCAAGGATTTGAATTGGTTTAATCATGATTTTGGCTAAGTCCATTAAGAAGGATTTAAAGGACTTAAGAAAATTTTGGTTTGGAGTTTGAATTTTTTGAATTTGGTTTGATTGATTTATATTTATATTTCATTTATACATGTGAATATAAATGAGGATATAAATGAATTATGAGAAAATCCCATGAATTTGAATTGATTTGATGATGATTTAGGCTAAGTCCATTAATGGAAAATTAAGGACTTAAAAAAGGTTTTAGATTTGGAATTTAATTTGAGGATTTGATTTGATTGATTTATATTTATATTTCATTTATATATGTGAATATAAATGAGAATATAAATGAGTTTTAGAAAATTCCATGAGTTCGAATTAGTTTAGAGTTGATTTTGGCTAAGCCCATTAATGGAAAATTAATTTAAGAGAATTTCATGAATTGATTTTGACTTTTGAGTTTAGTTTGATTAGTTTGAACTTATATTTCATTTATATATGTGAATATAAATGAGAATATAAATGAATTATGAGAAAATCTCAAAGGTTTGATTTGGATCAAGATTTTGGCTAAGTCCTTAATTGAAGATTAAGGACTTATAAAGATTTGGACTTAAGAATTTTGATGGATTTTGATCATGGGTTTCAATCATAGATTTCAATCATGGATTTCAATCATGGATTTAAATCATGAATTTTAATCATATAGAGTTGATTTGAGTTTGTAGAAAATCAATAAGATTGATTTGGAGTTTGACTTGAAGGAAGAAAAGTGAGGAATGGTTTAAGCTAAGGGTAGGAAAAAACCCAACACCTAAGGCATGACCTATTCCTATGGCTAACTCTTCTAAGTCTCTAGGCCTAGGGAGTGTCCACCTAATCACTAGATGTCTTAAGACTAAGGAACTCTTAAAGTCTAAGAGGTCCTATGTCTAAGATGGAGGGGTTGATCATCTTAAAATGAGGTCAATCTCTAGGAAAATTATTGATCTCGGTGTCTTGAATGCGTACCATTATCGATATAATTTATGAGGCACTATGAACCTATATAATATGGTTCCTAAAAATAGGAGCACTGAGTTGTGACCACTCTAGAAATCACCTTCACCCATTTGGAAAAGTAGTTAGTAGCAGCTAAGATGAACCGATTACCCTTGGAAGAAGGAGGATCAATTGGACCCACTATGTTGGTCGCCCAACACTTGAATGTCCTTGAGGAAAACATGGGATGTAGAATTTTGGGTGGTTTTTGTAGGACCACACCAGGTATTTGACATTGGTGGCATAACCTAGCCATATCTATGCAATCTTTGATCATCAATATCCATTATTATCTTAGTATCTTGATCATTTCATCTTGATTGTTGGCTCCACATAATCACGAGTGTACCTGTCATGATCTATGAGCTTCATACTTGTCTAACAACAACCACATAATCTTGAGTGTACCTGGACATGCAACTCCTTGGCAAGCTTAGCTAAAGCATGCATGACATTCTCTCCTTAAGGAATCTTATAAAGGTAACCTCAGGATTTGGGCCAACAACTCCATGGTGTACTTGTGGTAGTGATGGAGCTTGGGCTTTATATCCTTATAGGAACTAGCGATTTGGTTGATAACTAGTTGAGAATCCCCAAAGATGTTGATGCTTCTTAGAGTAACTAACTCTAGGCAATCAGCCTCATATTTAGCTTCATTGTTGGTGCAAGGATTAGATAGATGATGAGAATCTCATCACATCATGGTCTAGAGTTAAGAGAACATTCCTACCGCCTTTCTTGGAACAATAGATTGTGATTCTTCTCCTCTTTGAAAGCGCACCATCAAAGTACATCTCCAGTCTTGAATGTTAGTATCCCCAAGTTCATGACTTGTTCATGGGAGATCATCACTAAGAGAAAGAAGTCATTGTCTTTGCTAGAAACCCACTAGCTATTGTCATTTCAAGGACAAGGTAATGTCAAATTGTGAGAGGATTATGGACTCTTTGACCATTGGATAGCATCGACCTGTCATGAGATATCATAATGGATTGATCCTAAAGATTAAGTTCACCTTATGAGGAAGCATGTAGTGTTGTAGCTTTTGGGATGCAAAGATTAAAGATAGGCAATGCTTCTCAATGGGTGGATAATTCTTGATTAGGCGATGGTGAGGTAGTAAAGTGTTTCCTTCCCTTCATCATTGGCTTGGGCCAACAAAAACACCATGGGAATCATCTAACATAGCTTAAAGTATGAGGGGCTTGCATGGATAGGGGCTTAACTAGTGGCGTCATGAGGTAATGCTTGATGTCTTGAAGGCATGCTCACCCCTTATCATCCCACTTGAACTTGGCATCCTTTTGACAAGTGTTGAAAATTTGACATCTTGATAGGTTGGATATAAAGCATCTTAGATACAACCTTAATGATATGAGTTGAGTTAAACTTTTAGGGGGTAGCATTTCTAATATCGCCTTGATCTTCTCTGAATCGATTTTGATTCCCTAGTGTTGGACAACAAACCCAAGGAATTTCCTACTCAACACACTTCAAGGGGTTCATTTTGAGGTTAAATTATCTTAACTCAAAAAACTCTCAAGTCAATGAGATGGTCTTCCTTTTCTCTACTTTTGACCAAGATCATCGACATAGCACTTTCGACTAGATGATGAATGAGTTCATGAAGATTCAATTCATAGCTGGTATGTAGCACATTTTAAGGCTAAAATGACCTTATAGCAATAGATTCTTATTGGGGTTCTAAAAGTAGTGTTTCTTTCATCTTTAGGGCCATCTTTATTTGGTTATAACCGTGAGCCATCCATGAAAGAGAGATGAGGCAATGTCCACCATCAGCTCCGGGATTGGTAGTGGTAATTCATCTTTTGAACATGCCTTATTTAAATCCCTAAAATTGAATCATATGTGAATTTGTCCATTCTTTTTCTTAACTAGGATGATGCTGGCTAACTAGGTAGGGTATTTTTATTCCCAGATAAAACCAACATCTATCAATTTCTTAACTTTGAAATGACCTATTATTCTATGTCTAATCACATGCGTCTAGGAGCTTGCTTGATAGGGTTAGAGGCTCTATTGCTAGTTTATGGGTTTGCTATCAAGCAGGGAACTTCATAACTCCATGCAAAGCAGTCCTTAAACTCAGTCAATAGCCTAACTAAGTCATTGGTTTCAATTTTATTCAATAAAGAACTGATGTATGTTCGGCGTGGATCTTCTTCATTTTCTAAGTCGATTTCTTTGTGCTCATCGATGGTTGACTTGATCTCTTCTTTGAACTCTAGCGGTACATCTTTGACTTCAAAATCATCTGGATCATCAAGTTTCTAAACTCCTCTCATATAGTTAATGTGATTTGAAAAGAACTGGATTCCAAATGATTGGTGAGACTAAGCAATAATCATCATCATCAGCGACCTTGAATCCTAGTTCTAGTCTTGATTGAGAGCTTTTGCATTTGTTCTTTATATTCTTTCAAGTAGTCGACTTGTACTTTGACCAAGTATGTGGAATTAATCCTTTCTTTGCTAAATTATGAACACAAGGAAAGTACCAATCAAAAGGTAATTCTATTAAATCTTTATATGAATCATCCTCAAGTTCTACATCAACTTCTTGAGGATGATGCTCCCAGAAAGAACCTCTAAGTCTTCACACCTGTGGATGACTTAGGGGCTTCCTTAACTACCAAACCCTTAGCTTTTTTAGAGGAAAGTGGGGTTAGAGCTAAGGTTCCCAACTAATGCCTAACTATTTCACATATAGACTTGGATACACTTATGCTTTGCTTTGAGCCCGTCTTCATTCTTTATCGGTCACCTCAAGGGAATCTACTAAGAAGAAGAGGTGGTGCTTACCATATAAGACTCATCCTATGAACTAGATTCTAAGTCTATAAGGATGGCAGGTGTACTCTTGGTAGCTAGGTATCTTCTATTGGGTGGCCAATAATGAGGTTTTCCACCTAGGGCATCTGCGCCTCTTCCTCTACGGTGGAGGTCGGTCATCCTACCCATATGGTCGAATGGAGTAATGAACTATGGGTGTAATTTAATGGCAGGCTTCACTTCCTCATTCAAGTCTATTTTTGCTCCCTTTTATTCTCTTTTTCATTTGCTCTTTTCTTTTCTTTTTCTTTTTCTAATTTTTTTTATTTTTAAACTTTGGCCAAGTTTGCGAGAATAGACTTGTTGATTTTGAGGGAGGTAGTAAAAGCATCCTCATATATGCGACCTCATGAGCTAAATGACTTGAGATCTCCTTTGACATAGTAGACAATTCCACCTCTCACAAACTTCATACACTAATGTAGAGGATGGTATGTTGTTCTCATGTATCCATGGTCTCTGAGCAAAGCGTTGAAAGATGTATCCAGTCTATAATGTGAAACTTGGCTTGGTCTTCCAATCATCTATCTCTAAGGGCAACACTATGGAGCCTAAGGCTGTTGACCTCACTTTTTTGTGTCGATTCAATCTTCCATCTTAGACTTAGGAGTCTTCTAGACACTAAGACTTCCCTAGTCATAAGACACTTCTAACAATTAGGTAAAACATTTAACTTAAGCCTAAAGACTTAGAAGGGTTAACCATGATTAGGTTATGCCTTAGTGATTAGGATAATCCACCTACCCTACAACCCAAATCAAATCCATGTTCACCTTCTCAAAAAACCTCAAGTTCAATTCAAACATCAAATTCAAATCCAAATCCAAACCCAAATTCCAAAACCAAATGATTGAAGCCCATGATCAAATCAAACTTGAAACCCTTCAAGCCATATGACCTATCCCATGGACTTAGCCAAATCTTAATCCAAATCAATCCAAAATCAATTGATTTTCTCATAATAAATTTATATCTTCAATCATCTTCTAAATATAAATCAAATCTACATTCAAATGATCAAAACTAAATCAAATTAAATCAAAACCCTTTAAGCCATATGGCTATCCATGGACTTAGCCAAATCTTAATCCAAATTAAGTCAAACTCAATTGATTTTCTCATAAATCAATCATATTTTCTTATCTTCACAAATTTAAATGAAAACATACATTTAAATCATTAAAACTAATCAAACCAAATCAAAATCAAACCTAAAACCATGACCCAACTCCATGGACTTAGCCAAATTCCTTCATTCCAAAACCCAAATTCAATTGATTTTTTCATGAATCAATCATACCTTCAATCATATTCACAAAAATAAATGAAATCTACAATCATCAAGCCAAACCAAAATCAACCCAAGTCAAACCCAACTTAACCCTTTTGACTTGAAATGTTCAAATAAACCAAAACCCATTTGAACCCAGCCAATTAATTGAATTTATATATCAATCCCAAATCCATATATAAAATCAACTAAATCAAACTCAACCCAAAATCAAAACTACTAAACCCAATTGGTCCACTTGACCCAAAGTGGCCAATTTGACCTATCTGAGCCAAGTTCTAATCCTACCCAAATTGAATTGAACCAAGCCCATCAAAATCTCCTATCATAATTATTAATTATCCTAGGATGATCAATTATCATAAATTAGGTCAAATCAAGTCAACTTGGTCATTTGACCAAGAACCTTAACTTAAATGAACCCAAACTAGAATTACAACCTAAGCCAAATCTCTTGAAACCAATGATTCATACAAAATCAATATTTGAATATGACTTGACCTTCAATTGAGTCAAACCAAACCCAATTGGCCCTCTTGACCCAAGTTCACCCAAATTGACCTAAAAGACCAAATTGGTTCAAATAAAATATATAAATTGATTGCAACCAATGGCTCAAGTTCATTCCAAATTGATTGTTGAACTTGACCAAAGCCATGATTGGACCCAATTGAACCCAATTGACCTACTTAGCCAAAATTGACCTAAAAGTTCAAGTTGGCCTAAATCAAAACCAAAAACCAATACCCAACCCAATAATTTGGCCAATTTGGTCAAATTAACAACTCCATTTGATTAAATGAATTCAAATGAGCAAAATCAAATCTAAGCCAAACTAAACCAAACCAATTGAACCAAAACATCCCAAATGATCATATGAACTTGACCCAACCCTTGGTTTGACCCAATTTGACTAATTGGTTAACTTGATTAACCTAATTTGACCTAAATAAGTCAAATTGAGCCAAACTAACCAAATCAACTCCAATTGACTTGAAATTTGGGCTAACTTACTTTTGGCTCATTTCAAATCTACCAAATCAAATCCAATGCCAAATGATCATTCTACCCTTGGGTCAATGGCATCACATGAGACAAATCACCCATGTAAGTGGTCATTTCCATTCCTTGGCCACTTGGTACTCTCCCAATGGTCCACCTAGGCACTAAGGACCTTGCCCAATCGACCTAAGGGGTGGTTGGGTCGGCCATGACCCATGGAGGTGAAATCACCTCACCCTCCTCATTGGAGCATTTGAAACCCATAGGACACCCATGATTCCTCCTTGCCTGCCACCTCCACACCTTCAACCAACCAAGGCCACTCACCTCCTCCACCCACAACTCCAGATGGTGGACCCACTAGAAGCCAAACCGATCCCACCATCCAATCAAGATGAATGTGGGTATACACCCCTCATTTCCACTCAAACACACACAAAATCATTCCTGAGCCTAGCAAGATGAGCTAGAGCCATTCCTAAGCTCCCAAGCTCATTCCTCGATCAAAAAATGCCATTCTGATCTCAAATAGGACACTCCCATTTCAACCTAACTTCCCCATTTCTCCATCAAACTCAAATTAACTTTGCACCTTTCCAAGGCCTCATTAAGCAAGAACAAATCATCTCCCAAGCTTCGAGCATAGGTGGGACTTGATTGGAGATCCAAATCATGGGTTCTGAGAACATCAAGGAATTGATCAATTGCTACTAAATAGGGCTTCATCTCCATTAGATGAAGCTTCCTCAATCGTTCGAGCCATCGATCTTGAGCTCCGACGAGGTATGCTTCCAAAACTGATCCTTAGGCAAAAATGGGTTGGAGCTTTCTAAAGAAAACTTGCATCTCATGTGATCTTGATGTTGGATCCCCTCCAGTCAATGTCGTGAAGGTGTGGGATCCTTTTGGAGTTGATCCGAGCTCGGGTAATCTCAAATCAAGTGAGTAATGGTAGACAGACTCCATTCTCCATCACTTGCGTGACATTAGATCATGCACCGTCTATTTCACGTGATCAAAATAGACAATCATGATTACATCCACTAAATCGATTTGATTTAAACCTATTAAGTTGTGATTAATCAGCCGATCTTAGATGGATGAATGAAAGCACGTCCACGTCGCATAGGCGTTGAGTTAGATAAGTTTTAAGTAGCCAATCCTATGGTGCCACATGGAAAGCGTGCATCGTTAGCATAGGATGCCAACGATTGGCTTAAGTAATCATTTTAATGGTGAAACTTCTAAAATCATAAAATATCATAGAAATAAAAAATGAAAATAAATACTCATTTTAAAGGTATTTGGAATTAATTTGAAATGATTTTAACTAATTTTGAATAGTAATTAAGGTTTAATTATAAAATTTATTAGCTTAATTACTCCTTAATTACTTGATCAATTAATCCCAAAATTTGTGGGTTAATTTAATGGGATGACCTCTCTCCCATTTTCTTGGGATTTATTGTTCACTTAAATAGAAAATTGACTAATTAAACCTTAACTCTTTTAAGTTAATTAATGATTAATTAATCCCATTAGTAATAATTTGGTTAATTAAGTTTATTAATCATTATTTAAGTAAGTGAACTAAGGAATAGGGTTGGGACCCCTTTCCTGTTCATTTCACCCTTTTTTAAAATGAAATTAATTAGATTTAACTAATTAATTAAATCACTTAATCAAATTGAAATCATAATCACATGACCTTAATTAATTAAATCATGGGGTAGATCTTTAGGTGTTTAATAACCTAAAGGAATTTAATGAAATTATGGTCAGTCCACATGTGTGGGAAAACCATAAGAGTAATTAATTAAGTCCCTTAATCTAATTAACTAAATCATGAGCCAATTTCATTAGGCGGCTTTTATTTCAAAGGATCATTGCAAGTTTATTTTCCATGCATATCATGTTGGCTCATAATTATTTAGTTAATTACTTTAAGGTGACATAGGTAAGGTAATTAATTCATCTAATTAAGGGTTCAACTTAATTAACCCATAAAATCAACTTAATTACATTTCCTTAAATTAAATCAGTGATGATTTCTCTTCTCCTCTTTAAATCAAATCAAATCAAAACTTAATTAATAAAGAAGCTTTGGGTTTTTTAAATAATCTTATTTGATTTGATTGTCCTTAAGAACTAGTTTGGTTGAATGAATCACATGCTTATATTTGATTGTCCTCTTTCCAATCATGTTAAATTTGATATGTCATTTTGATGCATCCATCTTTTAAAATCAAGTAAAATAAAATGGATTTCCTTTATGTAAGCTTGCATGTGTTCATTTAATTTAATATATGCATGGCTATTATAACTATTAAATCAAATGTATTTTTCAAAAGCATATAAATGAATAATAATATATGTTATGATGCTAGTTATAAATACATAAGAAATGCATGTGCTTATAGCTTAAGTGTATGAATGTTGGGTTCTCTTTCCTCTATTCATGTGTTGATTTATATAAGATTGAATGTAATGGGTATATAGCTCGACATCCCTGGAGCATGAGACTTTAGCCCAAAGGAGGTCATTTGATTACCTCACTTCTCTGGTTTGTTACTTGCTGATGAAAATCAAAAGAAGAAATGTTGAATCTTAATTTATTCTCTGTTAAAGAAAAACCAAAAACCCTAAACCCTAAACTAAAACTTGAACCCTAACATACAACCCTAAACCATAAACCTTAAACCATAAACCCTAAACCCTAAACCCTAAAAGCCTAAAAACCTAAACCTAAACTAAATAAAACCTAAAAATAAAATAAATAAATAAAACCTAAACCTAAATTAAATAAAAACCTAAACTAAAACCTAAACTTAAACCTAAAAATAAAATACAATAAAAAATAAAAACTAAACTAAAATGAAATAAATAAAAACCTAAACTAAACTAAAAAAATAAAATAAACCTAAATAAAATAAAACTAAATGTAAAATAAATATAAATATAATAAAAACTAAAATAAACACATAAACATGAAAAATAAACCTAAAATTTAACCTAAAAATAAATAAAAAATAAAACCTGAACCCTAAACTAAAAAAAAAACCTAAATCTAAAATATACAAAATAAAATATATTGAACTAAAATAAATAAAACCTAAACCTCAAATAAACTAAACTTAAACCCTAAAATAAATAAAATAAACCTAAAATTTAAAGAAAAACCTAAAAAAATAAACCTAAAACCTAAACAAAAAAAAAAACCTAAACGTAAACCTTAAAATGAAAAATAAAATAAAAATTAAACTAAAGAAAAATATAAACATAAACCTAAACCTAAACCTAAAAAGTAAACTAAAATAAAAAACCTAAACTAAAATAAATAAACCTAAAATGAATAAACTAAACTAAATAAAAACTATAAAACCTAAATAAAATAAAATAAATAAAATAAATAAAATAAATAAATAAACTAAATAAACTAAACTTAAACTAAACTATAAATAAAACCTAAAACCTAAACCCTAAAACCTAAACTAAACCCTAAACCTAAACCCTAAACCCTAAAACTAACTAAACCCTAAACCCTAAACCTAAAACTATAAACTAAACCTAAACCCTAAACCTAAACCTAAACCCTAAACCCTAAACCCTAAACTAAACCTTAAACACTAAACTCCTAAACACTAAACTAAACTCCTAACCCTAAACTCCTAAACTCCCTAAAACTTAAACTAATTCTAAACCTTAAAACCTAAACCCTAAACCCTAAACCCTAAACTAACCCTAAAACTTAAGCTAACTCTAAACCCTAAACCCTAAAAATCATAAACCCTAAAGCCAAAACACTAAACCCTTAACCCTAAACCCTAAACCTTAACCCTAAACTCGAAACCTTGAAACCCTAAACCCTAAAACCCTAAACCTTAAACCTTAAACCTTAAACCCTAAAACCTAAAAACCTAAAAACCTAAACCAAAACTAAATAAAACCTAAAAATAAAATAAATAAAAAAACCTAAACCTAAATACAATAAAAAAATTAAAATAAAATAAAACCTAAACCTAAGCCTAAAAATAAAATAAAATAAACTAAAATAAATAAATTAAAACCTAAACTAAACTAAAAAAAATAAAATAGACCTATGAATTAAAAAACTTAAATAAAATAAAAATTGAAGATAAAATAAAAATAAAATAAAATCTAAATAAAAACTTAAACCTAAAATAAAAATAAAAGAAACAAAATAAAATAAACCTAACCTAAACAAAAATTAACTAAACTAAAATAAATAAAACCTAAACCTAAACCTAAACCTAAACCTAAACTAAAAAATAAAACCTAAAATAAACTTAAAATAAAACCTAAACCTAAAAAAAGATAAAATAAAATAAAAAAATAAAACCTAAACCTAAAAAAAGAAAAATAAAATAAAACTCAACTAAAAAATAAACTTAAACCTAAAAAATAAACTAAAATAAAAAACCTAAATAAAAATAAAAAAAATAAAATAAATGAAAATAAATAAAAAATAAACTAAATAAATTAAACAAACCTAAACATACTGGTTTACTAAATTTAAAAAAGAAACCATAAACCCTAAATCCTAAGGCCTAAACCCTAAACCCTAAACCCTAAACCTTGAACCCTAAACCCTAACCCTAAACCCTAAACCATAAAGCCCAAAACACAAACTTATACTTAAAGTAACTAAATAAATTAAAAAATAAACTTAAACCTTAAAACCTAATAAACCTAAACATAAACCTAAACCCTAAGAATGGGCAGAACCTTGACCAGAACATCATTGTTAGTGATCGGTAGATCCGATGGCTGAGGCAGGCTGATTATCGCAGGGAGGTGGGGGGATCGAGGCTGGATATGGAGGTGGAGGTTGGAGCAGTGGATGTTATGGAGGTGGGAAGAGAGATGGAATTTACAGCCATGGTGGTGGTGGAGGGAGAGATCGGTGATATGATGTGTGCTCATTTTTGATCTATGTCGTCGCTTGTGTCTTAGAAAACTTGGTGTGTTATGTAGTTCAAGAAATCAAAAAGAAGAAATGTTGAATTTGAATTTGTTCTCTATTAAAAAAAATCAAAAACCCTAAACCCTAAACACTAAACCCTAAACCTTAAACCCTAAATCATAAAACTGTAAACCCTAAAACCTAAACCCTAAAGCCTAAATACTAAACCCTAAACCTAAAACCCCAAACCATAAACCCTAAACCCTAAACCCTAAACCCTAAACCCTAAACCCTAAACCCTAAACCCTCAACTAACCCCAAACGCTAAACCCTAAATCCTAAAAAGGTAAAAACCTAAACCTAAACTAAATAAACCCTAAAAATAAAATAAATAAATAAATAAATCAAAATAAAATAAAATAAAATAAAATAAAAACCTAAACTAAAACTTAAACCTGAAACTAAACCAATACATAAACTTAAAAATAAAAAAAATAAAAAATAAAAACTAAACTAAAATAAAATAAATAAAAACCTAAACTAAACTAAAAAAATAAAATAAACCTAAAAATAAAAAACCTAAATAAAATAAAATCTAATTGTAAAATAAAGATAAATAAACTTAAAATAAAATAAAATAAAAACTAAATAAAAACCTAAACCTAAATATAAATCCTAAAAATAATTAAAAAATAGAACCTAATATAAACAGAATAAAATAAACCTAAACCTAAACTAAATTAAACTAAACTAAAGTAAATAAAACCTAAACCAAAACCTAAAATAAACTAAACCTAAATCCTAAACTAAATAAAATTAAATAAAAATAAACCTAAACATAAACTAAAGAAAAACCTAAAAATAAACCTACAATAAAAACCTAAAACATGAACCTAAAAAAATAAAATAAATACCTAAACCAAAACCAAAAACTAAAAAATAAAACCTAAAAAAAAAATAAATAAATAAATAAAAATAAAAATAAAACTAAAGAGAAAAATAAACATAAACCTAAACCTAAACATAAAAAATAATCTAAAATAAAAAAACCAAAACTACAAAAAATAAACCTAAAATAAATAAATTAAATAATAAAAATAAAAAATAATCCTAAATAAAAATAAAAAACAAATAAACTAAGAAAAATAAACAATAAATTAAATAAAGTAAATAAATCATAATTCCTAAACCCTAAACCCTAAAAGTAACCCTAAACCTACAACCCTAAACCCTAAACCCTAAACCCTTAACCCTAAACCCTAATCCTAACTCTAAATTTTAAACCACAAAAACCAACCTAAACTCTAAACTAACCTTAAAAAACCCTAAACTCTAAACCCTAAATTAAACCCTAAACCTTAAACACCCAAAAAATGCCTAAACCCTAAGCTAACCCTATGCTAACCCTAAGCCCTAAACCCTAAAACCCTAAACCTTGACAAACCCTAAACCCAGACCCTAAACTGTAAATCATAAACCCTAAATTAACACTAAACCCTAAACTCTAAAAAGCTAAAAAAGCTAAACCTAAACTAATTAAAACTTAAAAATAAAATAAATAAATAAACCTAAACCAAAATAAAATAAATAAATAAAATAAAATAAAAATATACCCTAAACCCTGAACCCTAAACCTTAAAACCCTAAAACCTAAACCCTAAACACTAAAACCTAAATCCTAAACCCTAAACCCATAAACCCTCAACTAATCTTAAACCCTAAACCTAAACCCTAATAAGCAAAAATCCTAAACCTAACCTAAATAAAAGCTAAAAATAAAATAAATAAAAAAATATAAAAAAATAAAAAAATAAAAAATAAATAAAAACATAAACTAAAGTAAAAACCTAAAATAAACCTAAAATAAAAATAAATTAATAGTAAAATAAAATAAAATAAAAACTAAATAAAAAGCAAAACATAAATAATAAACCTAAAAATAAAACATAAAAATAAATAAAAAATAAAACCTAAATCCTAAAATAAAAAAAAATAAAATAAAACCTAAGCCTAAACCTAAAGCTAAACTAAATAAAATAAAATAAACTAAAAATAACCTAAACTTAAACTAAAAAATAAATTCAAAAAATAAACCTAAAATAAAAACCTAAAACTTAAACCTAAAAAAAAAAATAAAATAAAACCTAAATCTAAAGTTATGAATAAAAAAATAAAACCTAAACTTAAAAAATAAAATAAAAATAAAACTAAACTAAAAAATAAACTTAAACCTAGACCTAAACCAAAAAAATAAACTAAAATAAATAAACTACATTAAATAAAAAATAAAAATAAACTTAAATCAAAATTAAAAATAAGACAAAATAAAATAAGTAAAAAATAAACTAAATAAACTTAAACCTACTAGTTTACATAATTTAAAAAAAATAAATAATTAATAAAACCCCTAACCCTAAACCCTAAACCCTAAAACTAACCCTAAACCATAAACTCCAAACCCTAAACCTACAACCCTAAACCCTAAACCCTAAACACTAAACCTTAAATCCTTAAACCCTAAACCTTAAACCTTAAACCTAAACCTTAAACTTTAAACCTAAAACCCAAAAAAAGCCTTAAACCCTAAACCCTAAACCCCAAACAAACCCTAAACCATAAACTAACCCTAAACCCTAAACCCTTAGCCCTTAAAACCCTAAACCTTAAAGCCTAAACCCTTAACCTTAAATCCTAAACACTAAGCTAATGCTAAACCCCACACCCTAAAGCCTAAAAAACCCTAAACCTTAAAGCTTAAACCCTAAACCTTAAACCCTTACCCTAAACCCTAAACCCTAAAACCTTAAACCATAAACCCTAAAACCCTAAACCCTAATCCCTAAAACCCTAAACCCTAAACCTTAAACCCTAAAAACCTAAAAACCTAAACCTAAACTAAATAAAACCTAAAAATAAAATAAAAAAAATCTTAAATTAAAACTAAAGCTAAACCAAAAAAGAAAATAAAATAAACTAAAATAAAATAAATAAAAACATAAACTAAATTAAAAAATAAAATAAACCTAAGAACAAAAAACCTAAATGTAAAATAAAAATAAAATAAACATAAAACAAACCTAAAATAAAATAAAATAAAAACTAAACAAAAACTTAAACCTAAAAATAAATCTAAAAATAAAACCTAAAAATATATAAAAAGTAAAACTTAAACACTAAACTAAAAAAAATCCTAAACCAAAAATAAAAATAAAATAAACCTAAACCTAAAATAAAATAAACTAAACTAAAATAAATAAACCTAAACCTAAACCTAAAATAAACTAAACCTAAACCCTTAACTAAATAAAATAAAATAAACTAAAAATACCTAAACCTAAACTAAAAAATAAAACCTAAAAGTAAATAAAAAATTAAAAGCTAAGAAAATAAAATAAAAACCTAAACCTAAACTTAAAAATAAAAAAAATAAAACCTAAGCCTAAAAAATAAAATAAAAATAAAACCTAACTAAAAAAATAAAAATAAACCTATACCTAAAAAATAAACTAAAATAAAAAACCTAAAATTAAACCCTAAACCCTAAACCAAAAACCTAAACCGTAACTAAAATCTGAACCTTAAACCTAAAACCTAAACACTAAACCCTAAACCCTAAACCACAAAAACCCAAAACCCAAAATAAAACCCTAAACCCTAAACCCTAAAACCTTAAACCCTAAACCCTAAACCCTAAAACCTAAACCCTAAACACTAAACCCTAAACCTAAAAAATTTTAAATAAATAAAAGCATTAAACCCTAAACACTAAACCCTAAAAAGCTAAAAACCTAATCCTAAACTAAATAAGACCCCAAACCCTAAACCCTAATTCCTAAAAAGCTAAAAACCTAAGCCTAAACTAAATAATACCTAAAATAAAATAAATGAGAAAACCTAAATAAAAATAAAGTAATAAAATAATAAAATAAAAACATAAACTAAACCCTAAACCTAAACCTAAAAAGTAAATAAAATAAGAAATAAAAACTAAACAAAAATAAAATAAATAAAAACCTAAACTAAACTAAGAAATAAAAAATAAATAAAATAAAAAGTAAACCTAAGATAAAAATAAAATAAATCGAAAACAAAATAATATAAAAAATGAAATAAAAACCTAAACCTAAATAATAAACCTAAAACTTAAAATAAATAAAAAATAAAACCTAAACCCTAAACTAAAAAAAAAATGAAAACCTAAAATAAAAATAAAATAATCCTAAACTTACACTAAAATAAACTTAAATAGATAAAACCTAAACCTAAACTAAATAAAATAAAATAACCTAAAATAAATGTAAACCTAAACTAAAAAAATAAACCTAAAATAAACCTAAAATAAAACCTAAAATCTAAACCTAAGAAAATAAAATAAAACCTAAACCTAAAAGTAAAAAATAATACCTAAACCTAAAAATAAAAAACAAAAAAAAAGCTAAAAAAATAAACCTAAACCAAAAAATAAGCTAAATTAAGGAACCTAAATAAATAAATAAACCTAAAATAAATAAAGTAAACTAAATAAAATAAAATAAACCTAAATCAAATTAAAAAAATTAAATAAACTAAAATAAATAAAAAAAAACTAAACAAACATAAACCTACTACTTTACTTAATTTTTTTAAAAAATTAAATAAAAAATAAAAAAATCCTAACCCTAAACTAAATAAAATAAACCCTAAACCTAAATAAATTAACTATAAACCTAAAACTCAACCCTAAACTAACCCTAAACTAAACCCTAAACACAACCTAAACCTAAACCCTAAACTTACAACCCTAAACATACAACCCAAAACTAAACCCTAAACCTAAACCTAAACCTAAACCCTAAACTCCTAAAAAAACCTAAACCTAAACCTAAACCCAAATAATAAAAACTAAACTATAAACCTAAAACCTATTTAAACAAACCTAAACCTAAACCTTAAGAATGGGCTAACCTTGATAACATCACCCAAACATTCACTCTAGATAAATGTGGAGGAGGTAGTTACTAAAGGTGGTGGTAAAAACCGTGATATGGAAGTGGTAATGAGTAGCTAGGTGGGAGCAACGAGGAAGGTAAAACATGGAAATGAGATCATAATGGTGGATCACTGAGGCCTATAAACTGAGAAACTAAAATGGTCGATCCACCGCAATGTATCTTTATAATGAAGATGGTTCTAGTTATGTGGGTTTTTTTATAAATGCATGCTCATTTTATCTACCGTATTGTGTCTAAAACTAATAAATGAAATTGAAGAAATGTTGACCTAATTTGTTCTTTATTAAAAAAACTAAACCAAAAAAAAAACCTAAAATAAAACCTAAAACCTAAACCTAAAAAAAATAAAATAAGAAAATAAACCTAAAGCTAAAATAAAATATAAAAACCTAAACTAAAAAATAAAATAAAACTAAAAAAAAATAAACCTAAATAAAAAAAAATATAAAAAAACCTAACTAAAATAAATATAAACCTAAATAAACTAAAAAAAAATAATAAAATAAACTAAAATAAATAAAATAAACTAAATAATCCTAAATCTTCTAAAAAAATAAAAAAATTAAAAAATAAAAAAAAAAAACCTAAACCATAAACCTAAAACTAACCTAAACTAAACCATAAAACCTAAATAAACTAAACCTAAACTAATAACTAAACATTAAACCTAAATAAAAACCTACAACCCTAAACTAAACTCTAAACCCCAAACCCTAAACCTAAACCTAAAAAAAATAAAAAACCTAAACCTAAACTAAATAAAAAAAACCAAAATAAAATAAATTCAAAAATAAACTAAAATAAAATAAATAAAACATAAACTAAAAAAACTTAAACCTAAAAAAGAAAATAAAATTATTAATAAAAACTAAATTGAAATAAAATAAATAAAAACCAAAACTAAACTAAAAAATAAAAAACCTAAATAAGATAAAAATTAAATAAAAACATAAACCTAAAAATAAACTAAAATAAATAAAATAATCCTAAACCTAAAAAAAATAAAAACCTAAACTAAAATAAACCTAAAAATAAACCTAAACCTAAACCTAAATAAAATAAAAAACCTACTAAACCTAAAATAAAAAAAAAACCTAAAAAATAAATAAAATAAAATAAACTATACTAAAAAATAAACCTAAAATAAACCTAAAATAAAAATAAACAAAAATAAACCTAAAATAAATAAATAAACTAAACAAAATAAAATAAACTAATAAAAATAAAATAAAATAACTAAAAATAAATAAAAATTAAATAAAATAAATAAAATATAAAATAATAAATAAAATAAATAAATAAATAAAATAAAATAAAATAAACCTAAAAAAAACTAAACTAAACCAAAAAACTAAACTAAACTAAACCCTAAACCTAAAACCTAAACTAAACCTAAACCCTAAAATAAAACATAAAACCTAAACCTAAACCTAAAAAAATAACTAAAAAAAACTAAAAAACCCTAAAATAACCATAACAAATAACTAAACCCTAAACTCTAAATAAACCTAAAATAAAAAAAAAATAAACCTAAAAAAATAACAAATAAAATAAAAACCTTACTAAAATTGAAAAACCTAAACAAAAAAGTGAAAAGAAGTAGTAAAACCTAATAGATAAATAATGAAAAAATGAAGGATTAAATAAATAAAATCCTAAAAACTAATAAAAAAATCTAAAATTAAGAACTAAAACCAAGAATGATAATATGTGTCTTTATACTAAACTAATTATCTATTTTGATTTAATATGCTCATTTTATCTATGTCATAAACTTGATGTTAAATTTGATGAAATCAAAAGAAGAAATGTTGAATATAAATTTATTATCTATTAAAAAAAAACTTAACTTAAACCTAAAAAAATAAACCAAAAATAAAAAAAACCTATAACCTAAACCTAAAAAAAATAAATAACCTAAAGGTGAACCTAAAATAAAAAAATAAAATCTAAACCTAATAAAAAAATAAAAATAAACTAAACTAAAAAAATAAACTAAACCTAAACCTAAAAAATAAACTAAAATAAAAACCTAAATTAAAATAAATAAACCAAAAATAAATAAACTAAACTAAATAAAAATAAAAATAAACTTAAATAATAAAAATAAACTAATAAATAAAATAAAAAATAAACTAACTACAAATTTATTTTTTTTAAAAAAATAACTTATAAATAAAAAAATTCCTAACCTTAAACCCTAAAACTAATCCTAAACCTTAAACCCTAAACCTACAACCCTAAACCCTAAACCCTAAAATCTAAAACCCTAAACCCTAAACCTACAACCCTAAACCCTAAACCCTAAAACCTACAACCCCAAAGCCTAAGCCCTAAACCCTAAAAAAAAAACCTAAAAAAAACCTAACCTAAATAAAAATAAAATAAATAAAAACCTAAACCAAAATAAAATAAAAAAGATAAACTAAAACTTAAACCTAAAAATAAAACTAAACTAAAATAAAATAAATAAAACCTAAAATAAACGAAAAAATAAAAAACCTAAATAAAATAAAAAACTAAAGAAATAAATAAAATAAAAAACCTAAAAAAATAAACCTAAAAATAAAAACCAATAATAAAAAAAACCAAAACCTAACAAAATAAACCTAAACCTAAAATAAAAATAAAATAAACCTAAAACCTAAACTAAATAAACTAAATTAAAATAAATAAACCTAAACCTAAAATATTAAATAAACCTAAACCTAAACTAAATAAAATAAAAATAAACTAAAATAAACCTAAACCTTAACAAAAAAATAAAACCTAAAAATAAACCTAAAATAAAACATAAAACCTAAACCCAAAAAAAAATAAAATAAAATACTAAACCTAAACCTAAATGTAAAAAATAAAACCTAAACTAAAAAATTAAATAAAAATAAAATTAAACTAAAAAATAAACATAAACCTAAACCTTAACCAAAAAATAAACTAAAATAAATTAACTAAATTAAATAAAATAAAAAATAAAGCTAAATAAAAAAAAAACTAGATAAAATAAACCTACCACACTTAAAATAAAACCCTAACCCTAAACCCCATACCCTAAACACTAAAGCCTCAACCTAACCCTAAACCCCTAAACCCTAAACCATAAAACCTAAACCCTAAACTAAACCCTAAACCCAAACCCTAAACCTAAAAACCCTAAACCCTAAACTAAAACCTAAAACCTAAAAAATGAATAAATAAACTAAACCTAAATAAAATAAATAAAATAAAATAAAATAAAATCTTAAACTAAAACCTAAACCTAAACCTTGTTAAACCTAAACTAAAAATAAAATGAAACTAAAAATAAATAAAACAAAAAATAAATAAAAAAACCTAAAAAAAACAAAAAAATAAACCTAATAAAATAAAAGAAAATAAACCTAAAATAAAATAAAAAATAAAACTAAAAAAACCTAAACCCAAAAAAAAATAAACCTAAACCCAAAAATAAAAAAAATAAACCTAAACGCTAAACTAAAAAAAAAATCTAAACTTAAAAAAAACAAAGTAAACCTAAACTTTAACTTAAACTAAAATAAATAAAATCTAAACCTAAACCTAAAATAAACTAAACCAAAACATAAATCTAAACTAAAAAATAAATTCTAAAATAAACTAAAATAAACTAAACTAACCTAAAATAAAATAAAACCTAAACCTAAACCTAAATAAAAAAATAAAACCTAAACCTAAAAGATAAAATCAAAATAAAACTCACTAAAAAAAAATAAACCTATACCTAAAAATGAACTAAAATAAAAAACCAAAACTAAAATAAATAAACCTAAAATAAATAAATTAAATAAAATTTAAAAAATTAACCTAAATAAAAATAAAAATAAAATAAACTCAATTAAATATAAAATAAATAAATAAACTAAATAAACCTACACCTACCAATTGACTTAATTTTAAAAATGTAAACCTAAATAACTAAAACTAATAAACCTAAACCTATAACCCTAAACTACAACCCTAAACCCTAAATACTAAATCTTAAAACATTAAACACTAAACCCTAAATGCTAAACCCTAACCCTAAACCCTAAACCCTAAGCCCTAAACCCTAAAACCCTAAACCCTAAAACTTTAAATCCTAAACCTTAATCCCTAAACCCTAAACACTAAACCCTAAACTAACCCTAAACCCTAATCATGTAAAAACCTAATTAATTTTGATGATAACAAACAAATGCTTGGATGTTCTAATGAATATTTTATGTATTTTAGATATATAATTGCTAATTACATATCCAATACATCTCATAATATGTTAAAATTGCAAGAGTAAGAATGAAAAGGATAATGTGAAGATACAATATTTTGGGTTATATGACTATTCATATGAGTCATTGGCATGAATCAATTTGCTCACAACCATATTATTTTAATGAGGTTAATTTATATAAAGCTTTATTTAATTACCATTCAATTATATGTTTCATACATAAATAAAATTGTCAAAGTAATAAATGATAAAACTATTAAGTATAATTATTTTATTTACTTAATATACTAAGTATTTTAATTTAATTTGCTATAAGATAACTAACATATTTATGATTATATATAAATTATATCATAATTTTAAATGTCACATGTCAAAATTAACAAAATATATAAAATTTTGTATTTTAGCCAAAGTCATTGTTTAATAAAAGAATTCATATCTGCTTTTATCTCCATCGATTCCTTGATTTGTGCCTTTAAAATAAGTGGTTACATGACCCACTTTGCGTAATTTATTATGATAAACATTACCTGATTTTAATAATGGATGCCTACATGCTTTGAATATATTAAGAGCTACATTTGATTACTTTTGACTTTCCCATGAATAGAATTTCTGCTAAATTTAATATTTGTTTAATATAAATTATATTTTATTGAATATTAAATTATCACATGATAGCATGAGGTTTGTATAATATATTTCTTTGAAATAATTTTTAAAAGACCTTCATAAATAGCCCTCATTCTCTCATGAAAGCATCCCTCATTCAAAATTAAAATCCTCAAAAATCTAAGAGAAAATCTCTTAAATGTTCCTTAAGTGTTCTCCAAATATTGCAAGATCAAATCCTTGGTTTGAAGCTTCAACATCTTCAACTAAGCAAACCTAAATTACTTGAGTTTGTTTTCTTGATCTTAATACTTCTTGTTCATGCTATTTTCACCATCTATTTCTTCTTAATTTATACTTTTGGTGGATTAGTCTTTGAACATTAACATCAAAGTTTCTCATTTTGTTTGGTGAAAATAATAATTTGGGATCTAAACTTGCTAAATTTTAGCTTCAAATTTCTTTTGGTTTCAAATATTTTGGTCTTAGAAAGATCATTTATTCTTAGATCTAAAAGTATATTTTAAGCATTTTAAAATAAATTATTGTGCTAAAATTATTTTGATATTAGATCTCTAATTGAAAGACTAGCCAACTTAGATCTATCATAAACTTAATTTTATTTTGTGATCAAAATAAAATAAAGAATAAAATAAATTATAAATTTATTTTAATAATATTAAATTTATTTTAAATCATTTTGTATTAAAATAAATAAATAAACATCCTAAAGACACTTAAAATTTATTATTTTTATAAATTTTGTAAAAAAATATAAAACTAAAGAGTACTAAACCATTTTCATTTAATTCCTATAGGCATGGACTACCCTGGTTTGCCAAACCCCAAAAAATCATGAAAACCTCTTGTCTCTATTTACTAAACTGCATTTAAATTATATCTTATCATTATAAAATCAAAATCTAATTTTCTATTTAAAAAATTAAAATTTAAGTTTTGAAAATTTTAACCCACCCACCTCTCTACACAAATCAAACCTTAAACCCTAAACTCTAATAATGTACAAAACCTGAGGAACATCACCTGAACTAGCGTGATTTGGATGGAGGTGAAGCAGATGCATGGGGGGTGGGGATCAGAGGTGCTGGTGGATATGGAGGTGGTGGTTGGAGCAGTGGTAGTTATGGAGGTGGGATGAGCGATTGAGGTTACAGCCCAAGTGGTGGTGGAGGGAGAGATCGGGGATATGAAGGCGGATCCCACTAGTCAAGAGGTAGGGGTGGTTCTCATGGGAACTAGAGAAACTGAAGAACAACCGATTTGATCTGCTACTTATGGAACTGTGTCTTTATAGTAGAGATGATTCTACATATCTAGGGTTTTTGAATTGCTCTATGAGTGCTCATTTTTTATCTATGTCATCACTTGTGTCTTAGAAAACTTGGGGTGCTACTTGGTTGAAGAAATCAAAAAGAAGAAATGTTGAATCTCAATTTGTTCTCTATTAAAAAAACCCATTAAACCCTAAACCCTAAACCATAAACCCTAAACCTAAACCCTAAACACTAAACCCTAAACCCTAAACCCTAAACTAATCATAAACCCTAAACCCTAAACCCTAAAAAGTTAAAAACCTAAACTTAAACTAAATAAAACCAACAATACAATAAATAAAAATAACAAAACTAAAATAAAATAAAATAAAAAATAATAAAAACATAAACTAATACCTAAAACTAAACCTAAACATAAAAAGAAAATAAAATAAAAAATTAAAGCTAAACCTAAAAGAAAATAAAATAATAACTAAATAAAAACCTAAACCTAAAAAATAAACCTAAAAATAAAACCTAGAAGTAAATAAAAAATCAAACCTAAACCATAAACTAAAAAAAACCTTAACCTAAAATAAAAATATAATAAACAAAATAAAATAAGCCTAAACCTAATTAAAATAAACTAAACTAAAATAAATAAAACCTAAACCTAAACTAAAACCTAAATTAAATAAAATAAAATAAACTAAAAATAAACCTAAACCTAAATTAAAAAATAAAACTTAAAAATAATCCTAAAATAAAAACCTAAAACCTAAGCCTGAAAAAATAAAATAAAAACTTAACCCAAAACCTAAAAATAAAAAATATAACTTAAACCTAAAAAATAAAATAAAAATAAAACTCAACTGAAAAATAAACCTAAAAAATAAAAAACCTAAATTAAAAGAAATAACACAAAATAAAAATAAAAAATAAAATAAACTCAGATAAATAAAAAATAAACTAAATAAACTTAAACCAATCAGTTTATGTAATTTAAAAAAAAAACTTAAACCCTAAATCCTAAACTTTAAACCCTAAGCCCTAAATCTAGCCCTAAACCATAAACCCTAAACCCTAAACCCAAAAACCCTAAACCTTAAACCCTAAACCCTAAAACCCTAAACCCTAAACCCTAAACTCTAAACCCTAAACCCTATAACCCTAAAACCTAAACCCTAAACCCTAAACCTTAAAACTTACAACCCTAAACCCTAAACACTAAACCCTAAAGTAACCCTAAACCCTAAACCCTAAATTAATCCTAAACCCTAAGAATGGGTAGAACCTTGATGGTAGGAACATCACCATCACTATTCCTAAAATCTAGTGGTGAAGGAGGAGGCAATTACCACAAGACTAGTGGGAAGGGAGGTGGGATATGGAGGTGGTGGTTAGAGAAGTGGTGGTTATGGAGGCAAGAGGAGTGATGGAGGTTATGAGGAGGAGGATCGAGGATATGATTGTGAATCTCGCTACTCGAGAGGAAGGGGAGGTTTTGGTGGGAACTAGAGAAACTAAAGAATGATCCGACACTCATGGAACTATTTCTTTACAGAGATAGTTCTTATCTAGGTTTTTGATTTGCTCTATGTGTTCTCCTTTTTTATCAATATTGTCACTTATGTCTTAGAAAACTTGGGGTGCAACTTGGTTGATGAAATCAAAAAGAAGAAATGTTGAATATGAATTTATTCTTTATTAAAAAAACCTTAAACCCTAAACCATAAATTAAAACTTATATCTGAAAGCCTAAACACTAAACCCTAAATCCTAAATGCCCTAAACACTAAACACTAAACCCTAAACCTTAAACCCTAAACCCTAAACCCTAAACCCTAAAACCATAAACCTTAAACCCTAAATCGTAAACCTTAAAACCATATACCCTAAACCATAGAACCTATAACCCTAAACCCTAAACCCTAAACCCTAAAACCTAAACCCTAAACCCTAAACTCTGAACCCTAAAATCTAAACCCTAAACCCTAAACTAACCCTAAACCCTAAACCCTGACCCCAAACCTTAAACCCTAAACCTTGAATTAAGATGTCATTAGGAGTAGATCTAAAGAATGACCTAATCCTAACAGGGTTATGGTAGCTAAAAAAAATGTCTTCAAGAGACTTTCCCTTGACAATTAGAGATTTGAATATCCTAACCCTAACCCTAAATCATATTATAATACCATATATTATAGTATAATGTTGCATTATATATTTGAGCATGTTGTGATGTGTTGTTGGATGTTATAAGATGTTTTGAAATTTTCTAGAATATTATGGTATTGTGCCCTATAGTCAATATTAAGATAAATCATAAAAATATTTATTTAATAAATTAGATGATGAAATTTGTTAAATTTGAAGTGGGAATTAGGTTACGTACCAAAGGTGCTATGCCACTTGTAGTCTAAAAAAGTAAGATTTTATGTTCAAAATATATATTATGTTGTAGCATAGTATATCATCATATATCATAATATATTATTCTATGAATTTTAAATTCTTTTAGTATTTTACAATCATGCAGTCAAGCCTACACTAGCATTAATTATAAAAATGTTGATTTATACTTTAAAATGCTGGAATTTGGTGAAATTCACAATAGGTAGAGCATGGCATCATAATATATTATTTCAATTAAAATATGTAAGTTATATGACTAAAATATATAGTTTTTATTGTTTAGGCTAATTTTATGATTTTTTATCTTAAGCAATCCCTTGTCATGTGATATGCAATATAATATAATATAATATGTTATAGGGTATTATAATATAATATGCCATAACATAGTGTAGCAACATGCATTATAGTATACTATTGTGTATTACTACTTGTTGTTTAGCATATTTTAGTTTATTATAGTATGATGTAGTAGAGTTTTGCATAATTCTTAAAAATACTAACTTATAGGCTTAGATGATGGATTTGGCCAAATTTAAGGTAAGCTTTAGGAAAATCATATGGTGTGTGTCATTTAATCAAAAGAATGGAAATTTGCATCCAAAATAAATGTTCATTTTCAACCAAATTTTATAAATTTTTTGCTTAAAGTGATTCATTTTAAGGTGTAATGTAAGATAATATATTATATAAAAGCATATTAAAATATAATGTACATAACAATATAACTTCACATATATATGAATGTGGTGGTGTGTTACTAAACATTAATGTACATTTTAGTATGTTTTACTTTTGTTATAATACATTGGGTCAAAACTCAAAAAATGTTAATTTGAAGGTTGAGATGGAAGAATTTGGCCAAATTCACGGCACACACTAAGAAGCAACACCAAAATTATGCTATTTTGTACCATTTATAATAGAAAAATAACAATTTTACATCCAAAATGAACATTATTCATATTTTGATAAAATTTTGTTACTAGTTTTTTTTTAAGTTATTCTAATGAGGTGTAATGTTAGACAATATATTAGATTATAGCAAATTATAATATAACATCATATATTATAATATAATATAGTGTGTTAATTCATACAATAATATGTTTAGCATGATATTGTATAGTTGAGTTGCACCAACACAAATCTTAAAATGTTGATTACAATGTTAAGATGTTGTAATTTGATGAATACAATACATTTTGGTTGAAGTATTTAAGGTGTACATAAGAGAAGAAAAGATTTGATGAGAATTCCATGTTAAGGACATGGAGGGAGATCAGGGATCACACATGCATTGGACATGACATGTGAGGGTCTATGTCGAGGGAGGCATAAAGAAGAAAATGTTGGGGATAAGGTTTGAATTTGATTTGATTATATGATTTATGGAAGAAGATCCATTAGGGATAACAATCTATAATCCATTAGGGATTAAGATCAGTATTTAATCTATTTTGTTTTAATTGATGTGGAGGCATATCTCTTGAGAGATATGGGCTTGAGTCCAGAGATCAAGTATATGAACCTTTCACTAGAGAAGCAGGTTCGAGCTATCCACTAGGGATTGTGATCTGAGTTTGATATCATAGATTAGTTTGGGGGTGTATCCATTGGGAATAAGAGTTTGGTTGGATTTCTTTGATTTAGACTCTAATGGGGGAGTTGGTTTAATTTGGCTCCATTGTGGAAGTTGGTTTTGAATTTGATTTGTTTGCTTGACTTTTTATATATGATCTAGGACTAGGGAGAAGGGTATAATTTAACTCCACAGGAAAAATCATATTAGGTTTAATTTAATCTGAGTTAATGTATGGATCATGTCGGTGTGCGATGGACCCACTAAGAAGGGGCTATATCGAACTTATCCTATCTCAGATTTATAAATCCAAATGGATAGTCTATTGGCAGTGGGATAGAGCTAGCCAACCTAAGGGGTTGCCTTTCGGTATGCAATGACTATGCAAGGGAAGAAGGTGTAGCAAACTTACATCTTCTAAAGCTGGGAACAACCAATGGGGTGACATGTTGGTAGCACCATAAATCAAACCTGACTTAGGGGTGGCTACTAGTGAATGCCACAGGGACTATATCAACTCAAGAGTAGTCGGAGATTCTTATAGGGAGTTTTCTTGACACGCCTAAAGATAGGATGTTTGCTTGGGAAAAGGTACCGCTAGGGTGTCCTCTCCACAATCCAAGTGAATATATATTTTGTTTATATGTTTGTGTGAACCTTGTTGGTGTGCAAGGAACACTTGAAGGAGCTATGTTAGCCTTTTTCTCAAATTTCTTGGACCAAGGGAGAATCTACACATCCATAAGATGGATTCTCCAACCATAGGGGTGGTTACTAGGAAAGGGGAACTGTCCAATCTGATAGTAACCCGATAGTGTCTAAATGGGGTCACAAAGGATGTGATCCAAATATAGTGCCCACGAGGGAGGTGCTGCTTGGGGCATTATCCATGCCCTAGAAAAGAAGCTTATAGGTGTATGATGGCCAACTCAAGGAGAAAGCATAGTAGACTTACATTTACCATGAGTGGTATATCCTTAAGTGCGAGAATCAACCAACATAAGTTGTATCCATCAGCTAGTGAGAACCAACCATCCTAAAGTGCTCATTGGTATCCAATGATCAATTTGAAAAAAGTGTAGGCTTAAACTTTCCAAGCGATCGGATGAATAGTCATTGGCGGGATAGATGTTATCTAACTTAGAGTGACTACTAAGGGGGGAGAAGGAATTGGACCTAAACTTGAAGTAGTCGAGGAAGGAAGGCTAGGAACTTATCTTAAAAAAATATACTCAGTAGTGCAGGCTAATCCAAGAAGAAAGTGTAGTGGACTCACATTAAATGATAACATGAGATAGCTTACTAGCCACACGTAAGGCCTACCAAATAAGGCTCTCATTGTGTGCGGTGGCAAAGTAAGGAAGGAAAGAATAGCAAAACATCCTCCAAAGCAAGAAGACCACTTGGGGGGCACACTAGCATGGTAGCGTCACCTACCTAGAGCGTCTTGAGTGAGTGCCACTGGGATTATCTCAACTTCAGTAGCCCAAGATGAAAGATATGTGTTTATTTTATATGTGTAGTTTGTGTTTTATGTGTTTGTTGATGAAGGATAGGACACGCTTGGGTTCTTTACACCTATAAACACATCATGGTGAATTCACAAACAAGAATACTTTCAACATGGAAGAGATTGAATTCAAAATTGAAGTTTCATTGATGATAATTATTTTTCAACATGATATAATATTTATTTAAGTAGAGCCCATTAATTGGATGCATTGGGTACTCTCCCTTATGATTAATAAGCTGATAAGATCCTCCTTGGTAGGCCTTCTCTATGGCAAAAGGGCCTTCCCAAGTGGGTCCAAACATGCCTCCCATCTTTTGACGGGAAGTAATCAGTCTCCTTTGAACTAAATTAAGCTTTCCTATTTAAAATGCTCTAGGATGGACCAACTTGTTGTGAGCTTGAATCATTTTATCTTTGTACAACTCAAGGTTTTTGCTTGCCCGCAAGCATCTCTCCTCCAAACCTTCAAGCTCATCTAACTACAACATGGCATTCTGCTTTATTGTGATCTTGCTACCCATAACTATCCTTCATGATGGGAGTTGGACTTCTAATGATAGAATGGCTTCAGACCCATACACTAAGAAAGTAGTAGAGTTGGAGTTCTATATATGTGTACAAGGCTTCAACTAGCTCATGCCACTATCTTATTATTCTTGATTATCTTATTTGGATGAGAGTTTTATTTAAATCTTTTGCTAAGCTATTTGCCCTCAGGTAGTTGATGGCAGAATATCTCCAATATATGATTTATCTTTGGGCAAAGTTGTTGATCTCGGTGCTCTTGAATGCAGTACCATTATCAGATATAATTCATCGAGGCACTCTGAACCTATATATGATATGGTTTCTAAAAAATTGGAGCACATGATGAGCTATGACCTCTTTGAGTGGAATCACCTTTGCACATTTGGAAAAGTAGTTAGTAGCTAAGATGAAATGATGATCCTTGGAGAAGGAGGATCAATCGGACTATATGTACCCCAACACTCGAATGGCATGAGGCCAATGTAGGATGTAGAATGTTGATTGGTTGGTGTAGGACAACACCATGTGATGATGGTGAGGTAGTAGTGCATTTTCCTTCCCTTCATCATTGGCTTGGGCCAACAAAGCACCAAGGAGTCATCTAACATGGTGAAAGTATGATTGGCTTCGGGATAAGGCTCTAGAATGGGGCATCAGGTAATGCTTGATTTCATCAAAGGAATTCTCACACTTGTCATCCCACTTGTACTTGGCATCCTTTTTGACAAGTGCTGAGAATGGTTGACATCATCACGATAGGTTGGATATAAGAAGTCTTAGATACTCCAACCGCCCTTAGAGTGATCTGAGTTGAGTTAAACTTTTAGGGGGTGGAAATTCTAATATCACCTTGATCTTCTCCAGATCAATTTTGATTCCCCATGTCGAACAAACCCAAGGAATTTCCACGAGCTACTCAATACACACTTTAGGGGATCATTTTGAGGTTATATTATCTTAACTATTAGAAAACTACTCTCAAGTCAAAGAGATGGTCTTCCTTTTCTCTACTTTTGGCCACGAGATCATCGACATAGCACTCAACTTGATGATGAATGAGTTCATCAAAGATTTGAGTCATAGCCCATTGGTATGAAGCACCGACATTTTTTAAAGTTGAAAGGCATGACCTCATAGCAATAGATTCCAATCGAGGGTTCTAAAAGTAGTGTTTCTTTCATCTTCAGGGGCCATCTTTATTTAGTTATATCCAGATGAGCCATCCATGAAATAGAAGACTGCATGAGATGAGGCAATGTCCACCATCAGCTCTGAGATTGGTAGTGGAAATTCATCTTTTGGACATGCCTTATTTAAATCCCTAAAATTGAAGCATATGTGAATTTGGCTACTCTTTTTCTTAATTGACATTGTTGGCTAACCAGGTAGGGTACTTTCTAGCTTGAATGAAGCTAGCATCAATCAATTTATTGACTTCATAATTCACCTATTATTCTATGTCTAATTGCATGCATCTAGGAGCTTGCTTGATAGGGTTAGTAGTAGGCTCTATTTTAGTTTATGACACATGTAGAGCCAATCAGACATCTCTTCATAACACCATGAAAGTAGTCCTTAAACAATAGCTTCTAAGTCATTGGTTTTAATTTCATTCAATAAAGAACTGATGTATGTCAGCGGTGGATCTTCTTAAGTTCCTAAGTTAATTCCTTCAACTCATCGATGGTTGACTTGATCTCTTCTTTGAACTCTGGTGGTGCACCTTTGACTCCAAAATTATCTAGATCATCTAAAGTTTCTAAGCACAGCTCCTCATATGAGTTAATGTGATTTGAAAAGAACCTATCAGATTCAAAATAATTGGTAATGATTAAGCAATAATCATCATCATCGACTGGACCCATTGTACTGAATCCTAGTCCCGGTCTTGCCTGAGAGCTTTTGCATTTGTTCTTCCAAATTCTTTTGAAGTATTCTAACTTTGACCAAATATATGGGATTAACCCTTTCTTTGCTAAATTATGAACACAAGGCAAGTACCAATCAAAAGGTAATTCTATTAAATTTATATGAAACATCCTCAAGTTCTACATCAACTTCTTGATTTGAGGATGATGCTCCCAAAAGAACCTCACAGTCTTCTATGGATGACTTAGGGGCTTCCTTAATTACCATACCCTCAACTTTTTAGAGGAAAGTGGGGTTAGAGTTTCCAACTGATGCCTAACTATTTCATATAGACTTAGATACACTTATGATTTGCTTTGGACCTCGGTCTTCATGTATGTGGCTCAAGTGTCACCACCAGGGAATCTCTTGGAAGTGTGCTAACCATATAAATATGAACTAGATTCTAAGTCTATATGGATAGCGGTACTCATGGTAGGATATCTTTATTGGGTGGCCAATAAAGAGGTTTTCCACCCAGGACTGGCCTCTTCCTCTACCTAATGGAGGTTAGGTCAACCTTACATATGTTCAGGAGTAACAAACTATGGGTGGAATCTAATGTCGCTCCACTTCCTCCTCCAAGTCTATTTTTTTTTATTTTCTTTTCATTTTTCTTTTCTTTTTTTTCTTTCTCTTTCCTTTCTTTTCTTTTCTTTTTCTTTTATTTCTAAACTTTGGCCAAGTTCTCGAGAGTAGACTTGTTGATTTTTTGGGAGGTAGTATGCTGCATCCTCATATATGCTAATGTCATGAATTGTAAATGGCTTGAGATCTCCTTTGACACACAGTAAATGATCCCACCTCTCATGAACTTTATACACTGATATAGAGAGTATGGAACTATGTTGTTCTCATGTATCCATGGTTTCCCAAGAAAAGCATTGAAAGATGTATTTGAGTATATAATGTGAAACTTGGCTTCGATCTTCTAATCATCTATCTCCAAGGGCAACACTGTAGAGCCTAAGGCTTATTGACCTCCATTTTAGAGTGTGGATTCAATATTCCCATCTTAGACTTAGGAGTCTTCTAGATACTAAGACTTCTAGTCATAAGACTAACAATTAGGTAAACACTTAACTAAGCCTAAAGACTTAGAAGGGTTAACCATAGTTAGGTTATGAGATTAGGATAATTACCCTACAACCCAAATCCAATCCATGTTCACCTTCTCAAACCAAACATTAAGTTCAATTCAAACATCAAATTCAAATCCAAATCCAAACCCAAATTCCAAAACCAAATGATTGAAGCCCATGATCAAATCCAAACTTCTTCTAGCCATATGACCTATCCATGGACTTTGCCAAATCTTAATCCAAATCAATTTAAAATCAATTGATTTTCTCATAATCAATTTATATCTTCAATTATCTTCTAAATAAAAAATCAAATCTACATTCAAATGATCAAAAAATAAATTAAACTAAATCAAATTAAATCAAAACCCTTCAAGCCATATGACTATCCCATGGACTTAGCCAAATCATAATCCAAATATAGTCAAACTTGATTGATTTTCTCACAAAGAAATCATATTTTCAATCATCTTCACAAATTTAAATGGAATATACATTTAAATCATCAAAATTAAATCAAACCAAATCAAAATCCAACCTAAGCAACATGACCCAACTCCATGGACTTAGCCAAATTCCTTCATTCCAAAACCCAAACTCAATTGATTTTCTTATGAATCAATCAAATATCTCAAAATACAAATCTCTACAAACCAAAATCAATCAAGTCAAACAACTTGACTTGAAATGTTTAAATGAACCAAAACCCATTTGAACCCAAGCCAATTGCAATTGAATTTATATATCAATACTAAATCCATATATAAACTCAACTAAATCAAACTCAACCCAAAATCAAGCCAACTAAACCAAATTGGTCCACTTGACCCAAAGTGGCCAATTTGACCTATTTGAGCCAAGTTGTAATCCTACCCAAATTGGATTGAACCAAGCCCATCAAAACCTCCCATCATGATTGTTGATCACCCTAGGTTGATCAATTGTTACAAATTGGGTCAAACCAAGTCAACTTGGTCATTTCACCAAGTCAACCCTTAACCCATATGAATCCAAACTAGCCAAATTGCCATGCCAAATCCATTGAAACTAATAATTCATACCAAATCAAAATCAATATTTGAATATCACTTGACCTTCAATTGAGTCAAACCAAAATTGGCCCTCTTGACCCAAGTATACCCAAATTGACCTAAAAGACAAATTGGGTCAAATCAAAATTTAAACCAAATTGATTGCAACAAATGGCTTCATTCACAAATTGATTGTTGAACTTGACCAAATGATTGGACCCAATTGAACCAATTAACACTTAGCCCAAATTGAACTAAAGGTTCAATTTAAATCAAAACCAAATCCAAATTAATTGAAAAGCCTATCATTTTCAATTGGTCAATTAAACCAACACCCAACCCAAGCCAATTGATTCCTCTTTGGCACCTCGCATTCCAAGCAACTCACCTCCTCCTTACCACCCATGATTGCCAGATGGTGGACGGCCAAGAACTTCATCCCACCCGATCAAGATGAAGGGAGGGGTGGGTATGTATGCACCCCTTGTTTCCACTTAAACATAAACAAAATCATTCTGAGCCCTACTACCCAAGACAAATTAGAGCCATTCCTAAGATCCCAAGCTCATTACTCAATCAAAATGCCATTGTCCCAAAATAGGACACTCCCATTTCTAACTTCCCTTTTCTCCATCAAACTCAATCTAACTTTGCTTTCCCTAGGCCTCATCAAGCAAGAATGAATCATCTCCCAAGCTTTCTGACATGAAGGTGGGACTTTGATCAAAATCCAAATCATCAGTTCATGGCCTTCCAAGCTCCAAGGGAATCCATTATTGGTCAGGGGTCTGTCTCCACTAGATGAAGCTTCCTCAATCATTCAAGATGCTGGACTTGACAAGGTATGCTTCAAATAGAAATCCTTACAAAAAAATGGGTTGGAACTTTTGAAGAAAATGGCATCTCATGTGATCTTGGATCCCCTTCGATGATGAAGGTGTGGGATCCTTTTGGAGTTGATCCAAGCTCGGGTAAGCTTGAATCAAGTGAGCAATGGCAAACACACTCCATTCTCCATCACTCACGTGATGTTAGATCATGCACCATTATTTTGATTAGAATGGATGGTGGTAGATCATGATCGATCTTTAATCCTAAGCTAATTAATCTAGCTATTTGATCTTAGATCATGAAGAATGAAAGAGCATTCTCCACACGCCATAGAGTTAGATAAGTTTTAAGTAGCCAATCTGGCGGTGCCATGTGGAAAGCACGTCACGCCATGTGGTGCCAATAGGATTAGGCTTTAATTAAGCTTAATTAATCATTTTTAATGGCTGAAACTTCTAAAAATTATAAATAATCATAAAGAAATAAAAAATGTAAATAAATACTCATTTTAAAGGTATTTCAGAGGAGAATTAATTAGAAATGACCTTAACTAATTTTGAACATTAATTAAGGTTTAATTACAAAATTAATTAGCTTAATTACTCATTAATTACTTGAATAATTAATCCCAAATTTTATGAGTTAATTTAATGGGATGACCTCTACCTCCCATGATTTTTTTGGCATTTATTGCTCACTTAATTAGGAAAACTAACTAATTAAACCTTAACTACTATTTTAAGTTAATTAATGATTAATTAATCCCATGAATAATATAAATTGGTTAATTAAGTTTATTAATCATTGTTAGCGATGTGAACTAAGGAATAGGGTTGGGACCCCTTTTAAGTTCATTTCACTCTTTTTTAAAATGAGTTAATTAAGATTTAACTAATTAATTAAATCACTTAATCAAATTTAAATCATAATCACATCATTAATAAATTAAATCATGGGGTAGATCTTTAGGTTTTAATAAAAAGGAGTTTAATGAAATTATGGTTAGTCCACATATGTGGGAAAATCATAAGAATAATTAATTAAGTCCCTTAATCTAATTAACTATTAATCATGAGTCAATTGCATTAGGCCCCTTTTATTTCCTAGGATTATTGCAAGTTTATTTTCCATGCATATCAGGTTGGCTCATCAATATTTCGTTAATTGCTTTAAAGTTACTTAAGTAAGGTTAATTAATTCATGTAATTAAGGGTTCAACTTAAATTAACCCATAAAATAAATTTAATTACATTTCTATAAATTAAATCAAATCACTAATGTAGGAATGGGGTTAAAATAATAAGTGATGATTTCGGTTCTCCTCTATAAATAAAATCAAATACAAAACTTAATTGATAAAGAAGCTTTGGTTTGCTTTAAATAATCTTAATTGATTTGATTGTCCTTAAGAACTAGTTTGGTTAAATGAATCACATGCTTATATTTGATTGTCCTATTTCCAATCATTTTAAATTTGGTATGTCATTTAAATTCATGCATCCATGTTTTCAAAATTAAGTAAAATAAAATGAATTTTCTTTATGTAAGCTTGCATGTGTTGATTTAATTTAATATATGCGTTGCTATTATCACTATTAAATCAAAATGTATTTTCAAAAGCTTATAAATGAAAAATAATATGTTATGATGCTAGTTATAAATACATAAGAAATGCATGTGCATAGCTTATGTGTATGAATGTTGAGTTCTCTTTCCTCTATTCATGTGTTGATTTATATAAGATTGAATGGTAATGGGCATATAGTCTAGACATCCCTAGAACATGAGGGCTTCTAGGAGGTCATTTGATTACCTCACTTCCCGGTTTAACAACATACTTTTGAATTTATTCTTATGTATTTCATCATTAGAATTTGGATAGAGCTTTAATTCATATATATATATATATATATATATATATATGATAATAAAATTAATCTTTGCATGGTTTTCTTTCCCTCATTTATGTATACACCCATGTGTGTCCAAGAAAAGGAAGTACATAGTTTGGACATCCAGAGAATATGAGGCTTTAGTTAGCCTCAAGGAGGTCATTTGATTACCTCACTTCTCTGGTTTAACAATGACATCTACTTGCCTATATCTTTGTACATGTATATGTATATATGATTAGTGAATGAAAATCCCATTTTACAATAAAATTACATGAATTCATAATTGACTAAGTGGTTGAATCAGTTAGCCATATGATTTGGAGCTTACTTCCTATGTTCATGTGTACAAATTTACATATGTTTGAATGCAAATGGGTATATAGTCTGGACATCCCAAGAATTCGAGGCTTTAGCTTGCTCCAAGGGGGTCATTTGATTACCTCACTTTCCTGGTTTAACATTGGCATATTTAATTTCATTCTTATGTCCTTTTGTATAAGAATTTGGATAAAGTTTTAAATTAAAATATTTAATAAAATATAAATTTAAACATACACATACATTCATTATTTAAGTGTGCTAAAATATGTTGCATGTATATATAGGATTAAATCATATGCATGTTACATGTGTTGGAAATGAATGATTTAATATTTGGCATGTGGCGTAATTCAATTAAATTAACCATAAGATGCCTTAATTTTGAATAGATTATTTAAAGTGAACCTAAACTTAGGATTAATTAAATCATTTAATAAGCCATTCACTAAAAAGAACTAAATCAAATTAATATACTTTAGAAAGTGACTTAAGGTAGGGATAAAGAGAGGCAAACCTCTTTTCCTCTCTTTATAACACTTAGTTGCTAAATGTGATCAAATGAAACAAAACAAAATACAAATTAAAATTCTCAAATCAATTAACTACTTCAAGTGAAATCAACCATTCATGTTAAATGGAATCCTTCTACACTTAAAATACAACACTAATAACAAGACTTACCACACAAGCCTTAATACACACATTAGAATTAAGTCACCACTTCTCTAAGTTAGGATGGTGTATGATGAGATGTATGTTTTATTTTTATGATGTATTATTTTTGGATGTTAGGATTTATGCTTTGTAGATGATAGGCCAATATTAGCCTAATCATGTTTTCTACAATGGATTATGCTTAAGGGATGCTTAAAAATAAATGTGAATGCTCACTTATAGGTTGCTTAAATCCTTAAGAATAATCCAAGTTAGGATAGCTTAGTTACCCATGTGTAGGGTGCTAAGTCCAAATTATATACTTGGATTATATGTATATTTTTTGGTGTGTAGTTAGATTTACTTTTCCCACATAAATGTAATTTTGTAATAGGAATTAAGATTAGTGCTATGGGGATTAGGATGAGCGGCCTAGAAGGCTTTATATGATGCCTTTGAAGCAAGCACCATCCTAATCAAAGAAGGAACCAAATAAAAAATAGAGATATGAAGAAAGAAGACCCCATAACATTTAATACAATTATAATTGTTCTTTTATATTCCAGTTGTATAAGGGTAGAGCTTCCATCTTTTCTCTTGGGTTATATGGTGGTACTTTCGACAGACCTCTTATTCTTTTATGATAGTCTATATATTTGTTTAATGTTATGTTTAGATTGTGCATTAGTACGACATGATTTTTTTAGTTTCTTAAATGATTGATGCTTTAATATGTGGTTTGGATACAATTAGGCTCTTAGGATAAAATAACTTTCTACCCAACTAATCACTCATAACTAAATTTTAAACAACTCATAACCTCATCATAAAGCCTAAGACATAAATAAAATAATTAAAAGATTTAGCAACCCTTATGTATGGTTGTATGTTTCACATCATGAATGCAGTTTTCTCTCTTGAACATGAAGGATCTCCATCCTTGCATGATAAAGAAATGCTCGGTGAGGGCATCCCTTGTGGTGGACAACACCTTCTTCTAGCTAATTTGACCCATAACCTATTTCATCATGCATTTAGGCATAAGAAATCCTAAAGCCTCTATCAAATGATGCATAAAAAATGAAATAAAATTTGAAAAGATTTTACATTTATATATTAAGTCATATGCTTATACCACTCATGCTCTAGTCTCTTAGGGAATGTGTTTTGGATTTTAGTATCTTTCTAATTAAATAATTACCTTAGCAATCTTGCAATTCATAAGAATGGAATACATAGTTTTAAAATCATAGGAAGAGTTAGCTGGTGGCCACTATAAGCGATTATAAGTCCAAAAGTCAGACAATTTATTCTCTCTTATGGAGGCAAAATCTTATGTCCACCTGTCGCTTAGATTTAGGTCGTGCTTTAGCTCGTACTAAAGCTCCCTAGATTTAGGATCCAAGGTAGCTATTTCCTTCGGGCTATGAGCATAAATCCTCACTTCTTAGGCATTCCCATAAATTTATGTTGGTGGATTATAAGCCCTATTAATCTAATTAAATTTCAACTCAAAACATATAAATCTCCTTAACTTCAAAATTATAAAGCCCAACCATAGGATAGATTAGAATGCTTACTAGGCTTTCAAGTATCATGAGCATTTCCTACTTATTTCATTTGGATTCCAAAAATAAGTCTTCTCCTTGAACTCTCTCAATTAATTTTACAAATACAACCAATCCTTTAATAGTTTAACCTTGAATTCTTTGGAGATGCTAATTGTCTACTTTAATCGAGAGTATTCTTAGGAAATTTCATTTCCAAAGATGTAATTAACTATGGAGGCTTGCCTCCATACAAAACTTAAGAACCTAGTTTAATATAAACCCTACTTTATTCATCCATATAAAGTATGGGAAAAGTCTCTGGTACATTCATAGACCCATTATGCCTTAGGAATCCTTATTACATTATTAGGTTCATTATAGGGTGATGCCTCTATTTTTCAAGATAGAACATCATACCTCAATGTTGTACCGATCACCTCAAAAGTACCCCATACATCCAAAATAAATAGCATAAGGCCCTCTCCCCTTATTGATTAAATCCTCTAAATATCATCCTTTCTTTTTGGAGTTTGGAGATGTCGATCCTCAAGTAGGCAATGGTTCTTAGACTCATAATGTTGACTGATACACCTAGGTCAACCAAAACTCTGGATAGCTTGTATCTACCAACATCCACTGTAATGTAAAGAGGTGGTTTAGTTGTCCCAAAAAGTAAATCTTCATCACTGAATGTAACTCCTAAGATGTCCTTCGAGTGGCATGCCTCCTCTTTAATAGTGGTTAGCTGAACTAAGTATATCTGTAGATCAAGTAAGGCCTTAATTAGAGATTCCCTCATTTCTTTGGATAAGACAAGGGTGTTCTATTTTGATAAGATAAGGGTGTCGTATATGCTTAGCTTAGCTAGAAACTTTCTAAGGTGAGCTAGGACATTGTATACAACTCTGGCTTGGTCCTCTACAAGCATATCCATGGGTAGAGCATCCTATGGATGGGTTATATGCTCATTAGAACCAATGACTTGTTTACCTTTATCCTGAAGGGCTACCCTATGAGGTAGAACTTTGACACTGCTTAGGTTGACTTCAGTGACTTCTTGGAATGATGAGCTTGTGAAAAGTTATACTTTCTCATCGGGCATACCTACAGCTTATCTTATGGGATCCTCAGAGTCAATTGACTCCAAGTCAAACTCAAAGGTGAACCGATTGATTCAGAGAAGGATAGTTGACTCATCAAAGAAAAGGATCAAAACTAGAGCTATTATTTTTATTTATACTCAGAGAACTTTCAACCGGAATAAAATCAAGAGCATCAGAACTAGACAATATATAAGTAGAATCAACATTCTTCATTAATTCCTTTTTCGGTGGAGGTACATGATATAAATAAAGTAAAGGAAGCAGAGTTAGGGATTTAGTGCCCTTATCCACATATACAATGCTCCAACTGGTAGAAGAGGATCTATCAGAAGAAGTGGTAGTTAGCGGTGGAGTGTAGACTGGATGATGGTGCACTCTTGGACTATCTCGCAAGTATGGTGAGCTACTCTGGTCACCATCCAGTTATCCTTTGCAATAGCAAACCTTCCTTGGTGTTGGAGGTTTGAGCTACATTAGGCACCTGCAAGGAATGCTTCTTGATCTTAGAAATGATCTTCTTAGAGGTTTTGGATAGGGATATATCCTAACCTTCTTTGGTCTTAAGAGGGCCTTATGCTATGCTCAAGCTGTAGAATTACTCTAATAGAACTGGATGGTTGTTCTAATAGAACTGGATGGTTGTTCTAATATGTATTTCTTAGGGATAACTATGGCTCTCAACTTGTAGCTATGCTCAAGCTAGTCCTTAAAAGTGATACAATACTAAGACATGGCTTAATATGCGGTGGTAGGGCAATAGCTAGGATCATCGCTCTTGCCCACTTCCTCTGGCAAGCTCACAGAGGTTTCTTTAAGAGATTCTTAAAGATTTTTCTAACTACCTCCCTCTTGAATGAATATGGCTTATTCAATCTATCAGTATGAGTTGGTGGAAAGTAGCTGCCTGGCGATGGATATGGATACCACTACTCGGTAGGCTGCTGAGGTGATGGAAATGGTCATTATGGTGGCTAGTATGATGGTTGAAGTGGTGGAAGAGGAGGTGGCAAAGGAGGCTGCTGAGCTTGTAGTCTTCATACTGAACTCTGGATGGCTGTTTCCCTCTGTCCACTCACGCAATTGTCTCTGGCTTCTTCTCAAACACCTTATGTGGCTTGGGCCTAGATGATTGGTCGGGAAATGGCAACTATTTGGCTTCCTCTTGTAGGCTAGCCGCCTTGTTGATTAATTTCTCAAATGTTTTGATGGTAAATCCCTCTAGCATGAAGGCAACCGGGCCATGGATATTCTTGAGAAGAATCTCAATGGCATGTAGTTCAGATAGATGTGGTTCTCATTTCATGCTCAAGTTGCACCACAGTGACTGTAATCAACAAGGGACTCATTGAGTTTCAATTTCTCTACAATGAGGTCACCTACAGTCACCCTCTACTGAGCTCCAGCAAACCACTTGATAAATAGGTCCTCCAACTCAGCAAAAGTCTTCACCGAACCATTGGGTAGTTCGGCGTACCAATCAAATGCAACACGACAGGCTTAAGGAGGAAGAAGAGTCGTTCGACACCTGTTGCAAATAGCTCTAAAGTGTGCAATGTGTTATCATTGGGCTCCACAGCATCAAAGATCTTGAAGGATGGTGGGCATAAAATCCTAAATAAAATAAAAACAAAATAAAAACCTAAACCTAAAAAATTAACCTAAAAATAAATAAAAAATAAAACATAAACCTAAACCTAAAATAAACTAAATCTAAGCCCTAGATTAAATAAAATAAAGAAACTAAAATAAACCTAAACATAAACTAAAATATAAAACCAAAATAAAAAAACCAAAATAAAACCTAAAACCTAAACCTAAAATAAAATAAAACCTAAACTTAAACTAAAATAAAAATGTCTAAACCTAAAATAAAATAAAATAAAAACTAAACATAAACCTAAACTTAAACATAAAAATTAAACTAAAATAAAAAAACCTAAAATAAATAAACTAAACTAAATTAAAAATAAAACTAAATCTAAATAAAAATAATAAATAAAATTTAACTAAATAAACCTAAAAACCCCAAACCCAAATGCTAAATCCTGACCCTAAACCATATAACCCTACTGACCATAAACTTACATAACCCTAACTAACAACCCTACCCCACCCTACTAATCCTAAACACTGATCCTAAACCCTGGGCTCTAACTGAGCCTAAAATCCACCACCACTGAATTAAAACTCTAGGCCAAACTGACCCTGAGCCACTAAAACCTAGACTTAACTCTAAAGTCCTAGCCCTAAGCTAACCAAACCCTTAAACTAAAATCTTAATACCTAAATCCTAAAGTATAACACTATACTGACCACAAACCCTAACCTCCACTGAGCCTAAACTACCTAACCCTAAACTTAAAATCCTGACCCTAAACCCCTAAACCCTAAACCCTAAAACTCTCTGTACCCCCCCCACTAAACCCTAAATAAACCAAAACACTCTAAATCTAAACATAAAGTAACTAAATAAATAAAAAATAAAAAAAACCTAAAAATAAACCTAAACTGAGAGTAACAACATCACCATCACCAAATCTAGATGGTGGTGGTGAAAGGTAGAGGTGGCGCATGGTGGGGGATCTGGAGGTGCTAGTGGATATGGAGGTGGTGGTTGGAGCAGTGGTGGTCACGGAGGCAGGAAAAGTGACAGAGGTTATAGCCATGGTGGTGGTAGAGGAGATGGAGATATGACTGGGATCTACCGAGAGGCGGGGTGGTTTTGGTGGGAACTGGAGAAACTAAAGAATGACTAATCCGATCTTCTGCTTATGGATCTATTTATTTATAATAGAGACAATTCTAGTTATCTAGGATTTTCATTTGCTCTATCTATGCTTATTTTTTATTTATGTCATCGCTGGTGTCTTAGAAAAGTTGGTGTGTTACTTGGTTGATGAAGTCGAAAAGATGAAATCATGAATCTGAATTTGTTCTCTATTAAAAAATAAAAACCAAAAACCCTAAACCCTAAACTAAAACCTGAACCCTAAACTAAAACTTAATCCTTGAACCCCTAAAAAACCTAAACCAAATAAACCCAAAACCCTAAACCCAAAAACCACTAAAACTCAAACCCACCTCTACCAAACCCTAAACCATGCTAAAACTTAAACTAAACTAAATAAAACCTAAAAATAAAATAAAATAAAAACATAAACTAAAATATAAACCAAACTAAACCTAAACTAAAATGAAAATAAAAAATAAAACTTAATTAAAATAAAATAAATAAAACCTAACTAAACTAAAATAAAACCTAAATAAAATAAAACTAAATTTAAAATAAAAATAAAGTAATCCTAAAATAACATAAAATAAAAACTAAAGAAAACCTAAACCTAAACAATAAACCAAAGAATAAAACCTAAAAAATATAAAATTAAATAAACAAAAAAAAAACCTAAACATAATAAATAAAAAATAAATAAACCAATAAACTAAAACAAAACTAAAATAAATAAACCTAAAAAACCTAAAATAAACTAAACCTAAACTAAATAAAATAAAATAAACCAAAAAAACCTAAACCTAAATAAAAATAAAACCTAAAATAAACCTAAAATGAAAAGCTAAACCTAAAAATATAATAAAACCTAAACTAAACTTAAAATAAAAATATAACTAAAAATAAACTAAAATAAACCTAATTGAAATAAACTAAAATAAAACCTAACCTAAAATAAAACTAAACTAAAGATAAAATAAAGCTAAATCAAAATAAATTAAAATAAAGAAAAATAAACTAAATAAATCTAAACCTTTGGTTTACTTAATTTAAAAAATTAAAAATTAAAATTAAAATAAAACCCTAACTAAACCCTAAAATTAACTACCCAAACTCTGACCCAACCTAAATCCTAAACCCTAAACCTAAACCATAAGACCCTGACCCAAAAAATCCTCTAAACCCCCCTAAACTACACCCTAAACCTTAAATAATACCACACCCTAAAACCCTAAATCATGGGCCTAAACTAAAGCCCAAGGCCTAAGCCCTACTAAATAATCATAACCCAGGCTCTAAACCCCAAACCTCAGTGAAACTGAGCCACTATAACTAAACCAAAAAACCTAAATCCTAAACCTTAAAATTATTATAAATCTGATATCCTAACCCTAAACAAAACCACTAAACTCTAAAGCCTAAACACTAAAACACTAAACCACTTTCCACCCTAAACCAAAAAAAACCTAAAACCCTAAACCCTCTTGGTTTAAAAGTTGTGGCACTTTTGACTAAGGTGGTCTTGGTTGTAAACCCATTAAAGAAACTATCAATGCCTTTTCTTATAAACTCGTGGAATTTATAATCATAGTCTCAGCTAATTTCATGACTAAATATTGCGGTAAGCACTCACTTGTCCCTTCAATGACTCCCATGTGGAAAAGACTTTGTTCTGTCAAATGGGATGCCGAATCCCTTATTTTTTGGGGCATCAACTCGGTACCTCTTTCTTTTGGCAAGATAAAGTGGTTGTGGTTCCATGGATGACTTACTTCATACCCATTCCACTTCGCTATTAGAGTCAACACTTTGCATAACAATAAGTGGAACAATAAATTTTATCCCTTTTACTTTCACGAATATGGTTAACACTATTCCTACTCCTCAAAATCAAGATCATATTCTCTTTAAGCTCTCTCACAATGGTGATTTCAACCTTAAAAAAGTGTGGCTCCACATTAAAGATACTCCTCATGAACCCTCCTATGTATTCTCTAAACTTTGGAATAACAATATCCCTATTTCTTACTCTGTTCTTACATGGCATATTTTAAAAAAATTTATCCCTGTAGATTCCTTGTTGTGGGGTAAAGGGTTCCATTTACCATTTAAATGTCAATGCTATTTTCATATTGAAAATGTTAATCATGTCTTTGTTAATGGGGCCATTGCTAAACTATGGATTTGGTATGATGATCTTTTAAGACTCTCAATTTCAATGGCTCTCTTACTTTATACCAACTTCTTGAAATTTATTTTGATAATACTATTAAAGGTCACATTAAAGTTATCATTGCTATCACTCTTATCTAGTTCATATGGATGGGCAAAATGATGCAAAAACGTGGATCCCTATGAACCATAGGAGGATTATCGCTAGAACTAAAACAAAATTAGTGACTTGCTTAAATTCATTCATTACAAACATTTCAAAATTTTATAAATAACGTCATAAATTTGCGGATCAACTTTACTTAGAATGACAAGATTGTTTATTGGAAAAACCACTTGATCATATTATTAAAATAAATAGATGGTTCTCTCTCATAATGGCTCGGTTGTGGTGGCATTTTAGGAACTCTAAGGGTATAGTCCTATGTGCTTTTGTTTATCCCCTTATTTCCCTGTCCTTTTCCGAACTTATGGCGCTTCAAAGCTCTTGAGATTTGTCTCCAAAAAATTTGGATCAATATTTGGATCGAGGTGGATGATATTTTTGATTGATCTTTTTAACTAAGATGAGTAGCTATTGTATTACCTCCTCAAGCATACTAGATCTCTTCTTTCCCACGAATTTTAACATCACATGTTTGGCGTGAAGGAAATGCTTGTGTCTGCCTACTTGCCAATCAGGTGCTAGATCCAATGGTATCAAATTCTTTGATCAATACACCTTGCCCAAACATTTTGGTGGTTTTGGATAATTCTTACCTTATCTACTTAATTAAAAGTCCATGCTCGCTCACTTTTTATTTTGTTCCTTTTATTTTTTTGTGGATGCTTCTCACGGATAACACTTGGTGCCTGGATCTTTGTGTCATGATCTGTTGTTTTAATAGCTCCTCCCTCTTTCTGAGGCTCACTACTTTTGGCATTAAAAGGCTATTGTTGAGTTATGTATCTAATCGATAGAAATTATGTTGAGCAGAAACAAACATTTCCCTTTTATTTCTGGGAGTTATCCTTCACTTTATTTTTCTGCATTAAGTGGCTTCTTGGCCCTTTGGATGATATCTATCTTCTTGGCTGTTGTCTTTACTGGATTCTTGATCTCATCCAGCATGCTCTCTATGAAATCCTTATTCGATTCTCACGAGTTTCTTTGGATGGATCTTATTGTTGGGGTTTCTTTCTTTTCTTCAAACGCTATGATTATCTTCGCAAGTTTTCTTTTTTTGGTGACCTTACCTTTAAGATCTACTTTTGTATAGAATCATAAATCTCTTTACATATCTTTTACGCACTGTTTATTTTTTGTCCTGGATGGAGTTTATTCAAACTGTTTATGGCTATTTTACCCAAGAGATCCTTTCTGTGCAGGAAGTTTTTGAGATTGGGGGTTTGGTAAATTTCTTTTATTGTCCTTGTCTAAGATTAGCTTCTTTTGGGTCTTCTATCCCCAGAATGGATTTCCTTGTTACTCTACTTCTTCTTGATGTTTACCCTCCTCTCTTTCATTTTACTGTTGTTAACATTTGGGTTGATGTTGGACTTTCCGCAATTATTTTACCCTTCATTCTTTGAGGAGATCATGAAAATCCCCAAGACCATTCTACTCTTTATGTAACCAATGGTCTATCCTATATCTTGATTATGATCAATATCCTATCTTGGCTTAATGTGACAAAGCAACAGCTCTTGACGTTTGCTCTTAGGACTACTATTGAGCACCTATTGGTTGCAATTTTCTTTATTGTTATTTTCTGATTGGGATATCCCATCTCTACACTAATATCTCAGAATGGAATTGTGTTATTTTTTCAATACTAGTCTTACTTTCGGTCTTATTTCCCATGATCGAGGTTTGGAGTTTTGAGGATTATTGTGCATCTCGAGATTGTGGCCTTGCTTACTCGTGGAAAATCCTTGAACTCATACAATTTTACTTTATATCCTTCTTAGTAATATTTCCTTTTCCTAATGGGAGTGTTGATTGTCCATGCCGCTATTTTAGATTGATGATTTCCTTGTCAAAATTCTCTTTGTTTTGTTTTGTTTTGATGCTAACACAGGATGTTGTTGCTTTTCCTTGTTGTTCTCCCATCCTATGCTATGATTGGAACATGTACAACTTGAAGCACATTTCTTTGTTATGCTTGAAATTAATCAATGATTTATCTTATATGCATAATTGGTTGTTATTGACAAACCGTTATTATTGTCATTACCCTTGGAATTGGGTTATGGTGAATAAGCATCCGACCGTGCTTTCTCGAATGTCACTTCTTGGATAGGCTTATGGTGGGGAGCTATTCATTATCTATCCTTTCCTTTACCTATATGTTTATGGGTGGAATCTTGGATAGCTTGTTGGTTTTAAGCGCCTTGGTTGGGTCGGATCAATACCCACCTTCGCCCCAGGGCTTTGGATTATTTTGTATGCAAGTCTCTATTGAAGTTCTTGCTTGTTAGATTTTGCTTTGAACCACCACTAGTTTATTTTATGCCTATCATTGGAATTCATTGATCTACGCTCTACTTCATCCTTTTTCTATCAAACTTGTATCTATTGTTTTGATTATATTGGATGAGTGGCATCATGGCAAGCTAACTGGTTTTTGCTATTTTGGTTGTCTCTTATCTTGGAGATTTAACTTTTTATTTTACCTTGTCACCTCAGTTGGCTCTTTCTTTGTTGGTTGTAGAATTTGGTCTCATGCCACGGCATTCTGATTGCTATCCGATGGTGAGGGTTTTTGATTTCTGATTTGATACCTTCAAGATAACTATTTTTATGCTTTACTTATTTGTTTATCTATTATTGCCATGTCTACTCGATTGAGGAGTTTTTTATGTTGTATCTTTCTATCTTGGATGTTGCCGCCTTAACTGCTATTTTTTGGATTTTAATGTTGAGACTCATTTCAATTCACTTGTTGATTTTTTTATGGCGGTTCCAATTGTTGTTTGGTTATTGGGGTTGGCTTTTCGATTGCGTGCAATTTATCTCCTATTTTTTTATCTACATCACCTACCTTGTTTGGTTGGTGCAGTCTTATGATTATTACGAAAGAATGGTATTATTTAGTCCCTTCTTATCTTGGATGTTGTTGCTTTTTGATGTCTTGTTCTCTGGATTGATTGTTGATCTGGATTATCTAAATGGAGGCCCTGAATGCTGCTATTAGAGCTGCTGCTCTAACTATTTTTTCTAGGTGCTTATTTTGGTTGGTTGTAGTTCATTCCCTGTGTTGAGCTATGCTATCTTCCTTTACTATTGCTTTCTCCAGGACATTAATAAGGGGATTGTTTCCTGGGTTGTTTTCTCATTTACATATCATGTGATTGGGATGGTGTTAATTATAGGCTCATTGACTTATTTAACAAGTTTTCAGCAAGTTGTCTCCTCTGTAATTTTCTTATGGAGGGATTATATGCTGAACTAATTTCTTTCATGAATATGGCTACTCATGAGATTCTGGCTAAGATGGCTCACTCACTTATGTTTATGTATTCTCATGTCAAGATGGCTATATTAATGATATTTTTCTTGAATGAGACTCCTTATCCTTGACTCTTAGCAATTACCTATATATTTTAGATATGATTTTGCTTAGGTTTGCAAGTAATAAAGCTCACAAGAATATCAACAACCTTCTCACAAGTTTGTTGGCTATGATGGTGATGATCTCACTCCCTATGGGTTGGTAGTAGCTCATGTGATGTAACCCTCAGTTTGGATGCTCATACTTGCATCACCCCAGATGTGATCTAATGAGCCTTCTCTATCACAATTCTTACTAACATACTCATATTATGTTATTTTCTTCTAACTTTTTTTTATACTTAAGCTCTAATCTCCCTCTTATTATAACTTTGCGTGATTCTCTCTCCTTTTTTGCAGTGCTCTAGATTATCATGCATTCCCACATCCTCTAGTGGCTTTAATCTTACTTTAGCTTATTATGTTAATCATCTTGTATCTTTTGATTGTTTTATGCTTTCTTTTACTCATGGATGTACTTAGATAGGGATTTACTCCTTAGGAATGTAGCTCTTTGATGGTTCTGAGTTTACCCCTTTAAGGACCTTGTAACCCTCTTTTTGTGGCAATAAAATACCCCTACATGGGGCTTCCCCTACAAAAAAAAAACAAAAAAAACCCTAAACCCTAAATGCTAAACACTAAACCCTAAACCCTATACCCTAAAAAATCCTAAACCTAAACTAAATAAAACCTAAAAATAAAATAAATAAAAAAACCTAAAACTAAATAAAATAAAATAAAAACCTAAACTAAAACCTAAACTTAAAAATAAAATAAAATAAACAAAAATAAAATAAATGAAAACCTAAATAAACATAAAAGTTAGGTAAACCTAAGAATAAAAAACTTAAATAAAATAAAAATTAATCAAAAAATAAAAAAAATAAAGCTATAATAAAATAAAATTAAAACTAAATAGAAACCTAAACCTAAAAAATAAACTACAAAAATAAAACTTAAAAAATAAATAAGAAACAAAACCTAAACCCTAAAGTAAAAAAAAGAAAACCTAAACCTAAAATATAAAATAAAGTAAACAAAATAAAATAAACCTTAACCTAAACTAAAATAAAATAAACTAAAAGAAATAAAACCAAAACCTAATCCTAAAATAAATTAAACCTAAACATAAATCTAAACGAAATAAAATAAAATAAATTAAAAATAATCCTAAATCTAAACTAAAATGACAACCTAAAACCTAAACCTAAAAAAATAAAATAAAATTCTATACCAAAACCTAGAAATAAAAAAAGAAAACCTAAACCTAAAAAATAAAATAAAAATAAAACTCAACTAAATATTAAACTTAAACCAAAACATAAACTTAAAAAATAAACTGAAATAAAAAACTTAATCTAAAATAAAAAAACTTAAAATAAATAAACCAAACTAAATAAAATTATAAATTAGGTTGAATAAAAATAAAAATAATATGAACTAAAATAAATAAAAAACTATAATCCCTAAATCCTAAACCCTAAATGCTAAACCTACAACCCTGAACCCTAAACACTAAACTCTAAAAAAGCTTAAACAGTAAACCGTAAACCTTAAACTCTTAAAGCGTAAACACTAAAACCTTAAACCCTAAACCCTAAACCCTAAACCATAACCCTAAACCCTAAACCCAAAACCCTAAACCTAAACCTAAAGTAACTAAATAAAATAAAAAATAAACCTAAACCTTAAACCCTAAACCTTAAACCTTAAAAAACACTAAACCCTAAGCCCTAAAAGCATAAACTCTAAAACCCTAAGCCCTAAATCCTAAAACCTGAACACTAGACCCTAATCTTAAACCCTAAACCATAAAATCATAAACCCTAAAACCCTAAACCCTAAACGTTAAACCCTAAACCCTACACCCTAAATCCTAAACCCTAAACCCTAACCCTAAACCCTAAACACTAAACCCTAAACCCTAAACCTAAATCTAAGGTAACAAAATAAATTAAAAAATAAACCTAGACCCTAAAACCTACTAAACTTAAACCTAAACCTAAACCCTAAGAATGGGCATAGCCTTGATGGGAGGAACATCACCATCAATAAGGCTCAGTTTAGATCTGGCGGCTGAGGCAAAGGAGGCAGACAAGGCGATTATCAAAGTGGTGGAGGGGGATCTAGAGGTGCTGGTGGATATGGAGGTGGTGGATGGAGCAGTGGTGGTCATAGAGGAGGGAGGAGCATCGGAGGTTACAACTTTGGTGGTGGTGGAGGGAGAAATATGTGGTGGATCCTACGATGAGGGGGTGGTTGATGGGAACTAGAAGCAAGAACATCGATCTTATGGAAATCTGCCTTTACTATAGAGACGATTATAGTAATCTAGGATTTTTGATTTTCTCTATGCATGCTCAATTTTTATCTTTGTCATCGCTTATCTCTTAGAAAACTTGGTGTGTTACATGGTTGATGAAATCAAAAAGAAGAAATGTTAAATCTGAATTTGTTCTGTGTTTAAAAAAATCAAAAATCCTAAACCCTAAACTACACCATGAACCTTAGACCTTAAACCTAAACCCTAAACCCTAAACCCTAAACTCTAAAACCCTAAACCCTAAACCCTAATCCTAAACCCTAAACACTAAGCCTTAAAAGCATAAACCATAAAACCCTAAACCATAAATCCTAAACCCTAAACCTTAAAACCTAATTATAAACCCTAAATCCTAAAAGCATAACCTCTAAAACATTAAACCCTAAACTCCAAATTCTAAAACCTACACCCTAAAACCTAACCCAAAACCCTAACCCTAGACCCTAAACCCTAAACCCCAAACCCCAAACCCTAAGCCTAAATCTAAAGTAACAAAATAAATTTAAAAATAAACTAAAACCCTAAAACTAAATAAACCTAGCCTTAAACCTAAACCCTAAGAATGGGAAGAACATTGACAGTCGGAACATCACTGTCAGCCAGGCTTAGTCTAGATCTTGCGACTGAGGTAAAGGCAGATGGTGTAGTTATTGTAGTGGTGGTGGGAAATCTGGAGGTTTTGGTGGATATGGAGGTGGTGGACAGAGCAGTGGTGGTTATGGAGGAAGGAGGAGCATTGGAGGTTACAACCGTGGTGGTGGTGGAGGGAGAAATCAGGGATATGATAGTTGATCCTGCTACTTGAGAGGCTAGGGTGGTTCTGATGGGAACTGAGTAATCGAATAGCACTGTCGATGCTACTTACGTAACTATCTTTATAGTAAGAGAGTTCTTCTAATCTAGGGTTTTTGATTTACTCTATGCGTGCTCATTTTTATCTTTATCATTGCTTATCTCTTAGAAAACTTGGTGTGTTACTTGGTTGATGAAATTAAAAAGAAAAAATGTTGAATCTAAATTTATTATGTGTTAAAAAAAACTAAACCCTAAACCCTAAACTAAAACCCAAATAGACCTTGAAACCTAAACCCAAACTTCCTAAACACTAAGAAAACCTAAACCCTAAACCTTAAACCCTAAACCTCTAGTCCTAAACCCTAAACCCTAAGCTCCTACAATAAAGATAAACCCTAAAACCCAAAACCTTAAATCCTAAAACCCTAAACCCTCTAAGCTCCTAAACCCCAAACCCTAAACCCTAAACCCTAACTTCAACTAACCCTAAACCCTAAAAAGCTAAAATCCTATTCCTAAACTAAATAAAACCTAAAAATAAAATAAATAAAGAAACCTAAATCAAAATAAACTATAAAAATAAAAAGAAAAAAAAGCCTAAACTAAAAGCTAAACCTAAACATGAACTTAAAAAGAAAAAAAATATGAAATAAAATTAAACAAAAATAAAATAAATAAAAACCTAAACTAAAGTGAAAATAAAACCTAAATAAAATAAAACTAAACCTAAAATAAAAATAAAATAAACCTAGAATAAAATAAAATAAAAACTAAATAAAAACCCAAACCTAAAAAAATAAACCTAAAAATAAATAAAAAATTAAAACCTAAATCCTAAACAAAAAAGAGCCTAAACATAAAATAAAAATTAAATAAACCTAAACCTAAACTAAAATAAACTAAACTAAAATAAATAAAACATAAACCTAATCTTAAAATAAACTAAACCTATAACCTAAATAAAAAAATAAACTAAAAATAAACCTAAATCTAAACTAAAAAAATATAACCTCATAATAAAAATAAAATAAAAATCTGAAACCTAAACCTAAAAAAATAAAATAAAAACCAAACCTAAACCTAAAAATAAAAAGTAAAACATAAACCTAAAAAATAAAATAAAAATAAAACTCAACTAAAAAACAAACCTAAACCTAAACTTAAACCTAAAAAATAAACTAAAATGGAAAAACTAAACTAAAATAAATAAAGCTAAAATAAATAAACTAAACTAAATAAAAATAAAAAATAAACCTAAATAAAAAAATATAATAACATTAAATTAATAATAAATAAATTAAATAAACTTAAACCTACTCTTAATTTAAAAAAAAAAACCCTGAACCCTAAACCCTAAACCCTAAATCTTACACCTTAAACCTTAAACCCTAAATTAAACCTAACCCTAAACCCTAAACCATAACAAAACCCTAAACCCAAAACCCTAAACCCTCAAAACCCTAAACCCTAAAGCCTAAACACTAAACCTTAAAGCCTAAACACTAAACCCTAAACCCTAAAATGTAAATCTTAAACCCTAACCCTAAATCATAAACCCTAAAACCCTAAACCTTAAACCCTAACCCTAAACCCTAAACCCTAAAACCATAAACCCTAAAACCTAAATCCTAAACCCTAAACCCAAACCCTAAATGCTAAACATGAAACCCTAAAAATAAACCTAAAGTAACTAAATAAATTAAAAAATAAACCTAAACCCTAAAATCTAATAAACTTAAACCTTGAGAATGAGTAGAACCTTGACGGCAGGAACATCACCATCAATCGTGCCCGCCTAGATCCAAGGCAAGTGAAGGCAGAGTGAAGGTTATCAGAAGAGGTGGAGTGGGGGGGGATCTGAGGTGGTGGTCATAATTGGTGGTTATGGAGGCTGAGGAGCAACATGGTTACAACCATGGTGGTGGTGGAGAGAGATCGAGGATATGATGGCATCCCACAACCTCGAGAGGAGGGTAGTTCTAGTGGGAACCTGAGATACAAGAATGGATCCATCTAAAAGCTATGGAACTATGTGTCTTGAAAGATGGTTCTAGTTATCTAAGATTTTTTATTTGCTCAATGCATGCTCATTTTTTATGTATGTCACCATTTGTGTCTTAGAATACTTGGTGTGTTACTTGGTTGATGAAATTGAAAAGAAGAAATGTTCAATATGAATTTATTCTCAGCTAAAAAAAATACCAAAACCCCTAAACCCTAAACTAAAACCACAACCTTAGACCTAAAAGCTAAACCCTAAACTCTAAACTCAAAAACCATAAACCCTAAACCCTAAAATCCTAAAACCCTAAACCCTAAACCCTAAACCCTAAACCTTAAAATCTTAAAACCCTAAACCCTAAACCCTAAACCCTAAACATGTAACCCTAAACCCTAAACTGTAAACCCTAAACCTTAAATCTTAAACACTCAACTAACCCTAAACCCTAAACCATATAGAGTTAAAACTAAACTAAAAAATAAAACCTAAAATAAAAATAAATAAAAAACCAAACCAAAATAAAATAAAAATAAATAAAAAACTTAAACTAAAACTTTAATAATCTAAAACTGTTAAACTTAAACCTAAAAAAACAAAATAAATAAAAAATAAAAAACTAAACTAAATAAAATAAATAAAACCTAAACTTAAGAAAAAATAAAAACCTAAATAAAATAAAACTAGATCTAAAAAAAATAAACCTAAAATAAAATAAAATTAAAACTAAATAAAAACTTAAACATGAAAAATAGAACCTCAATCCTAAACTAAAAAAAACCTAAACCTAAAATAAAAATAAAGTTAACCTAAACTTAAAATAAAATAAACTAAACTAAAATAAATAAAACCTAAACTTAAACCTAAAATAAACTAAACCTAAACCTAAACCTAAACCTAAACCTAAATAAAATAAAACAAACTAAAAATAAACTTAAACTTAAACTAAAAAATAAAACCTAAAAATAAACCTAAATCACTCACTACTTTAGTTGATATAAGTCCCCAACCCACATTCTCTCAAGAATGCCTGTAAGTTGTGTTCAAATCAGTAAACTAACTGATCACCCCTGCAGCTATTCCCTCGCTTAGAAGATGTAAGTCTATGGCATTCTTCCTAAGCCGTTGTGCACACCAAAAAGGCAACCCTTAGTTGGCAAGCTCTACCCCATAGCCAGTAAACCATTCATTTGGTTTTGTAAATCTAAGATAAGATAAGTTCGATATTGCCCCTTATTAGTGGGTCCATCGCACACCGACATGGTCCATAAATTAAATCTATCAAATTTAATTGAGCTCACATCCCCAACAGATATGCCCTCAATTCAAAATCAAACTTAACCAAATAAACTATATCAAATCACATGAAATTAAGATAAAATTAACCCCTCGACTACTTTGAGTTGAAATAATTCCCCAAGGCATTTCTCAAGAGTCGCCTGCCAAGTTCAATTTATTCATCCACACCCCAATGGTCCTTGCTTTGGAAGATGTAAGTCTGCTATGCCTTCTTCCTAGCAAAATCATCATCACACAAAGGCAACCCCTTAGGTTTCTAAAGATTACCCCTGATACTAGAGACATCCCTTGGATTTGTCAACCCCAGGTAGGTCAGGCTGATATATAACCCCTTCTCAGTAAGTCCATTGCACACCAATAGGGTCCATACATTAACTCAGATTAAATCAAACCCAACCTGATTTTCCCCAATGGAGTTAAGTCCCACCTACTCCCAAGGAGCCCCAAATCATAAATAAGGAAGCAAATAAATCAAAACCTAACCTCCCTAGTGGAGCCAAATTAAAGCAACTCCCCCAGTAGAGTCTAAATCAAAGAAATCCAACCAAACTTAAATTCTTAGTGGATACATCCCCAAAAAAATCTATGAAATTAAACACAAATCCCAATCCCCAGCAGATAGCCCGAACTTACTTCCCTAATTAAAGGTTCATATACCCGATCCCCAATGGACTCAAGAAAATATCTCTAGTAGATATTCCTCCACATTAATTAAAATAAAATTAATTAAAGTTGATTTGATAATAATCCCTAGTGGATTATAGATTCTTATCCCTAGTGGATCTTCTTTCCACAAATGATATAATTAAATCAAATTCAAACCTTATCCCCAATAGATTTTCTTCTTCTAAGCCCTCGATATACACCCATCACATATTCTAATGCAATGCATGTGATCACCTGGATCTCCCTCCATGTCCTTGACATGGAATTCGATGAGATCTTATTTCTTCTCTTATGCACACCTTTAATACTTCAACCAAAAGCCTAACAATGTATTCGTTCAAATTAGACCATCTTAACATTCTAATCCACATTTTTATGATTAGATGATCAAACTAACTATAATATCATGCTAAACAAATTATAAGTGTGAATTAACACACAATATTATATTATAATATATGATGTTACATTATAATTTGCTATAATATAATATATTATCTAACATTACACCTCATTAGAATCACTTAAAAGAAACAAATAATAAAATTTTCTCAAAATATGAATAATGTTCATTTTGGATGTAAAATTATAATATTTTTTGTTAGAAATGGTTCAAAATAGATTTGTTTGGTGTTGCTTCGCCCTCTAAATTCTTTCATCTCAACCTTTAAATTAACATATTTTATGAGTTTGGACCAAATGTATTATAACAAAAATAAAACAAAAAATGTATAATAACATTTAAGAATGCACCACCACATTCATCTATATATATGAAGTTATATTGTTATTTATATTCTATTTTAATATGCTTTCATATAATATATTATTACACCTTAAAATGAATCACTTTAAGCAAAAAAAAAAATATAGGTTTTAGGGTTTAGGATTTAGGGTTGTTTTTTGGGTCAGGGGTTGTAGGTTGGGGGGGTAGGGTTTATGGCTTAAGGTTTAGGGTTTAGTGCTTTAGGGTTGTAAAGTTTAGGTTTATGGTTTAGGGTTCAAGGTTTAGAGTTTAGGGTTAGGGTTTTTTTAAATTTTAAATTTTTTATTTTTTAAAATTAAGTAACCTCGTAGGTTTAGGTTTTTTTAGTTTATTTTGGATGCAAAATTCCATTCTTTTTAAAAGACATACACCAGCACACCCCAATGTCCCTAAATCTTTAAATTTTGGCCAAACCCATCATCATCTACCTATAAACTAGTATTTTATGAATCATACTAAAACAAACTAAAATATGCTGCTAACTAAGTAATACATAAGATGCTATAATTCATGATGCTACACTATTATGGGGATCTTATATTACATACACTATAATATATATTGTATTATATTATATTTCATATTTCATTTCACAATGGATTGCTTAAGATAAAAAATCATAAAATTAGTCTAAATAAAAAAAAACTATATTTTTATCACTTACATATTTTAAACTAGAACAATATATTAAGATGCTTATTATGAATTTGTAAATTCCAAATTTTAAAGTCTAAATCAACATTTTTATAAATAATGCTAGTGTAGGTTGACGATTGTAAAATACTAAAAATTTAAAATGAAAAAAAAGATAATATGCTATGATATATGCGCAATGCTACAAATATATAATATTTATTTTGAACATAAAATCTTACTTTTAAAAAATAAGTGGAAAAGAAAGACACCTTTATTACAACTAATTCCCACTTCACAAATTTAACAAATTTCATCATCTAATTTTTTTAAATCAAAGATTTTATGATTTATATTAAAATATGCATATAAATAATATACTAAAAAACATTTCAAAATATCTCTAATATATAAAAATAATACAAATATATGATGCAACATTACATATAATATATATATAATATGAAAATATGATTTAGAGTTAGGGTGTATTCAAACACCAATGGAAAGTCTCTTGAAGACATTTTCTTTAGCTACCAAAACCATGTGTGAGGATTGGGTCATTCTTTAGATCTACCCTAATGACATCTTTATCAAGGTTTAGGTTAAGTTTAGGTTAGGAGTTTAGGGTTTAATATTTAGGGTTAGTTTAGGGTTTAGGTGTGAAGGTTTAGGGTCTGGTTTAGGGTTAGGGTTTGGAAAGATTTAGGGTGTAGGGTTTAGGCAATAAAGGAGAGGTGAGTAGTTATAGGCTTTAGGGTTTAAAGTTTAGCAGGTTTATGGTTTAGGGTTTAGGTGGTTTACATTTTAAGAGGTTTAGGATTTAGTGTAAGGTTTTTTTTAACAGAACAAATCTGATTCAACATTTCTTCTTTCTAATTCATCAACTAAGAAGCACCCCAAGTTTTCTAAGATGCAAACAACGACATAGATAAAAAATGAGCATAAATTAAAAACCCTTGATAAGTAGAATCATCTCTATTGTAGCCTAAGCATAAGCATATATCGATTGACCATTCTTCCATTTCACCACTCAATTAGAAACCACCTCACCTCTCAAGTAGCAGATTCATCATATCCACAATCTCTCCTACGAACACCACGTTGTAACCTCCATCAGCTTCTCAACCCCATAACCCACCACTATCCACCCACCAAAGATCTCCAGACACCACTACTATAATCATCGCCCATCGCTAGATTTAGAGTGAGCCTAGTTGGAGAGTTCAAAGTTGCCCAAATTGTTCTTACAGGGTTTAGGGGTGAGGTTAGGTTTAGGGTTTAGCTTTAGGATTAGGGTTTAGTTTAGGCCCAGGAGGGTGTAGGGTTTTAGGGTCAGCCAGGTTTAGTGGTTAGAGCCTGTTAAGGTTTGGGCCTAGGCCTAGAGTAGAGCCTGAGGGTGAGCCTAGGGCTCAGGCCTAGTGGTCTTGGGGTTTAGAGAGGAGCCTGTGTTTTCTTTAATTCAGCAAACCAGTAGTTTATGTTTATTTAGTTTATGACATTTATTTATTTTTATTTTGATTCCATTTTTTACAAGATTTTATTTAGTTTAATTTAATTTATTATTTTATCTTTATTTTAGGCCTTTTATTTTTTTTCAGTTTAAGTTTTTTATAGTTGAGTTTTATTTTATTTTATTTAGTAGGTTTTTTATTTATTTAGGTCCCTTAGGTTTATCTTTTTAGATTTTAGGGTTCTTTTTATTTTAGGTTTATTTATTAGCTTTTATTTTTAGTTTATGTTTAGGTTTATTTTAGTTTATTTTATTTTATTTAGCTTTAAGTTTCATTCACTTTAAGTTTAGGTTCCAGGTTTATCCATCTTTAGATTATTTTAGTTTAGGTTTATTTTATTTTGTTTATTTTATTTTTATTTTTTTATTGGGTTTAGCTTCATTTTTTATTTATTTTTGGTTTATTTTTAAGTTTATTTTTAGTTTTAATTTTAATTTTTTATTTTATTTTATTTTAGGTTGATTTTATTTTATTTTCTAGTTTAGTTATTTTATTTAGGTTTATTTAGTTTAGTTTTAGGCCTATTATATTTTCTTTATCTTTAGTTTATCTTTATTTCTTTTAGGTATTTTCTTTAGGTTTTAAGGTTTAGGTTTTAGGTTTTATTTTATGTTTTTATTTAATTTTATTTTGGTTTAGGTTTTTTTATTTTATTTTATTTTTAGTTTTATTTAGTTTAGTTTGTTTTTAGCTTTTGGGCTTAGCCAGGGCTTGTCAGGATTTGAGATTTAGGTTTACATTTTGGGTAAGTTTAGGGTTTAAGTTTTAGTTTAGTGGTTTAGGGTTTAAGGTTTTAATGGAAATTTAGATTCAAGATTTCTTCTTTTGATTTCATCAACCAAGACCCTCTGTGTCTAAGACATATAAAAAATGAGAGCACCCATAGAGAAAATCAAAACCTTAGATAAGTAGAACTGCCTCTACTATAAATTCCATAAAGGAAAGTGGATCATCATTCTTCTCCGTTCTAATAACCTCCCCCGCCTCTCTTGAGTAGCTGAGATTCCATCAGATCCCCTGCTTCTCTCCCTCCACCAACATGGTTGTAACCACCATCATTCCTCCCACATCCATAACCACGACTGCTCTGATCATGACTTCTTTATCCACCAGCACCTCCAGATCCCCCACCACCACTACGATAACTACCACCTATGCCTTCACCACCATCGCCAAATTTAGACTAAGCCTAGTTGACTATGATATTCCGCCACTGTTTTCCCATCTTTAGGGTTTGGTTTATGGCGCTTTAGGTTGGGTGGATTTAGGGTTTTAGGGTTTAGGGTTTAGGGTTTAGGTTTAGGGCCTAGGGTTTGTGGGTTTTAGGTTTGTGGTTTAGGTTTAGGGGGTTGCCAGGGTTTAAGTCACGATTTAGGCTAGTTTTACCACATTTAGGATTTAGGTTTAGGATTTAGGCTTTTGTTTTTTAATTAAGTAAACTGACAGTTTAGGTTTAGTTTATTTGTTTATTTTATTTTATTTTATTTTTTTATTTTATTTAGTTTATTAGTTTATTTATTTGATTTTAGTTAGTTTTATTTTATTTATTTTTAGTTTAGGTTTATTTGTATTGAATTTTATTTTTTATGTTTTTATTTTTTTTATGTTTAGGTTTCTCATTTAGTTAATTTCATGTTTAAGGTGCATTTTTGGATTATTTTAAGTTTTAATTTATATTAGGTGTTATCTTTAGTTTATTTTATTTTATTTAGTTTAGGTTTAGGTCCCAGGCCTTTATTTAGGATTAATTTAAGAATCATTTATTTTAGTTTAGTATTTTAGCCAAGGCAAGTTTTTCCTTTTTGTTTTTATTATTTTAGGATCTTTAGTGGTTTAGGTTTTATTTTTATTTATTGTCTGGCCTTTATTTTAGGTCATTTTTAGGTTTAGGTTTTATTTTAGTTCATTCATTTTATTTTTTATTTTATTTTAGGTTTTAGTTTTATCTTTTATTTAGGTTTTCATTTTAGCTTTTGTTTATGTGCATGTATTTTATTTTAGGTTAATTTTTTTATTTTATTTATTTATTTAGCTTTAGGTTTAGGTTTAGTTTTATGATTATTATTTTATTTTGGTAGTTTCCATTTTATTTTTTCTTTTAGTTTAATTTCTAGTTTAGGTTTTAGCTTTTTAACGCTTAGGTTAGGGGTTTGGTTTTTGGTTTGGGGTCAGTTTAGGGTTTAAAGTTAAGTTTAGGGTTTAGGGTTTGGGGGTTTGTGGATTTGGGATTTAGGTTTAAGGTTTCTTTTGATTTCATTAGTAGCACCCCAACTTTTCTAAGACACAAGCAATGACATAGATAAAAAATAAGCACCCATAGAGAAAATTAAAAACCCTAGATAAGTAGAACCATCTCTACAATCATGACGCATTAATTCCATTAACTGATCGGATCTACGTTTCTTCTTCAATTTCTCTCATTCAACCCACCCTCAGTAGTGAGATCTGCCATCATATCCCCAATCTCTCCCTTCGCCACCACCATGGTTGTAACCTCCATTTCTCCTCCCACTTCCACAACCACCACTACTCCGACCACCACCTCCATATCCACTAGCAATTCCAGATCCCCCACCACCACTATGATAATTTTTTCCTTAGCCTTCACCTCACCTGCTAGATCCTAGAGAGAGAGTTGATGTGATCCCTATCATCAAGGTTCTTCCCATTCCTGCTTTAGGGGGCGGTAGGTTTAGGATTAGTTTAAGGTTTAGGGTTTAGGTTGCTGGCTCACCAGCCTCATTTAGGGTGGCCTTAGGTTTAGGTTTAGCTTTAGGATCAGGGTTTAAGGTCTAGGTTTTGTCGGGTGTTTGTATGGAGGGTAGGTTTAGAGCCATGGTTAGTGGTTTAAGGTTTGAGGTCAGCAGGGGTTTAAGGTTTTAGTTTAGGGGTTTAAGATTTGATTTAGGTAATTTAATAAAAAAAATTAGGTAAACTTGCAGGCTTTTATTTTAGTTTATTTTTATTTATCTTTTATGCGTTTTATCATTTTATTTATTCTTTATCATTATCCAGTCCATTTATTTTAGGTTTCATTTATTTTAGTTTAAGCTCTTCATTTAGTTTATTTTTTTAGGTCCAAGTTTTTTTTTTACTGAGCATTTTTATTTTATTTTAGGTTTTAGTTTTATTTTATTTTAGGTTTTGATTTATCTTTAGGATTTTATTTTAGGCTTATTTTAGCTTTAGCTTGTGGCTTCTTTATCATTTACGCTAAGGCTTTTGTGGCTAGGGTTTTAGGTTTGTGCCTGGGTTTAAGGCCTTTGGGATTAGCTGTGGCCCAGGGTTTAGGTTTGTGCCTGCTGTTAGGGTTTAGGTGGCTTCAAGGGTTTAGGGCTTAGGGCTTTAGAGTTTAATGTTTAGGGCTCAGGTTTAGGGCTTTAGGGGGGTCAGGGTCTGTGGCCTAGAGTTTAGGGTCAGAACTATGGGGTTTAGATTTAGGTTAGTTTTAGGGGTTTTAGTGGCAGTAATTTAATAAATAATTGGCAAACCTGTTGGTTTAGGGTTTGTTTAATTTATTTTGTTTATTTATTTATTTTAGTTTATTTTATTTTAATTTACAACTACGATAACCCCACCTTTCTCCACCCATCCGCCTGGATCTGATAGGTCTCCAATTCAAGTTCCTCCGGTCCTAGATTTGGTGCCAGTCAGGCCAGTTAAAGGCTTGCCCAGTGGTTTAGGGTTAGCCTAGGGTCAGGGTTCTGTGTATGGTTTAAGGTTTGGGGCGCCTGTGGCAGTCAGTGGGGGCCTGGCTCAGGTGTGGCTTCATGGCTTCAGTGTTCACTCTAGGGCCTAGGGCTCTAAGATTTAGTAGGGTTTAGGGTTTAGGCCACGCCTAGGGTTGCAGCTCAGTGGTCAGGGTTTTAGGGGCCGAGGGTTGTAGTGAGATTTAGGTTTAGATTTAAAACCAAAAATTAAGCAAACCAAGAGTTTAGTCTAGTAGCTTTATTTATTTTATTTATTTGAGTTTATTTGATTTTATTTCATTTAAGTTTATTTTTATTTAGTTTAGTTTATTTATTTTAGGTTTATATTTTAGTTTAGATTTTATTTATTTTATTTTAAGTTCAAGTTTATTTTTTAGTTGAGTTTTATATCATTTTATTCTTTAGGTTTGTGCATTATTTTCTTATTTATTTTTTATCTTAGGTATCTTTGTGCCAATTTTAGGTTTATTTTTAGTAGTTTACTTCACTTTTAGCCTTTATTTTAAATTATTTCTAGTTTAAGTTTATTTTGATAGGCTGGATGTTTCTCCATCTAGCTTTTATCTTTAATTTAGTCTTATTTATTTTTATTATCTTTATAGGTTTAGTTTTCTTTTTTTTTTTAGTTTCACTTTATTTTTATCATTAGTTTATCTGATTTAGGTTTTTATTTAGTTTTTATTTTATTTTAGGTTTATTTTATTCTTATTATGCCTAGTTTTATTTGGTTTTATTCTTATCATTATTTTATTTTTACTAATCTCTAGGTTTTATTTATCTTTATTCTAGTTTATTTTATTTTATTTTATCTTATTTTTAGGTTTAGGTTTTCACCCTAGTTTATTTTATTTTATTTTATTTGGTTTTATTTATAGCTTTATTTTATTTATTTTATTTTTTTTATTTAGGCAGCTAGTTTCTGATTTCACCATCAGGGGCCTAGTGGGCCTAAGGCTTTGGATTTTGTGTCAGGGTTTCAGGCTGGCCTAGGTCAGGTTTAAAGCTAGTAGCTCTAGCCAGGCCTAGCTCAGTGGATCAGTAGTCCTTTGGCTAGGGTCTTCGATTTGGCCTGTAGAGTTAGTTTAGGTCCAGATCTTCAGATTTTGTTTTAGCAGGCAGGGGCCTAAGATAGCAAGATTTGACATGGCTCAACATTTAGGTCCCGTGCCTGGGGCCAGGGAGGATTTAGGATTTAGGGCTACTTCGTTCAGTTGCATTGTATTGTTTTAAAAATTAAGCATTAAAATAGGATTTAGGTTTATTTAGTTTATTTTTTATTTTATTTGGGATTATTTTATATATTTTTATTTAGTTTAGTTAATTTATTTTAGTTTATTTATTTTAGATTAGGTTTTATTTTAGTTTATTTTTTAGGTTTAGGTTTTGTGTTTTATTCTTATTTTGAGGTTTAGGTTTATATTTTATTTTTTAGGTTTGGGTTTATGCTTTTATTTTATTTTTCTAGGTTTAGATTTTAGGTTTTTATTTTAGGTTTATTTTTAGGTTTATTTTTAGGTTTTATTTTTTAGTTTAGGTTTAGGTTTATTTTTAGTTTCAATTATTTTGTTTAGTTTAGGGTTTAGGTTTAGTTTATTATCTATTTAGGTTTAGGATTTATTTAACACTACCATTGCCGGTCCCAAGTCCGGATGTGAAAAGTGGAGGGTTGCATTAGGTAGTCGATGTTGATAAAACTTGTAAATCATGACATGAATCCTTTAAATCATTGTTTTAATGCTAGGCGTCCCACAGGCGATGTTTGAAAAATTGCTAGAGTTTTGTGATGCGGTCTTGTTAAATAAGAGGGTTCCCACATTATGGACGGATCGCAAAGGTTAGTCCATGAAACTAATTAGGTTAGGATCTTGGAATATAGGTACTCTTATAGGTAAATTAATGGAATTAATAGATATTATCGTTCATAGAAAGATAAATATTTTATGTGTTCAAGAAACTAAATGGGTTGGGGAGAAAGCCAAGGAGATTGATAGTTTAGGTTTTAAACTTTGGTATTCAGGTAAAAGTCAAACTAGAAATGGTGTAGGTATGATTATAGATAAAAGTTTGAAGGATAATGTTATAAATATTAATAGATATGGAGATAGAATTATAGCTTTAAAGATTATTGTTGATACTAAGATTATCAATGTTATAAGTGTCTATGCTCCTCAAGTAGGTTAGGAGGTAAGCGTAAAAGAAAAATTTTGGAATGAATTAGAAGGATTAATACAAAAGATACCTCTTGAAGAAAAAGTAGTTATTGGAGGAGATTTAAATAGACATGTTGGTAGAGTGGTAGAAGATTTTAAAAGTATTCATGATGGTTATGGATTTGGAGTGACTAATGAAGAAGGTAAGACTATATTAGATTTTGGTTTAGCTTATGATTTTGTAGTTGCTAACACTTTATTTAAGAAAAGAGATGAACATATTATTACTTATAAAAGTGGATCTAGTAAAACACAGATTGATTATTTTCTGATAAGAAAAATAGATCGTTTAGATTGTAAAGATTGTAAGGTCATTCAAGTGAAAATCTAAGTACCCATCGATTTAGTTTTAGATTTTAAGATGAAAGGTTGTAAGAGAAAAAATAAACCAAATTATTGTCCTAGAATTAGATGGGGACACTTAAAGAATACAAATAAAAATATTTTTAAGAGCAAGCTACAAGAGATTAGAATTTGGGATGTTCATGAGGAAGCTAACATTATGTGAGAAAAAATAGCAAGTGAAATTAAACAAGTTGCTAAAGATGTGCTTGGAGAATCAAATGGAAAAGCTTCGTTTAATAAGAATAGTTGGTGGTGGAGTCATAGTGTGCAAGAAAAGATAAAAAATAATAAGTATTGTTATAAAACTTGGTTTAGATGTAAAAACTCGGAGAATTGGAAAAGATATAAAGTGGCCTGTAGAGATTCTAAGAAAGCAATATATGATGCAAAAAATTTAGCTTTTAGTGATTTATAGAATAGATTAGATACCAAAGAAGGTGAAAGATGTATGTATAAGTTAGCCAACCAAAGAGATGGGAGAAGTAAAGACATAGTTCAAGTGAGGTGTATTAAGGATGAAAATAATAAAATGCTTTTTTAGAAAAGGATATTGAAAATAGGTGGATGAGGTATTTTGATAAACTTTTCAATGAAGGATCTAAGCGATTGATTTTATCAACCTTAATATCCTAAAAAAAAAATAAATTTCATTTTATCATCATTATTAGTAAATCTAAAGTTAGTGAAGCTTTAAAATGAAATGTGGAAAGCATAGATAATATTCCAATAGAAATGTGGAATGTTTAGGAGATCAAGGAATTTCTTGGCTTACAAATCTTTTAATGTCATTTTAAAGACTAAAAGATGCAGATGAGTGGAGAAAGAGTTTTGTGGGTTCCTATATTTAAGAATAAAGGTGATTACAGGTGTATTATAGAGGAATTAAGTTAATGTGCCATACATTAAAATTTTGGGAGAGTAATTGAGCATAGGTTTACGATGTGATACAAAGTTTCTCATAATCAGTTTGATTTCATGCCGTAGATCTACTATGGATGCTATACATTTGTTAAGGGTTTGATGGAGAAGCATAGAGAAAGTAAGGAGGATCTACATATGATATTTATTGATTTAGAGAAAACTTATGATAAAGTTTCAAGAGATATTCTTTGAAGAGTTCTAGAATAGAAAGGAGTTAATATTGGTTATATTCAAGTCATTAAGGATATGTATACTAGAGTTACTTGTGTCCAAACACAAGGAGGATTGACAAAATATTTTCCTATTTACTTGGATTACATCAAGGATCAACTTTAAGCCCTTATCTTTTTTCACTTTAGTTATGGATGTTCTTACTAGGCATTTACAAGAAGATGTACCTTGGTGTATGCTTTTTTTGATGACATTCTTCATGTTGATAAGACTAGAGAGTCATAGAAACTTGAATTATGGAGGTCAACTAGAGTCTAAAGGTTTTCGTTTAAGTAGATCTAAAATTGAATATATGGAGTGTAATTTTAGTTGTAGAAGTTCTAGTGGTAGTGTTGTGACATTAGGTGAACAAGTCATTAATAAAAGTAAGCATTTTAGATATTTATTCTCTACTGTTCAAAATGATGTTGAAATAGATGGAGATGTTATTAGTAGAATTCAAGTTGGATGGTTGAAGTGGAGGAATGCATCTGGCCTATTATGTGATAGAAAAGTTCCACTTAAACTTAAGGAAAATTTTATAATATGGTGGTAAGACCAATGACTTATGGTGTTAATTAAATAGAAGAATAAGACTAGTTAAGTATTTACGAGATGAGAATGCTTAGGTGGATGAGTGGCTTTAGAGATAGAATGAAAAATGAGTATATTTGGAAAAAGTTGGAGTAGCTTAGTGGTAGATAAGATTAGGGAGAATAGATGGTTTGGCCACATAAAGCGTCGATATTCGATGACCGATTAGAGAGTAGATGCATTAGATTTGCCTTATGTTAAGAAAGGTAGAGGTAGACCTAAAAGACTTGGTTAAGATGTATAAAAATGATCTTAGTATACTTGATTTAAATGAGAATTTGACATAATAGGACACTGAGATAAAGGATTCATGTGTAGACCCACTAGTGGGATTAAGGCTTGTTGTTGTTGTTGTTGTTGTTTTAGGTTTTATTTATTTTCTTTTAGTTCACTTTAGTTTAGGTTTATGTTCAATTTATTTTGTTTATTTTAGGTTTAGTTTTTTTTTTGGCTTATGGTTTAGGTTTATTTTATTTATTTATTTTAGGCTTATTTTTTAGGTTTACGTTTTTATTTTATTTTATTTTAGGTTTATTTTATTTTTATTTTACATTTAATTTTGATTTTATTTAGGTTTTTTATTTATAGATTTATTTTATTTTCATAGTTTTCTTTAGGTTTTTATTTATTTTATTTTAGTTTAGTTTATATATTTTATTTTAATTTATTTTTACATTTAGGTTTATGTTTATATTTAGATTTAGGATTTAGCCTAGGTTCCTATTTTATTTTATTTTTATATTTTATTTAGGTTTAGGTTTATTTATTTATTTTATTTTCAAGCTTTATTTATTTTATGTTTAGGTTTTTAGGTGTTTAGGCTTTTTGGGATTAGGGTTTAGGGTTTAGGGCTTCGAGTTTAGGGTTTAGGGTTTAGGGTTTAGGATTTAGGATTTTAAGGTTTAGGGTTTAGTGTTTATCGTTGTAGGTTTAGGGTTTAAGGTTAGTTTTAGGGTTCAGGGTTTAGGGTTAGGATTTTTTTTAAGTTTTAGGTTTAGGTTTTTAATTTAATTTTTTTATTTTAGTTTATTTTTTTGGTTTATTTTTATTGAGTTTAGTTTATTTATTTTTTTGTTTAGGTTTTAGTTTAATTTTGAAGTTTAGGTTTAGGTTTAGTTTATTTTTAGTTTAGTTTATTTTTTATTTTATTTTAGGTTTAGGTTTTATTTTTATTTTAGGTTTAGGTTTTTTATTTTATTTTAATTTTGGTTTAGGTTTTATTTTAGGTTTAGGTTTATTTTTAGTTTAGGTTTAGGTTTATTTTAGTTTATTTAATTTTATTTAGGGTTTAGGTTTTGGTTTGGGTTTAGTTTATTTTAGGCTTTATAAGTTTATTTATTTAGTTTAGTTTATTTTAGTTTAGGTTTAGTTTCATTTATTTTATTTTAGGTTTAGGTTTTTTTAGTTTAGGGTTTAGGTTTTATTTTTAATTTATTTTAGGTTTTATTTTAAGTTTATTTTTTTTAGTTTAGGTTTTATTTATTTATTTTTTTTATTTTTATTTTATTTTATTTTAAGTTTAGTTTTATTTTATTTAGGTTTTGTATTTTTTGTTTAGTTTAAGTTTTAATTATTTTATTTTAGTTTAGTTTTATTTTTATTTTATTTTCTTTTTTAAGTTTATATTTAGGTTTTTATTTATTTTTATTTTTTTATTTTATTTTGGTTTATGGTTTTTTATTTATTTTTGTTAGGTTTTATTTAGTTTAAGTTTAGGGTTTTAGCTTTTTAGGGTTTGGGGTTTTGGGTTAGTTGAAGGTTAGGATTTAAGGTTTAGGGTTTAGGGTTTAGGGTTTAAGGTTTAGGGCTTAGGGCTTAGGGTTTAGGGTTTAGGTTTTATGTTTTAGGGTTTAGGGTTTAGGGTTTAGGATTTTAGGGTTTAGGGTTTAGGATTTTGGGTTTAGGGTTTTTAGGGTTTAGGGTTTAGGTTTTAGTTCTAAGTTTCATGTTTTAGTTTAAAGTTTAGGATTTTTTTTTTTTTTATTTTTTTTAGTAGAATTATTCAACATTTATTCTTTTAAATTTGATCAAATTATCAAGTTTTAAGTTATGACATAGATAAAAAATGAGCATGAGTAAATCGAACCCTAGATAGTTAGAACCATGTCTAAAAGTATATTCTTGATTTCTCAGTTCTAGAACCACCTCTTAGTAGGATCCACCATCATTTATCTCTCCTCAACCACAACCTCAGGTTCCTCCCACCTCCATATCCACCACCACCCCATATCCACCAACACCTCCGGATCCTCCACCACTGTTATAGGTACCCCTCCACCAGATCTAGATTGAGCCTGGTTATGTGTTTATGGTTCCATTCTTAGGGTTTAGGTTTATTACGTTTTTTAAGGTTTATTTTTTAATTTATTTAGTTACTTTAGGCTTAGGTTTAGGGTTTGGGGTTTAGTGTTTAGGTTTAGGGTTTAGGGTTTAGGATTTAGGGTTTAGGGTTTAAGATTTTAGGGTTTATACATTTAGGGATTTTTTTATTATTATTTTTTTTGGAAACCCCATATAGGGGGAATTTTATTGCCACAAAAAGAGGGTTACAAAGTCCTTATCAGGGGATAAACTCCAAAACTATTGCTCAAAGAGCTATAATCATCCTAGAGAGTATATCCCCTTTCTATGTACAACCAAAGGAAAATAAAAGAAAAGGAAAGCAAAAGATACAAAATGATTAACAAAATAAGCCAATGGATAGATCTAGGCCAAAGCTCTTGGATGAGAGAATGCATGGCACTAGGGGAAAACCAGAGAAAAGAGAAGTACATGCAAAAATGTAGAAAGATAAAATTAGAAACGTTAAAATCTGAGACAAAGTCAAAAATTAAAGTAGCATAAATTGAGAAAAATTATAGAGAAGTGTGTGAGAGAAGGCTCAGGCTCAGTCACACAAATTGGGGCAGATGCAATATGAGCATCAAACTTGATGAAGGGTTACATCATAAGAGCTACTACCAAACCAAAAGGGTGAAATCATCACCATCATAGCCTACAAACCAGTGGGATAGCGACCATTGTTGAAAGTCTTATGAGTCTTAGTACTTGTAAACCTAAACAAAGCCATATAAATTAAGGAAAAGGAAACAACAAAGTGCAGAATGGGAGAGGGGATCCCATGCGGGATAAATATCATCAATATAGTCACCATAGCATGAGAATCCCTACACATATGAAAATGAACCATCTTTTCCATATCCACCTTTTTAATACCAGAGCCAAGAGTATAATTTGGCAAGCATTAAAATTCACCACAAGAAAATAGCAGAAAAGGCGTGAGGATAGAAACAATATACGATTGAAAACTGCAAAATCACACTAAGCAAATCAATGAGCATGTAAATAACACCATCCCAAACATATGGGACATATATATGAAACATACAGGCCAGGAGTACAGCTCAGAAATATTGCCCAGAAAAGATACCCATTCAGAATAATCAATGCAGATGTTAACAACCCCCCTTGTTAATAATCATTACAGAAGTTATCAAACAGCAAATGTAAAGCAAGATAGCATAACCCGAACCCAAAATACAAAGAAAATGCGAAGTCAGAACCAAGATGGGAATGCGGCGATTAGGTGGACGAAGCCCAGGTAATAAGTACCACCACAAAAAACACCAAATAAAGACAATCAGAGAGACAACCCCGGTAGCATCTTGCTGGGCATAAAACCCGATAATCCAGTTTAGCCAACAACCAAGACAGCAAATAATAGCTAGCTAGCCATAAAACCACTCATTCAGAGTAGACAGTGCATAAGTTAATAACCAAATAGGTAATAGCTTAATAACAGTGATCTGCACAAGTCTAACTGAACCAAGATAGAAAAATTAGTAGTAAATTAAATAGACCACAAACATCAAGTGATAAGCTACAGCCCGGTTGCAAATAGCAAAAATAATCAGAAAAATAACCCCAGAAGCAGCCTGCTGGGCATAAGACCCAAAAATCCAACAACCAACAATTAAAATAGCAAAATAATTATTGCACGCACCATAAGATAATCCGTAAAAAATACATGGTACATCAAACAGAAGGGGTTCAAGGAGAGCCATCATTGGAATCATTTAAGAAAAAAAAGAAAAAGACAAAGCCAACATCATCAATAAAAGTAGACTGGAAAGAAATCAAAAAGTAATTCCAATCCTGCAAAGAGATAATAATAATAACAAGGGTATTGCAGTTTCTCTCCATACAGGTTGGGGAGGTGAGGTTAGTAAGAAAAATCAACCCAAAAGCGACTTCGGACCACAATAAATCAACAATTAAAATAGCAAAAAATTATTGCACCCATAAGATAATCTAGTAAAAAATAGTGGGTAATATGCGAAAGGGGTTCAAAGGAGAGCCATCATTGAAATCCTTCAAGACAAAGAAAAGCTAGCCAACATCATCATAAAAATAGCACGGAAGGAAATCAAGAAGTAATTCCAATCACAAAACATAATAATAACAAGGGTATGGCGGTTTCTCTCCTTACAGAGGTTGTGGAGGTGAGGTTAGAGAGCATAGAGCCTAGAGAGAAAAGAAGATAAATTAGGGCTGTCATGAGGCTATACAAAAATATAGCAATTAAATAATGAGACAGCAAAGTCATGAGCCCCAGCATAGATTTCCAGCAAAAGGAAAATAGACAAAATGCAGCCTTAATCATAAAATGGAAAATAGATACAGTAAGAACCATAAACAAAATATGGAAGGCAAGAAGTCTGTCCTTGTTGATCAGAAAGTAAAGAAGAAAGTAAAACATCTCCCTCCAGTAGATCCAGCTGATAAGGGAAAATATCTCCATCCAGCAGGTTAGAAAAATAGGAAACACCTTACCATTAACAGTGAAAATAGCAGAAGCAGTAAGACCCCAAATAAGGCTAGGGTAATTAATCCAGTAGCAGATGCCACAGAGATCACAAAATAACTAGAAAGGGGTATCAGGAAGATGCATCAGCAAAACCCAGAGAAATAACAACACTAAACAGAAGTTGGTCATGTAGTTAAACAGGTAATACAACATGCCAAAATAATAGGATGAATTAATTTTTGAGGTAAGGGAGTCTAGTATTTTCCAAATTCACCAAACCACTCAAATGTTTAGGTAGTGTAAGTTGATCAAAGAATTCTATGCCATCTAATCTAGCACCCAGATTAGCAAGGTAATCAGCACATGCATTACCTTCATGCCATACATGAGTGATTTTAAAATATAGTTGAGAAAGGATTGCTCTAGTCTGCTTTAGAAGGTAGTACATTTCTGTATTGCCCACTTTAGTGGAAGTCAAAAGATCAATCAACAATAGGGAATCCACCTCAATCCAAATATTGAGCCAACCTTTTTGAAGGCAAATCTCAATAGCTTTGTAAATTGCCATTAGCTCAGCAAAAAGAACAAAGCAATTATTAAGGGGGTAAGCAAAAGCACATAAGACTTTACCATTAAGGTTTCTGAAAATGCCACCACAACCAGAAGCATTTTGAGAAACATAGCCATCAGTGTTAATTTTAATTGTATTAGCATGAGATTTTATCCAATAAATAATCTTGCCATATTTACAGTTGGTTTGATTTAGCAAGTTAAAACCCAGTTTATTGGCCACAAATTTGCATCCTTTGAATTGATTGTAGTTAATTAAATTGGCATTAAACAAGGAATGGATTTTATTTTTAATTCTAGTAATTATCCTCATATGGTTCATAGGAATTACATGATGTTTTGCATCATTTCTGTCCATCCATATGAACCAAATAAGAGTGATCACTTTATTTGGCCTTTAATAGTGTTTTCAAAATAAACTTCAAGAAGTTGGTATAGAGTTAAGGAGCCATTGAATTTGACAATATTAAAAACTTCATCATACCAAATCCAAAGTTTGGAAGCAATGGCTCTATTAATAAATACATGATTCACATTCATCGTGTAGCATTTTGAAGGTAAGTAAAACCTTTACCCCACATCAAGGAGTCAACAGGGGAAGTTTTTAAAATACGCCAAGTTAAGATAGAATAAGAAATAGGAATAGTGTTATTCCAAAATTTAAAAAATACATTGGAGAAATCATGAGCTTCTTTGATATGAATCCAGACATTTTTATGGTTGAAATCATCATTTTGGGAAAGCTTAAAAAGGATCTAATCATGATTGCTAGGAATGATAGGAATAATAGTAAGATTATCTAAAAGAGAGAAAGGAATATAGTCAGTAAGCTTACCACTGTTCAACTTATTATTCTTCCAAAAAGAGTTCACTTTAATAGCAACAGTAGAGTGGGTAGAAAATAGTTCATCAATGGATCCACCTCCAGTCCAGTTATCTTGCCAAAAAAGAGGTTCCAGAGTTAATACCCCATGAGATTAATGATTTTGCCTCCCATTTGATGGAACAAAGTCTTCTCCATACAGGAGAGTCTCCCACTTTCTAAGGGCAAATCAGAGGGTGCTTATCTGGGTATTTGGCGGAAATCTAGCCCAAAGACTATTGTTGCTCCTAAAATTCCACCAAAGTTTATAGGAAAAAGCAGTGATAGCTTCCCTGATTGGCTTACAACCAAGCCCACCTTCAGCAAGAGTGCCACAACTTTTATGCCAAGAGGTCCAATGCATTCTTTTAGTAGAATTGTTAGAACCCCAGAAGAATTTATTAAGGAGGCGTTCAATTGTTAATAATGGTAGAATTGACACAATGGTTTGAATGAGATATAAAGGCATGGAGTTAAGTACTCTTAATCAAAGTTAGCCTACCACCAAATGAGTAAATGAAATTCCCAAGAAATTTTATTAGAGATTTTTTGGATTAACTCATCAAAGAGATGTTATCTTTTCTGACCTTTAAAAAGCGATGCACCAAGATATATAGTAGGAAGTTGTTGTGGATAAAAATTAGTAATTCTCAAGATTTGGTTGATCCTATTACTAGAGATTTTAGAGGAAGGAATGAAATAACTTTTACCTTTGTTAAGAAAGAGACCACTTTCATTACCAAATTTATTTAAAATATTCTTAATAGTTTTAATGTGATGAATAGAGGCATTGCAAAGATTATGAAGTCATCAAGCTAAGATGAGAGAAGAAGACAACCTTGAGTTCTAAAACATGCTAGGATTATTGTTGAAAAGATCATTAAGACTCCTTGAAAGATATTCAATAGCAATAATAAAAAGAGAGGGAGATAAGGGATATCCTTGTCTCAATCCATGCATAGAAAGGAAAAAACCTAGGGACTCACCATTCATGATAACAGAAAACTAAACATTGGTAATACAATTTTTAATGAGATGGATAAAAGAGTCAGAGAAACCAAACAAATGTAGAATTTGGAAGAGAAAATTCCAAGAGAGGTTGTCAAAAGCTTTAGAGATGTCCAATTTGAAAAGGATGTTACCACCTCGGTAGAAGCATCAAGGTCATGAATCGACTCTTGGCTAGAAGAATGTTGTCGATATAGCTCTACCTTTAATGAAACTAGTTTGGTTGGGATAAATAACTCAGAACAGTGTACTATTATTGGCAATTAATTTAGCAATGAGTTTATGAAAGAAGGTGCAAAGGCATAGGTCAGAAATTGCCCCAAGATTCAGGATTATTAATTTTGGAAATGAGAACAATGGAAGTGCTAGAAAAATATCTATGTAAAGGATTGCCATCAAAGAAATCAATGACAACATGACAAGGTCAGAATTAATAATAGGCCAATAATGCTGAAAAAATTGAGTCGTGTAGCCATCAGGGCCAACAACAGAATCAATGTTCATGCTATTAAGAATACTACCAATCGGCTTTCATAGGGGCATATTATGCAAGTGGTTGTCATCATTAGTAATTGAATCGGTGAGAGTTGGAGAGCTTCTAAAGAAGGTTATTGTTTAATAAGTTTTTATAATGATGTATGACAAAATCTTTAATATCTTTATTGTCTATGATCCAGCGGTCGTTATCATTTTTAATTTTTTTAATAGAGTTTAAGGCTTTCTTTTTTTTTGAAAAGAGCATGGAAGTACCAGTATTTACTCACCATCGACAATATGTTTGCTAGTAGCCTTTTGCCGCAAGTAGGTTTCCTCCATATTCTGAAAGTTAACCAAGTTATCTTTAGCTTCATTCAACTCCTCAAGTTTAGTAGAATCAGTTAAAACGGCATCTTCAAGAGAACAAAGTAATTGTTCCATATTTTTGATATTGGAAAAAAGATTTTTAAAATGATGCTTGTTCCACCTATTTAGGTTTTGTTTAAGCCTTTTAAGCTTAAGCCAGAGGCTAATCATGCCCTTAACCGAATTATCCAGATGAAGAGGAGCCATCCAGTTAATGGATACAACATTGATGAAATCAATGTGTTGGATCCACATATTTTGGAATCTGAAGGAGGTTGGGGAGGATAATCTATTGGAGGGATTTTGGATGGAAATCAAAAGCTGAGCATGATTAGACAAAGTCCTGCTCAAATGTTCAACATAAGTAAGGGGCCATTGTTTAATCCAAAGGGAATTAAAAAGAGTCCTATCAAGCCACTGCCAGAGTCTATAGTTATGACATGTATAATCTGAACCCGAATAGCCAATATCAATCAGATTGCAATAAAGAATCATATTAGAAAAGTCTTCCATGGAATGAATGTTAGGAGAGCAACTTCCCCTTCTTTCTGAGGAAGATAGAATAGTGTTAAAATCACCCCCAACCAACCAGGGTTGGTTGACCGAGGTAAAGGTTATTAAGTTATCCCAAAGGATGTTCCTACCAGCTTTATTACAAGAAGCATAAATAAAGGAACCTAGAATAGAAAAATCACCCAATAAGATGTGGACATTAACCAATTGTTGAAGATCATCAAGGATAGATATGTTGAATAAATTATTCCAAAAATACCAAATTTTATTGTTACTATTATAGAAGTAGTTTTGAAAGCCAAGCATTCTAGCAACATGGTTGATCTTAGAAGAGTGTATGAATGGTTCGATAATAACAAGTAAGGCTATGTTATGAATACGACAAAGACTTCTAATAGGATTGCGGACAATGAGAGTCCCAATACCCCAAACATGCCAAATTAGTAAGTGATCATAATAAAAAAGAAAAGAAAGGAAAAGAGATAACTAAAGAAATAATAAAGCAAGAAAAAAGGAAATTGGAAATAGTTATTTATGGGAATTCAGAGATGATCTAGTAGTTCTAGTGGAGCTATTAGTAAACATTCTAGCTTTAAGTGATTTTTTTTTAAAAATAGTTTGAAAAGGTCTATCATTGTCCAAAGAATCACCATCTGAGAGAGACTGATTTATGATATTCAAAATATGACATGTATCAGTCAAAGCATTTCTAATGGTAATTTCCCCTTCTTCAATGTCAGAATTAAGATGAGAAAGTGGGTTAGCATGCGTATCACTCTGAAGAGTAGGAGAAGGAGAGGTTGTGAAGCCAATAATAGCACATATTTCATGCTCAGTTTCAGAATTAGATTTTAGATTTTGTTCCATCATCAAAGGATCAACAGTTTTCAGATTTTGTTCCTTCATCAAAGGATTAACTCTAGAATATTATTTCAGATTTTGATCCAACCTGAAATTTCCATTCAAATCACCATTAAGGTTCATATGAGTCTCCTCAGGTTCACTTACCAAAAGGGGTAGATTAGACTGAGTCAAGGTATTATCTTGAGGAGCCAAATTATTACAATTAGAAGAAATGATAATTAAGCTATCATTAGCCTCCTCACGAACCTCATAAACATTATTTTTAACATGCTTAGATTGCTCTCCAATAGACAAAGTAGTGGATAGAAAAGGAGTAGGGTAGGGGTAGGATTCTTATTTTGAGTGACTTTAGGCACATAAGAAAAATTAATGAATTTATCATTTGATAGAGTAGGATTAGGATCTGACAATTTGTTCTTTTTTAGTTGAGGATGCAACACAAAACATTCAGAATGATCATGGCCATGAATCTTACAATGTGTGCAAAAAATAGGAAAATTCTCAAATTCAACTTTTTGATTATAACCGAACTTCTTAGAGCCAATCCAAACTTCTTTAGGATACTTTTTAGTGATATCAATTTCAACCAAAATATGAGCAGCGAGGTCATGATCACAGTGATATTTAATCAATTTGAAGAGACCAAAGAGAGCCCTAACTGCAAGGAGAACTTGATGTGTAACATAATGTATTCTCATATTAGGAAGAGCTAGCCATATAGGAACAAAAGGGGATTCATCTTTTCTATCAAAAAGAGGAGAACATTTCAGAAGTCGCATTTGATAATTAAAAACAAAGGTAGAGCAACGTGCAAAAACTCTTGAATAATCTAAGTCATTAGAGAGCTGAATTTAAATATGGCTTGGATCAATCAATCTAATAGTGAAAACACCTGAAAGTTTAAGGCTATGAAAAAAAGATCGGATGTTATTGAGTTAGTTTAAGAAAATTTACCAACTAAAGAGAATTCAAAGGCTTCACCAAAATTTTCACATCTAGATCCAGGACATAATAATAATCCCAGGTCGAGATCAAATTCACCGAAGAATTAGGTGAATTGTTCTTACCAGATAGTGCATCCTTAAAGGACTTAACTACAGGCAGAGTAGTGGATGATTTTAGATCCACAATTCCATGTAATTTTGATTCCCTAGCCGATGCCTCCAAGATGGATAAGCTTGGCTGTGCGGAAAGCGGCTCCTCCGCCATTGAAAGAGCAAAGGGAAAATCACATTAGAGGCCAATCAGAGACAAATATTAAAAAAAAATTGATCGTGAATGATCATAAATGGGAAAATGGCGGAAGGAAAATGTGTCGAGTGGTGGCCAGAGGTTTATGCATTTAGGGTTTAGGGTTTAGCATTTAGGGTTTTAGGGTTTAGGGTTTTAGGGTTAGGGTTTAGGGTTTTGAGGGTTTAGGGTTTAGGGTTAGTTTAGGGTTTAGGCTTTATAGTTTAGGGTTTTTAAGGTTTAGGGTTTAGGGTTTTGGGTTAGTTTAGCAGTTAGGGTTTTAGGTTATAGGGTTTAAGGTTTAGGGTTTATGGTCTAGGGTTTAGGGTTAGGTTAGTTTTTAATGTTTAGGTGGTGATTAGGGTTTAGGTTTAGGGTTTAGTTATTTTAGGGTTTATAGTTTAGGATTTAAGCTTTTGGGTTTAGTGTTTACATTTTTTTTAAATTGGTAGGTTTAAGATTTAGTTTTAGTTTATTTTTTATTTTATTTTAGTTTGTTTTAATTTTATTTAGGTTTGTTTTTATTTTTTCTTTAGTATAGTTTATTTATTTTAGGTTTATTTAGAGTTTAGGTTTTTTTTGTTTTATTTTAATTTTAAGCTTAGTTTAGGTTTATGTTTATTTTTTTAGTTGAGTTTTATTTTATTTTATTTTTAAGGTTTAGTTTTATTTTTTATTTTAGGTTTAGGTTTATGTTTTATTTTATTTTTTTTAGGTTTAGGTTTAGGTTTTTGAGGTTTATTTTTTAGGTTTTTTTTAAATTTTGATTTAGGTTTATTTTTTGTTTATTTTATTTTATTTAGTTGAGGGTTTAGGTTTAGTTTATTTTAGGTTTAGGTTTAGGTTTTATTTATTTTAGTTTAGGTTTATGTTTATTTTTTTATTTTAGGTTTAGGTTTTTTTTCTTAGTTTAGGGTTTAGGTTTTATTTTTTATTTATTTTAAGGTTTTATTTTTAGGTTTATTTTTTTAGGTATATTTATTTTAATGTTTTTTTTTTGTTTTAGTTTATTTTTTAGGTTTAGGTTTAGGTTTATGTTTATTTTTAGTTGAGTTTTATTTTTATTTTATTTTAAGGTTTAGGTTTATTTTATTTTTTAGGTTTAGGTTTATATTTTTTTATTTTTTTAGGTTTAGGTTTAGGTTTTATTTGAGGTTTATTTTAGGTTTAATTTTGATTTATGTTTATTTTGTTTATTTTATTTTATTTAGTTGAGGGTTTAGGTTTAGTTTATTTTAGGTTTAGGTTTTATTTATTTTAGTTTAGGTTTTATTTATTTTAGTTTTGGTTTAAGTTTATTTTATTTTTTTTTTATTTTAGGCTTAGGTTTTTTTTTCTTAGTTTAGGGTTTAGGTTTTATTTTATGTTTATTTTAAGGTTTATTTTTTTAGGTATTTATTTTACTTAATGTTTTTTTTGTTTTAGTTTATTTTTTAGGTTTATGTTTATTTTTTTAGTTGAGTTTTATTTTATTTTATTTTTTAAGTTTAGATTTTATTTTATTTTTAGGTTTAGGTTTATTTATTTTTTATTTTTAGGTTTAATTCTTAGGTTTTATTTTAGGTTTATTTTAGGTTTTATTTTTTAATTTATGTTTAGGTTATTTTTAGTTTATTTAATTTTATTTATTTAGTTTAGGTTTAGGTTCAATTTGTTTTGGTTTAAGAATAGGCTTTATTTATTTTAATTTAGTTTATTTTAGTTTAGGTTTAAGTTTATTTTATTTTTATTTTAGGTTTATTTTTTTTTAGTTTAGGGCTTAGGTTTTTTTATATGTTTTTTTTAGGATTTAATTAGTTTAGGTTTAGTTTTTAAGTTTTTAGCATTTACAGTTTAGGGTTTAGTTTAGGTTTTAGGTTTTAGGATTTAGGGTTTGGGGCTTTAGGCTTTTAGGGTTTATGGTTGGGGTTTAGGGTTTAGGGTTTTGGGGTTTAGGCAGGGTTTAGGTTTTAGGTATCAAGTTTTAGTTTAGGGTTTAGGATTTTTGGTTTTTTTTAAGAGAACATATTTAGATTCAACATTTCTTCTTTTGATTTCATCCATCAAGTAACACACTAAGTTTTCTAAGACGCAAGTGACGACATGCATAAAAAAATGAGCACACATAGATCAAATTGAAAACCATAGATAACTAGAACCGTCTCTACCATGAAGGCATAGTTCCATAAGCAGTAGATCAGATTGGTCGTTCTTCAGTTTCTTGAGTTCCCATTAGAACCACCATCATATCCCTAATCTCTCCCTATGCCACCACCATGGTTGTAACCTCCATTGCTCCTCCCGCCTCCATAACCACCACTACTCTGACCACTACCTCTATATCCACCAGCACCTCTAGATCCCCCATCAGCACTATGATAATGCCACCTCCACCTTCGCCTCCACCACCAAATCTAGACTGAGCCAAGTTGACGATGATGTTCCTGTGGTCAAGGTTCTGCCCATTCTTAGGGTTTAGATTTAGGTTTAGGTTTATTTAGTTTTATGGTTTAGATTTACTTTTTAATTTATTTAGTTAGTTTAGGTTTATGTTTAGGGTTTTGGTTTAGAGTTTAGGATTTAGGGTTAGGATTTAGGGTTTAGGGTTTAGGGTTTAGGTTGTAGGGGTTAGGGTTTAGCGTTTAGGGTTTAGGGTTTAGGTTTTTTTTTGGGGAAATTAGGGGAATTTTATTGCCACAAAGAAATGGTACAAAGTCCTTAGAGGGGGAAAATCTCTAAGCTAATGCTCAAAGAATAATAAAAGGATTCTAAGGAGATAAGCTAATATAATAGATAAGGAAATGAATCTAATCAAAAGGAAAGCAGATCCACAAAAAATAATCCTTGAAATCGGACAATCTTCCTCTCACCTTTGAAACCATCCGAAAAATCTCCCAACTAAACCAGATCCAACAAGCTTGAAAAGGGATTAGAGATAATGAAACAATTAAATAAGCATAGAAAATAAGAACAAATAGAAGTAAAAGGATGAAGAAAAAGCTCAGCGAGTTATAAATGTCTTAAGAGCGCGATATGTAAGCATTCATACTTCAAGTGAAGGGTTATAATTACATATAGCACTACTAGCCAAAAAAAGGGAGTTGGAAACATCATGGCCATCATTGCAGCATACCTCTTGTAGCACCTTGTCCAATGATGATCATCACAGAAACCTGCATAAGACTTCAAACAGCAAATATAGCCACAAAAAACCAAGCAGTTAAATATATTAAGCTTATAAAAATAGATAAAAAGGTACCCCATCAGTAAAGTATTAGGCCATAGGGAGGTACCCCATCAGCCAGACATTAAGATTAACATCAAGAATGGTAGGTAGTAAGGCATCCAACAAAGAAAGGGTGAGTTCCACAATCTAGAAGCAAAATTCCAGCGGTAAAATCAAAAAGAGGAATGGGAAAGGAGATAGCTAGTGCCATAGACTTGGCAAGATCAAAAAAAGTGTAACAAAGTAGATAGTCTTTAGACCAAAGCGAGCTAGAGCTAATCAAGCGACCCAAAGGCTCCACCTTGCACCAAAATAATAGATTCAAATCGGTGGAGCTAGATCTTTCCATTAGCAATATTGAAAATAACCCAAGGGAAAGCCATAACTAGCAGCCATCAATCCCAAATCAAAGATAGGAGAATCCAGTTAAAATAGCTAGATACAACAGTCAAAAAAAAAAAGAGAAAAAATCCTTTAAAATTAAAGATAATCAAATAGCTAGAGGCAACCGCGAACATAAAAAAACACCTCCAAGCATACAAGAAAACCAACGGGGACAACATCAACCTAATCCAAAACACCTCCAAGAAGTAGTTAGGTGCCTTCCAGTTCAGAATACTATTTAAGAAGAGAACCTCATTATTATAGGAGATACACCTGATAGTTAGACGATCTAACAAGATAGCGAGCTAAAACAACACTCATCCATAACATAATAGAAAAGGTAGAAAAGCAAGAAAATAATTCTCCAAACCATAACCAGAGGGATAGAATAAGGAGCCTTAAAGGTCACATAACTCCTCATAGCTGCAAGAGCAAAAACCACAACACCACTACTGTCAACATCCACTTTCCAATGAGAAAACCCCCACCAAGAAAGCCAAACCCCAAACAACAACACATAGAGTAGGAACAAGGAAGGATGAGACTCAGAGAGAGAAAGAACAACCAAAATCAACAAGAAAAACCAACCCAATCAACAAACAACAAAAAGACAAACCAACCAACCACAACAAGAAGATCATAAGGGCAGCAGGAGCAACACCCAGAAAAGGGAAAGACCCACATCTAGGAAACAATAAGCAAAATCCAGTCCGAGAATGCAGAGAAAAAAAAGAAATCTGTAAAGAGATCCAACCAAAAAGGAGAGCCACACCAAATAGATGACAAGCAGGATCCAAACACCACTTGCAATCAATACCACTACCAGTATGGGAGAAAAAGAAAAATAAAAAAAGAAAATATAGAAAAAACCAATGACTAGAAAGACAACCTCAACCCATCAAAAAAATGGGAAGAAACCAAACAAGAAAAAAGAAATAGGTTTAGGAGAAGAAAGAAATAAAGACCAAACCAACATAAGGTAAAGCCAGAAATAAATAGAACTAAAAGCAAGTGGAAAGCCAAATCCCCACAAGAGGAGAAAAGATTAAAAGCATCTAACATAAGCCAAACCCATTTTATCAAGATTTACTAGACCCTTCAAAAGAAAAGGGATGTCATCATAAGAAAACATTTGCCTAGAAGAAAACTTGGCTCCCGAATTGGCAAGAAAGTCAGTGCAAGAATTGGATTCCCTATAAATATGAGAAATTTGAAAATCTAAGTTAGCAAGTAGCCACCTATTATGATTAAGTAAATAAAACACTTCAACATTACCATGAGCATCAGAATTATCTATGTGTAAAAGGAGGAGGGTGTCAACTTCAAACTGGATCTTATGAAAACCTAGTTGTAAACAAATAGAAAACCATGATAAAAACCTTTTAGCTCAGCAAATAACATGGACCAAGGCTCTAAAGAGGCAGTAAAAGCAGAGGTAACTTTCCCACTATAATCTTTCAAAATTCCACCACATCCATGATAATAATTAGAAACTAAGCCATCAGTGTTAACCTTAATGAATTGAGCATTAGGTTTAATATAGTATATAATTTTTAGGGTAGGAGAGACATTACAGGAAGGAAGGTAAATCCCAAAAATGAAGGCCATAGACTTGCACCCTTTAAAACAATAACGAGTAAGAAGATTAGCTTTGAAAAGAGACATAATTTAATATTTGGCTCTAGCAATAATATGATGATAGTTTATAGGAATACTATGATGCTTAGCATCATTTTTCTCCATCCAAATATACCAAATAATAGTAGTTGCTAAAATAATTTTAACATGACCCTTAGAAGTATAAGAGAAACAAGCTTCAAGAAGTTGCATAATAGAAAATGAACTATTAAAGTGGAAAGAGTTAAAAATATTATCATACCAATTCCACACTATAGGAGCAATAGGGCCATTCACAAAAACTTGATCCACTATTTCAATGTGATGGCAACAATAGCATTTAGAGGTGAGATGAAAGCCTTTTTTTTAGAAGAGTAGCATCCACAATGATATAATGCTTCAGAATATGCCAAGTTAAAATTGAGAATGAAGTAGGAACAAAATAATTCTAGATTTTAGTAAAAACCAAAGACTATTGATATTTAAATTTGATGAAATGACAAACATCCTTAAAATAAATTCTCTAGAGGAAGATTATTTAAAGTGAATTTGGTTGGGTTTATTAGGGAAAGGGCAAATATTAAGTATTTTGTCAATTATCACCTCTTAGGAACAAGGGTATTTAATTGATCCACATCCCATTTATTATGAGTAATTAACTGATTAATCTTAAGCATCATAGTGGAATGCATATTGAGTAAGGAATCAATAGAACCCAACCTCAGCCAATTCTCTTGCCAGAAGAAAGAGGAACCCGAATTGACACCCTAAGAAATAATGTTTTTAGCATGCCATTTGATACTACAAAGTCTTCTCCACATAAGAATCCCCAAATTTGAAAGCACAAATGAGGGATGTTTTATACGACAATATTTATCATGCATAAACTTAGACCAATAACTTTGATTATTTCTAAAATTCAACCACATTTTGTAAGAAAAATAGTTAAAATAGTATCCTCTAATATTTTAAAGAGAAAAAATCCTTCATTATTAGTACCACAAAAATTGTGCCAACTAGCACAATGTAACCTTTTAGAAGAGGAGTTAGAACACCAAAAAAGTTATTAAAAAGTCTATTGATTCTTTTAATAATAGGTAGGAACAATAGTACTAGAGATAAGAGGCAAAGGGTACTTTTATCAAGATAAGTCTAGCACCAAAGGAAAGTAAATAAAACTCCCAAGAAGAGGTTTTCTTATTTATTTTTTGAATGACTTCATCAAATAAGGAAGATCTTGTCATTCCTCTATATAGAGGAGTACCCAAATACTTAATAGGGAGAATTTGATGCAAAAAACCCATAATATTCTTGATTATATTGATCCTAGGCAAGGAAATAGAAGAGATAGTAATGAAACAACTTTTTCATGATTAATATTCAAGCCACTTTCCCTACCAAAGAAAGTTAAGAACTTACACAATTTTTTAATATAAAGAGTAGAACCATTGCAGAATATAATGAAATCATCAGCAAAACTAAGGTGAGAAATGGGTAACTCACCACAGGTTCTAAAATAGATGTTAGGCATATTACTAAACATCCACTCAAGACATCTAGAAAGATATTCCATAAAATAATAAAAGGCGAGAGAGAGGGTCCCCCTTGCCTTAGACCATGAGAAGAAGAGAACCCATGAACTTCACCATTGAGCAAAGAAAAAAGAATGCTTAATCCATTCTTAATTAAAGCAATACATTGATTAGAGAATCCAAATAAAGCCAAGATTCTATAAAGGAAAACCCAACAAATATTATCATAAGCTTTGGAAATGTCAAGCTTAAAAAGCAGGTTTTCACTGCGAACTTTGGCATTTAAATCATGGATTATCTCTTGGGCTAAAAGAATATTATCAGAGATGGATCTCCCTTTAACAAACTTGGTTTAATTTGGGGAGATAATTTTAGGAAGCTTTTAGACAAAATTTTAGGGATAAGTTATTAAAAAAAAGAGCAAAATCACTCCAAATTTCAGGATTATCTTTTTTAGGAATTGTGTTATTTATTTCTCAAACTTTTGAATTTGAAAAATAAATGTATATTATGTTGGGACACCATGTAGATCCGTAGATGTACTCATTAGAGTGATCGGGTGTGACATTAAAGAATGATGTACTATCTTTAGAGACAGAAGTCATCATCCTATAATGGACCTAATCACAGGACTCCCCAGAATAATGGGTCTTGAATGTATCGAGATCTTTCCCCTACTTTACATGGAAAAGTAAAGTAGGGTTTATTTTAAATTGAGTTCATTAAGTTCCCTATGGAGGCAAACCCCCATAGTTAATTACATCTTAAGTATTGAGATTCCTTAAGAATACTCTCGATTTAGGTAAATGATCATTGTCTCTTAAGATTTCAAAGATAGGACTATCAAAAAATTAGTTATTTTTAGAAAATTAAGTGGGATTGATCTAGAGGAGAGAGTTTTTATTGTAGCTAAAAAGAGATGAGTAGTGGATGCTCACGATGTTAGGAAACCTAGCGAGCATCCCAAACTATCGTATGGTTGGCCTATATATTTTTGAAATTTGAAGAGGATTATACATTTGAGCATAATTTTTATTAGAAATCTAGGGCTTAAAATTCCATAACACAAGATTGTGGAAATGCCTAAGAGGTGAGGATTTAAGCTTGTAGCCTGCAAAGGGAAAAAACAACCTCAGATCCTAAATTGAGGGAGCTTTTGTGAGGGCCAAGACATGACCTAAATCTAAGGCGAAAAATGGGTATATGGTTTATCTCCATAGAGAGAATAAACCACCGTTGGAGTTACAACCTCTAGGGTGGCCACTAACTCCTCCTATGATTTTAAATACATGTAGGCATGTCTTATATATTTTGCAAGATGGGAGTTATTGTTTTATTTAGAAAGGACTAAATCCTTAAACACACTCCCTAAGAGACTATCATGAAGGGCATGAATAAATGACTTAATCTAAGGCAAATTTTGTTATATTTTATTTGAATTTTTGGACATTTTTATTTGAACAGGCTATGGGATTTCATATGCCTAATGCATGAGAAATTGGTTATGGTCCAAAATCAAAAGAAGGAGGTGTGTTTCCACCATGGCTCTCAAAAGTCAAGCCATTTTCTATGGCAAACGTGGAAGCCCTCCATTAGCAAGAGTGAAGCAATATGTTTTATGCATGATGTGAGACATACAACATCTAGCTAAGTAGTTGCTAAATCTTTTATTATAATTCTTTATGTCCTATGCTTTAGGTGAGGTTATGAGTTATTTAATTTAATTTTAAGTTGATTAATTGGATAGAAATTTTTTTCCCTAAGAGTCTAATCGAATCCTGGCCATTCAACAACCATCAGGCAATTAAGAAACTAAAAAAATCATGACATCCTAATTGTGCAATGATAAACAAAATATCAATTAATTTATAAAATTAGCATAAAAGAATAGGATGTCGATGTGGTTGGGCTCCACCGCACAAACCCAAAAAGGAATGTGGGTAGCCGAGCTCTACCTTTATATAACCTAGATTACAAATGAATAATTACAATAAAAAAGAATTCATGGTATGGGGGTCTTCATTCTTCCTTTTTCATTTCTTCCTTTCTTTATTTCTTCATTTCTTTCTTTCTTCCTTCCTTTTGAATTGGGATGTAGTTTGATCCAAGGCTTCACATGGTACATAAGATATGGTCTTATGACCAATGTTCATCCTAATCCCCCATAACATTCATTCTAAATCTTAATTGCATAATTTATATTAAAATGGGATAGATAAATCTAACTAAACCTACAAAATAAAGATTAGCTAAACATACCACACAACCTCAGCAATTATATGAATAATTTGGACTTAGCACCCACATGGGTAACCAAGTCCACTATCCTAGTTTGGATCATCTTTGGTATAAGAAACCTGCAGTAAAAGTATTTATATTTTTTTATTATAGCGAGCACAATCCCTAGAAGACATGATTAGATTAAGATTATCCTCATCATCCGCACATGCACATAACATCTAAAAAACATTACATCACAAAATAAAATTAAGCATCAAACCATGCACTGCCCTAACATAGAGCTAGAAATAATGACTTAGCATAATGTGTGTGCCATTTAAGGCTTGTGTGGCATGTCTTAGCTAGGCTTTAAGGTTGAGATATTCTAAGTGTGAAAGGTTTAATTTAGAGTGTGGCTTTAGCTTAAGTGAATTAGTTGATTTATCAATTTTAGTTGGTGATTTGATTTGGTTTGAATAAACTACATTTAGTTACTAAATGTTGTAAAGAGAAAAGAAAGAGAGAACTTCTCTTTCATCCTACCTTAAGTAATTTCTAAAGTAGATTCATTAATGATTTTTCTTTAGTGAATGTTTTATTATGTGTTTTAATTAACCCTAAGTTTAGATTTACACTAAATAGCCCTATTCAATAAGAAAGGCAACTTAGGATTAATTAAGGTGAATTACTATCACATAACACATAACCCTTTATTTCTTTCCACCATGTATACCATGCATATTAATAAATCCTAAGCATACCTTTACATGCAATGCAAATTTTAGCACACCTTGATGATGAATGCTAAGAGATATAATTTGGAAATTTTGATATTCCATGAATGCATTTCTTTATTATGTAGAAAAGTGGGATTTTTCATCCATTAACAAAATACACATTCACATGTATAAAAAATATAAGTGTGTACGATGCCATTATTCTCTACACCAAGGGCGTAAGATATAAGGCCTACTTGGGGATACTTAAAGCCTCGCATGACCACAGGATGTCAGTAATATACCACTTTTTAAATACATGAAAATGTACAAAAAAAACAAATGGATGAAGAATCATGAAAGATTTTTGTTTGATTTGGTTGTATTATTTACATGTGAAAATGTGAGGATCCTTCATAAGTCATAACATAGAAATGCTTAGGAATAGATTTAAGCAAGTGTTTTGTTCTTTTCAAATGAACTATACACTTTGCAAATCTATTCAAATCCATGTTAAGAGAAGATAAAAAAACAACATAAAGCACATCTTATGCTATAACCATGCTTATAAGTATTTATAAGTAGCATGACTTCATTCATAATCTTTGATTTATAGGTTCTGAAAATTATTTTTGGTTTAATAGTGATAATAGCCACTCATATTCTTACTTTATCCAAAACATGCTATTTGACATAAAAAGAAACATTTTATTTAATTTATTTTTGAAAGACATGCATGATTTCATATGGCAAACAATATTTAGCATGCTTGGAAAGAAATAAAGTAATGTAAGCATATGAATTCATTCACCATAACTAATTCCTAAAGACATTCTTACGAAAATAAGATCATTTAAAGTGAATCAAAATTCTTTAAAGAGATTTTTATTTTTGAATTTGATTTGACTTAGGAAATGTGAGAGAGTTTGTTGGTCCTAACCCATTTCCCCCATGTGTGAATTGGTTTAGTTTAATTTTAGAACAATTAAGTTGATTTTATGTTTTGTTTAGGTTAAGGTGTGAATTAAATCCATTCATTACCCTTTACCTACACCATTTTAAAATAATTAAACAAGTAATTATGAGCCAACATATGATATGAAACCACATGTAATTTAAATAAGCAATGAACCTAAGAAATAAAGGGGCCTAATGCAATTGGCTCATTATTGATTAATTAAGCTAAATGGTTTAATTAAATACTTTCATAACCATCCCATGCATGTAATTTGATTATAATTTCCTTTGAAGCCTCTTGGTTATTGATAAGAATCTACCCAAGATTAACTAATTAAGTTATGGAATAATTTGGTTTTAAGTTTAGTTAATTAAGGCATTTAAAGAAGTAATTAACTCATTAATTAATTTGCACATTTAAATAAGTACTTATCCAAATGAAATAAACTTAGGAGAAAAGATTGGAAAAGAAATCCTAATCTCATTCCCTAAGTTAATTCATTACTTCAAGATGATTAACAATCTTAATTAATGAATTTATCACAATTTAATAGGTTAATTAATCATTTATTCAATTAGGAGAGGGATTAAGGATGAACTAAGCAATACCCCTAATTAATCCAATAATAAATTCCAAGAAAATCATGGGAGGCAGAGGTCATCCCACAAATCAATCATAGGAAGTTTGGAATTAATTGCTGAAGTAATTAAGGAGTGATTAGCCTAATTACATTACTAATAAAATCTAAATTGAGTGAAAGTTACTGTTCAAAATCAATTGATTTTAATTTTATATTATTCCTCACTTAATTATCTTTAAAATAAATTTGAGATTGTATTTTTTTTTTATTTTTTTATAATTAGTTATGAATTTTAGAAATTCCATGATTAAAATCAAATTAATTAAGCTAATTAAACCCCATAATCATGGGGCCCGCGTGGCAGCGTGATGTAGATGGCTTTCCATGGGAGATAGGTTATTTAAGTTGTCACCTCCATTATCGAGTCAGCTGATGGTGGATGCACTTTCTAATGTGATCGGACGGTCATGATTAATCCTATTATTTAGGCTTAAATTAAAAGGAGATCTAATGAGATTTAATCGCAACCTCTATTCTAATCATGTAGAACATACGGTGTGTGATTTGCTTACTCTCAAGCTGCGAGAGATGGATGTCATCCGTTGATCGTCGCTCTATCTAAGCTCACCCGAGCTCGAATGGAGCTCAAACTCACCCCACACCTTCGGGGAGGCACACACAAATGAATCCAATGGCCAAGATCTAATGGGATTATAATTCCCTTCATAGAAGACCAAGCAATCATTATCTTAGGATCGGTTTTGAGCAATACCTTTGGAGGCTATCACTGGTGCTTTCAACCAAAGAGGTAGCTTCATTTAGTAGAGATGAAACCCTGTTGAAGGTATCAAGCTTTGATTTGAAGTGGATGGCTCAGTTGATCAAGCTCCCTTTCAATGGAAATTGGCTTTGATCGAAGTCCTCCTTCCTGTGGCTTGGTGACTTGGGAAACAACTTGATTGAGCTCAATGAGGTGCCTTGATGGTGCTTGCAAGTTTAATTTGGGTTTGGTGGAGAATTGGATAAGTTGGAATTGATTTGGATCTCCCCTATTTTGGCTTGAATAAAAATCGAGAAGGTGAAAATGGGGAGAGCTCGGGAATGCTTGCCAAGGTTTGGAGAAGCTTGATTTTATTCCTAGAGCTCAATCGAATTTAGTGTGTGTGGTTTGAGTGGGAATGAAGGGGAGTATATCTCCCCCTCCTTGGATCAGACGATCAAGACTAGCTTTTCCATTTTTGATCAATTGTTGAGATTGATTGATCATTTTGGGCTGTTAGACACTCCATGTAATTCATTTTAGGAAGAGGAGTGGAGGAGAAGGAGTACCCATGTGCTAGGTGAGTATATGGGATGATCCAAGTGCTCAATTCCCATTAGAGGTTTGGCCCTTGGGTTGGTCATATGACCCAAGGTGATTGGGTCATGTTCATCGCCCTCCTTGGTGTCCATGTGGACCACTAGATGGATGTCAAGTGGCTTTGAGAAAGAATGTGAACAAATTCCAAGTGAATTTGGTCATTGGATACCCTTTGACCTAGGGGTAAAGTGGTCATTTGGCCTTGATTTGGATCAATTTAAAATGAGTCAAAAGTGGGTTGGGCCAAATTTCAAGTGATTTGGAGTTCATTTGGATTGAATTGGTTCAATTTTGGTTAGGTTCACCAATTGGTCAAATTAGGTCAAACAATGGGTTAGGTCAAGTTCAAATGATCATTTGGAGCCTATGGGTATCATTGGTTTAGTTCAATTTGGTTTAGATTTGGTTTTGGTTCATTTAGGTTCATTTAGGTCAAATGGGTCAAGTTGACTAATTTGACCCATTTTACCTAATTGGGTTAGGTCATGGGTTGGTTTAGGCTTGGTTGATCATTTGAAATGTTTTGCAAACTCTGGTTTTAATCAATTTTGGTTTGGTTTGATTTCAAGTTGATTTGACCTTTTAGGTCAAGTTGGGTTCATGGTCAATTGGGTTAGGTTGGGTCTAGTTGGTCAATTGAATCTTTGGTCAAGTTCAATATGTGATTTAGAATGAATTGGACACATTTGTTGCAATCAATTTAGGTTAGATCAAGATTTGACCCATTTTGACTTTTTAGGTCAACTTGGGTCAACTGGCCAATTGGGCTTAGTCAAGTTCAATCATTGGTTATGAATTTGTTTAGATTAATGGTTTCAATCAATTTGGCCTCTAATGGATTTTGGCTAGTTTGGGTTTCATTTGGGCTAAGTGTTGACTTGGTCAAATACTAGGTTTTACTATGATTTGATCCAATTTGAGTGATTGATCATCCTAGGAAGATTGTTGCTCACAATGTGAGGCTTAGATGGGCATAGTTCAATCCAATCTGGGTTGGATTAAGATTTGGCTCAAAATGGTGCTTTAGGTCACTTTGGGTCAAGTGAGCCTAAGTAGGTCAATTGGCTTGATCAAGGCTTGATTTAGGTTTGGTTGAACTCTCATATGGACTTATGATTAAAATATAAATCCAATTGCAAGTGATTTAGAGTCAAATGGGTTTTGATTCATTTGACAATTCCAAGTTTAAAGGATGAACATGGGTTTCATTTTGGTTAGTTTGATTTTGGTTTGATGATTGTAGTTTATGTTTATATTTGGGCATGTGATTGAAGGAATGATTATTTGAAGAAGAAAATCAAAGTTTTGGATTGATTTGAAAATGATTTGGTTAAGTTCAAGATTTGACTTGAAAGGGTATAAATTGGATTTATGTTAGATTTGGACTTGAGTTTTGAATTTTGGTTATTTTAAATTTATATTTCATTTATATTTGTGAATATAAATAATATAAAATGGGTTATGAAAATCTTTTGAGTTTGGAGTGATTTGGATTTGATTTGAAGTCCATAAGATGAAATCAAAAGGGCTTATGAAAGATTTTGGTTTTGGAATTGATCATGGGCTTCAATCATTTGGAATTGATTCATGATTTGGATTTTGGAATTGATTTATGATTTGAGAAAATTAATTTAGTTGGAATTGATTTAAGATTCAATTTTGAAGTTTTGTTTGAAAGAAGGAAATAAGGATTTGGGTTTAAGCTATAGGGTAGGCAAGTCATCCTAAAACCCCTAAGGTACAGCCAATTCCTATGGCTAACTCTTCTAAGTCTCTAGGGTTAGGTTAGTGTTCACCTAATCACTAGAAGTGTCTTAACTAAGGAACTCTTAGTGTTTAGAGGAGTCCTTATGTCAGGATGGACAAGTTGAAAGCTCACTCCAAAAGTGAGGTCAATAAGAATTAAAATAATGGAGGTGCTAGCAAAGTATTTGGGGAGTACTACCCTTAAAGAAATTAAGAATAGATTTATCCAAGTTCTCTTTAATGATAAACCAACATTTTTGGGAATAAAGGGTAGTGTAACCATTAGGGCTAGCCATAGAGTGTGTATTCATACTTTGCAAAATGTTAGTAATTTCAGATTCAGAAGGTGAGGAAGAAAGCATTTTGTTATCTTCATTAAAAATGATATTAGGGATAACTTCAGGCCAAGAAATATCATCATAATAAACATTTTTATTAAGAAGCTCTTTAACAAAGAGGAGACAATAGAATCCTAAGCTCCTTGTTATCCAACACCAAATACCATCATTAGTTTTAATTTTATGAATGTGATTTAAAGCTTTTTCTTTTTAACCATGGCATGAAAATATTTAGTATTATGATCACCATTAGAGATTCATTTCATAGAGGCTTTTTTTTTAGGTCTCTTCCATGTCTTCATAACATGTTAACCTATTTTAACGCCAACAAATGAATTTTAGAAGGTTCATTAACAACAACTTCTTCCAAAACTATAATTGCATTCTCCATTTCTTTGATATTGACAAAAAGGTTTTTAAAATAATGTTTATTCCACCAATGAAGACATTATTTGAATCTTGTTAATTTGAACCACAATCTCCTCATCCCAAAAATAGAATCATCAGGATGGATAGGTTCACCCCAATTACTAGCAACAACATCCAAAAATCTCTCATCCATGAGCCACATATTTTAAAAGCAAAAGGGAATAGGAGAGGAGGGTTTAGTAGCATTCAAATTCATAGAGATAAGTAAGGGAGAATGGTCGAAAGGGTTGCTTAAATGCTCCATAGAAGTACTAGAAGAAGGTTAATCCACAAATGGCTAAAAGAACTCTAACCTTTGAGTTCATAATTATTCCAAGTAAACTGAGACCCACTAAAGCCAATGTCAGTCCGATGACAATCAAGGATCATGTTATTATAAAATTCCATTGAAAATAAGTTCGGAGCATTACCACCAACCTATTCAAAGGAAGAGGAGATATTATTAAAATCCCCACCCACAAACCAATGAGCATTAACAGATAAAGAAAAATTAATAAGATCATCCCAAAGAAATCGTCTATTATTTCTATTACAGCATAAACAAATGAACCAAAATAATACCAATTATCAAATGTAATCTTAACATTCACAACTTCAAAAAACTCATCCAAAACTTGCAAAATAAAAGGACTATTCAAAAAAATCCAAATTTTATTGCTCGGATTAGCAAAAAAAATTAGCAAAAAAATTACCAAAAATAATCATTCTATCAACAAAAGGAATGTTAGAAGGAAGAATAAAAGGTTCTAAAATAGCCAAAAAAGAAATGTTATGAGAATGAACTAAATTTCTAATTCTATTTCTAATAGAGAGGGTACCAATCCCTCGTACATTCCAAATTAAGAAAGAAACCATTTATTTTTGGGCAGAAGAGCCAGATCTAGTAACTCTGGAAAAGTTAAGAAATTTAGATATAAGAGTTTTATTTTTCTTTCTAAAAACTATATGAAATTTCTTAGTCATATCCACAACATCACCATTAGATAGAGATTATTCAGGGATATGCTTGGGATAAGGTTGCATCTTTAAAACATCATTGTGCCGTTCACCTTCTTCCAAATCATTATTATTTTGCAAAATTGGGTTAGAAGATAGTGCAACATTAGATGAAGAAGTAGAGTAGGATTAGAACTAAAGTACAAGTGCCTAAATCAAGATTAGAAACTTTATCCATAGTAAGCTCACCAATCAAACCTCATGAGGGATCACATGTTCTTCTATTAAAGGTGGCAAAGAAGCGAATAGAATCATTTGGAATCAATCATCATCCATAAGTTTTGAAAACATATTATTGTCCATATTAATACCAATATCAATGTGATGCAAATGGATAGGTTCATTAGAAGGTAAAGCATCCTTATTCACAAGAGTGACATCCAAAAGCTAATCAAGCTGAATAGCCATAGCCTTATCGAGGGGAACAATGGGAGGATCAAGGCAATGACCCTCAACTTCAGGTAATGAGTTATCCATTGGAACAACTTTATGAGGTTTAATCGATGGCACCAAAAGATTGAGATCCATATTAATATGCACGAGTTTGGGTTTCTTAAGGTGAGGATGAACCACAAAGCAATTCGAAACCCCATGACCATGAATTTTGCAATGGGAACAAAAAATAGAAAAATTCTTAAAATCTACTTTTTGCAAATATCCATATCTCTCGATCCTAGCCAAATTTCTTTTTAGAAATTTTATAATTATATCCAACTCGACTAGGATCGAATGAGGCCTAGAAGAGCAATTGCTTGATAACTTGAAGAAGAAAACAACAAAGACACCCACAAAGAAAAAAAGAAACTCATGATTAATGAAATGAACACACAAATTGGGAATAGAGATCCATACTAGAACTATGGGAGATTCCTCCTTAATATCAAAATTAGGCATCCATTTCAATAATCATACCCAACCATTGAAAACAAAATACAAACGTCGAGAGAAAACTCGAGAATAATCTAAATCATTTGAAAGCTGAATCAAGACATGTCATGAATCAATCAATCCGATAGACAAAATGCTAGAGAGTTCCAAGCTATCAAAAAATGATCGAATATTCTCCAAAGTAGGATGGCGCAATGCAAATTTACCCACCAACATGAATTCAAAAGGTTTTGTAACCCTTTCCACAACCAAATCGAACACATTATCATGGGTTCACCCTAAGGAGGTAGAGATATAAGAGACTCACCAATGCATACTTTACCAATAAGAACATCCTTAATGATTTTGAAGCGACCCAAGAGTTAGAAGCTTTCGAGCAGTAAGAAATGCAGGATTTCCCCATGAGGGAACTAGAGATGAAATGTATTAGCACATGATAGGAAAAGGCGAGAGCCAAACTAAGCCATCAAAATGGAGAACCAACCAAGATGTCAACAAGAAAGCACAAAGAGATGCCTCCAAGAGGAAATGGAAAGAGCACCCAAAATGGAGAAAAAAGATGCTCAAGAGAATGAGTTTTTTGTTTTTAAGGTTTAGGACAAGGGTTTAGGGTTTAGGGCTTAGAGTTTAGGGTTTAGGGTTTAGTTTTTAGGGTTTAGGGTTTAGGGTTTCTAAATTAAGTAAACTTGTAGGTTTAGGTTTATTTAGTTTATTTTTATTTATTTTATTCTTTATTTTTATTTAGGTTTACTTTTTATTTTTATTTAGTTTAGTTTATTTATTTTAGGTTTATTTATTCTAGTTTAGGTTATTTATTTTAGTTTATTATTTAGGTTTAGGTTTATTTTTTAGTTGAGTTTAATTTTTATTTTATTTTTTAGGTTTAGGTTTTACTTTTTATTTTTAGGTTTAGGTTTAGGTTTTTATTTTTGGTTTATTTTTAAGTTTTATTTTTTATTTTATTTTATTTTATTTAGTTTAGGTTTAAGTTTAGGTTTAATTTATTTTAGTTTAGTTTATTTTAGTTTAGGTTTAGTTGCATTTTATTTTATTTATTTTATTTTTATTGTAGGTTTAGGTTTTTTTTAGGTCAGGGTTTAGGTTTTTTTTTTATTTATTTTTAGGTTTATTTTTTAGGTTTAGGTTTTCATTTAGTTTTTATTTTAAGTTATTTTAGGTTTATTTAATTTTTATTTTCTGTTTAATTTTTATTTTATGAAGGTTTTTTATTCTTAGGTTTATTTTATTTTTTAGTTTTAGTTAGGCTTTTCTTTATTTTATTTTAGTTAATTTTATTTTATTTTATTTTATGGTTTAGGTTTAGGTTTTACCTTACGATTTTATTTTATTTTATTTTTTTATTTTATTTAGGTTTAGGTTTTATTTATTTATTTTATTTGAAGGTTTTATTTAGTTTAGGTTTTAGTTTTTAGGTTTTTAGGGTTTAGTGTTTATGATTTAGAGTTTAGGGTTTAGGGTTTTAGGGTTTAGGATTTTAGGGTTTAGGGTTTAGGGTTAGGGTTTAGGGTTTAAAGTTAACAGTTTAGTGTTTAAGCTTTAGGGTTTAGTGTTAGGGTTTAGGGTTAGCAAGGTTTTGTTTAGGGTTTAGTTTAGGTTTAGGGTTTAGTTTTGGGTTAGGGTTAGGTTTAGGGTTAGTTTAAGTATAGAGTTTAGGTTTTATGATTTAGGGTTTAGGGTTTAGGGTTTTTTAGGGATTAGGGTTGTAGGTTTAGTAGTTTTAGGTTAGGTTTAGGTTTAGGATTTATTTAAGTTTAGGGTTTATGGTTTTAAAAAAAAGAAGTAAACTAATAGGTTTAGGTTTATTTAGCTTATTTTTAATTTATTTTAGTTTATTTTATTTTATATTTTTATATTGGTTTATGTTTTATTTTTATTTAGTTTGGTTTATTTATTTTAGTTTATTTTTTAGGTTTATGTTTAGGTTTATGTTTACTTTTTAGTTTAGTTTTATTTTTATTTAATATTTAGGTTTATGTTTTATTTTTTACTTTTTGGTCTAGGATTAGGTTTTTATTTTATTTTTTTAGGTTTAGGATTTAGGTTTTATTTAAGGATTATTTTTAGGTTTAATTATTTAGTTTAGGTTTTGGTTTATTTTTAGCTTATTTAATTTTATTTAGGGTTTAGGTTTAGGTTTATGTTTAGGTTTAGTTTATTTTAGGTTTAGGTTTAGGTTTTATTTATTTTAGTTTAGGTTTAGGTTTATTTTATTTTTATTATAGCTTTAGTTTTTTTTTATAGTTTAGGATTTAGGTTTTATTTTTTATTTATTTTTAGGTTTTATTTTTAGGCTTATCTTTTAGGTTTAGGTTTTTATTTAGTTTTTATTATATTTAATTTTAGGTTTATTTTATTTTATTTTACTTTAGGTTTAATTTTATTTTATTTAGATTTTAATTTTTTAGTTTAGTTTAGGTTTTATTTATTTTATTTTACTTTAGTTTTATTTTCTTTCTTTTTTAGGTTTAGGTTTAGGTTTTAGTTTTGGTTTTATTTTATTTTATTTTAATTTTTATTTTATTTTATTTTAGGTTATATTTATTTATTTTAGTTTTAGGTTTTATTTAGTTTAGGTTTAAGGTTTTAGCTTTTTAAGGTTTAGGGTTTAGGATTTTGTGTTAGTTGAGGGTTTAGTGTTTAGGGTTTAGGGTTTGGGGTTTAGGGTTTAGGGTTTAGGGTTTAGGGTTTAGGGTTTAGGTTTAGGTTTTAGGGTTTAGGGTTTAGGATTTTAGGGTTTAGGGTTTAGGGTTTTAGGTTTAAGGTTTAGGGTTTTTAGGTTTTAATGGGTTTAGGTTAAGTTTAGGGTTTAAGGTTTTTATTTTTATAATAACAGAGAACAAATTAAGATTCTATATTTCTTCTTTTCGATTTCATCAACTAAGTAACACCCTAAGTTTTCTAAGATACAAGCGACGACATAGATCAAAAATGAGCATGCATAGAGCAAATCAAAAACTCTAGATAACTAGAATGCTTCTACCAAAGACACAGCCCATAAGTAGCGCATCGCCTGCTTATCGCTTGTCCAATTCCCATCAGAACCATGCTTGCCTCTCTAGTAGCGGGATCCACTATCATATCTCTAATCTCTACCTCCGCCACCACCACGACTGTAACCTTCATCTCTCCTCCTGCCTACATAACCACCACTACTATGACCACCACCTCTATATCCACCAACTCCTCTAGATCGCCCACTGCCACTGCGATAACTGCCGCCTCTGGCTTTGCCTCCACCGCTAGATCTAAATTGATTGGTGATGTTCGGTGGTTGTCAAGGTTTTGCCCATTCGTGGTTTAGATTTATTTTTAATTCATTTAGTTACTTTATATTTTAGGTTGGTTTAGGTTGGTGTTTTGGTTAAATGTGTGGTAGGCCCAGGGCTTAATGTGGGTTTAGGGTTTATGATTTTAGGTTGCAGAGCCAGGGTTTAGGGCCTGTTTAGTGTTATCAGGTTTAGGGTTTTGAGGCTCAGCGCCTGTTTAGGTCAGGTGGTTTAGCAGCTCATCTTTTAGCGTCAGTGATCAGGGCCTAACACTGGCTCATATTCAAAGATTTTGTGGCTCAGGTCAGTCTCAGGGCCTGTGGCCTAGTGGCTCAGTTTGGCTCAGTGGCCCTTCAGCTCAGGGCCTGGCCCAGTAGGTGTTACAGGCTCACGCCTGCAGTAAGGCCTTGAGCCCAGGTGCCAGGCCTCAGTGATCATGATCTTTAAAAACCAATCAAACCCAGGCTCCATTTAGCCTATCTTTATCTTTCATCACTCTCAGCATCCTCATGTCCTTAGCTTCCATTTCCTCGTGCCCATTTATCTTAGCCTAAGCCTTCACTCCAACTCATCTTTGTGTCTCTGGCTCCAGGGCTCCAGTCAGCCTAATACATTCAGTTTCCCAGCCCAGGTGGCCCAGGTCAGGCCCAGCCCAGGCCTGTGCGTGGGCAAGGCCTCTGGCCTGTGGTCTTGTGGCCCATCCTCTGTGGCTCAGGGCCAGGGCTCAGACTATGACTCCATAGAGGGTCATAGCCTGGGTGGCTCTTTTGGGCCTAGGCCTAGAGCCCAGACCTGTGGCCCAGATCTGGCTTATCTATCTTAGTCAAGCTTCACTCAACTCATCTTCAGTCGCAGCCCCAGTGGCCTGTGGCCCAGGGTCAATCAACACTCAGTGGCCCAGGTCTTTAGGCCAGGTCAGGTCAGTACTCAGAGCCCAGGCTAGTGCAGGGCCAGCCTTTGGCTAGTCTTGTGGCCTATCCCTCAGGGCCTGGGTGGCTCAGGATTAGGGGCTCAGTGGACTCACACACTATGGCCCAGGTCATGTGCCCAGGGTTAGTTGGGCCCAGGCCTAAAGTCAGACCCAGGGCTTAGGATCTTTTTTTAAACAAAGCAAACCCGGCAGGTTTAGATTTATTTGTTTATTTATTTTATTTATCTATTTATTTAATCAGGTTTATTTTATTTTTACTTTAGCCTTGCCTTTATTTATCTTGTTTATTTATTTTAGCTCAGGTCATTCTGGAACAACCTGGCTTGGCCTGCTTCAGGCTCATTTTAGTCCGCCTTTATTTTATTTTATTTTAGGTTTAGGTTTTAATTTTATTTTAGGTAGTGCTCAGTGGTCTGATGTCATGCTTCAGGTCACTGAGCCAGGCTCAGTGGCCCAAAAGCGTCATCAGGGCCAGGGTTTGAGGCCTGGTATCAGTGGCCCATTGGGTAGGTCAGCCTGGGGCCCATGGTTTTCACAGCGCTCAGTGATCAGGCTGGCCTTAATATCAGGGCCCAGTCACTCAGGGTCAGAGGTCAGGGCCAGTGGTGGCCTGTGGCCTGGTTTGGCCCAGTGGCTCAGTAGTCAGGCTCAGTGGCCTTTGGGCCTAGGGCTCAGCAGGTCAGCAGTGGCCCAGCCTGAGCTTAAGGCCTAGGGCCTAGGGCTTATGATCTTCAAAAAACCACCAGTGGTCTACCTATTTCTTATTATTTTTATCTTCACTCAGGCATCTCATGCTGCCTTAGTGATTTATTTCCCATTTTATTTTAGTTTTCTTCATTTCAATCATTTTGTGGTTGGCCTAGCCTTAGGGTTTATCTGCCAGTTTAATATTAGGGCTCAGGCCTGGTGCCTGGTTGTGGGTAGAGAGCCTGAGCTCAGTGTGGGTTTATTCTTTAGGGTTTAGGGTCAGTGGCCTAGATTTATGATTTATAGCTTCAGGGTCAGCCTAGGTTAGCCTGGGTGTAGGTTTTAGGACTTAGGGTTTAGGATTTTAAACAAAGCAAACCGGTAGGTTTGGATCTTTGTTTATTTATCTATTTATTTATTTTCTTTAATTCCATTTTATCTTTATTTAGCCTTTTATTTTATCTTTAGGCTTCATTTATCCTAGCCTTTTAATCTTGGATCATTATTTGGTCTTTGGCCTAGGTTTTAGCCTATTTTAGTTCTCTTATTTTATCTTTATCTTTGCCTCAGCTCACCTTTCTTTATCTTTTGATCAGTCTCAGGGCCTGATGTCATGCTCAGGCCTCCAGGGCCTAGGGCCTGGTGGCCCAGTCAGGCATGTGGTCAGGGTCTTGAGGCCCAGGCTCAGGCCCAGGTCACCCTGCCAAGCCAGGGTCACTCAGTGATCATGTCAGGTCAGTGATCAGCCGGGCCCAACATTAGGGCCCAGTCTTCACACTCAGGGCCTCAGGGTCAGGCCAGGGCCTAGGGCCCAGGGCTCATGGCCTGGGCCTAGGTCAGCCTGGCCAGTCAGTGGCCTTGGCCCAGGCTCAGGTCAGTGTCAGCAGCCTGCCTGTGGTCTGCCCAAGGAGCCTGCAGGGTCCAGGGTTAGGCCATATCTTTAAATTCCACCTAGCTCATTTATTTATTATCTTTACTCATCAGCATCTTTGTTTATGATTATCTTTTATCATCTTTAGCCTAAGTTCATTTTATCTTTTAGCCTGGTCAGCTCAGGTTTTAACACTAGTTTAGGGCCCAGCCTGTGGCTCAGGCCTAGAGCTCAGGCCTAGGGCTCTGCCAGTGGCCTGTGGCCTCAGGGTTCAGGCCTAGACATGATCATAGCCTAGCCTAGTTTAGGTTGGGCTTGGCCTAGGGCCTTCAGGACCTGTGGTTTAGGATCTTTAAACAAAGCAAACCCAGTTTAGTATTTATTTTATTTATCTTTATTAATTAGTTTATTTTAATTTTATTTAGTTTGCTTTATTTATTTTAGGTTTATTTATTTTAGTTTAGGTTTTTATCTTTGGATCATTAATCTTGGTTTAGCTTAGGGTTTATTTTTAGTCTCACTTTATTTTATTTTATTTTAGGTTTAGGTTTTATTTTTTATTTTAGGTTTAAGTTTAGGTTTTATTTTTTTTGTAGGTTTAGGTTTTAGGTTTTATTTTTTATTTTTAGGTTATATTTTTTATATTTTATTTTATCTCACTTTTAAGTTTTAGTTTAGTTTATTTGTAGGTTTAGTATTTATGTTAGTTTAGTTAATTTTAGTTTAGTTTTAGTTTATTTTATTTATTTTATTTTATTTTTTTTAGGTTTATTTATTTATTTTTATTTTATTTTAGGTTTATTATTTTTTAGTTTGTTATTTTTTTTCTTTAATTTTTTTTTATTTTAATTTTAGTTTATTTTATTTATGTTTACTTTTATTTTAAGGTTTTAGGTTTTTTCTTATTTTAATTTAGTTTTGTTTTTATTTTATTTTAGTGTATTTTAATTTTTATTTTATTTTATTTTTGTTTAGGTTTAGTTTTATTTAATTTAATTTAATTTATTTTATTTAGGTTTTATTTATTTATCTTTTATTGTATTTTAGTTCATGTTAAGTCTCAGTAAGGCCTAGGTTTAGGGTTTAGGTTTTGTGGTTTTGTTCAGTGGTCAGTGATTTCAGGGTTTGTATTTAGCTTTAGGATATCTTTTGTTTTAGTGATGTTTAGGGTTTAAGCTGGGTTTAGGGTTTTAGGGGCATTTTGCCTTTGGTTTGGCTCATAGTGGTTTAGCCAGAGTTAGTGGCAGTTGGGTTTAGCCTAGGGTTAGGATCTCAGGCTCAGTGGCTCAGGGTCTGTTAGGGGCTCAAGTTATTTTATGGTTTTAGGTTTTCAAACCATTTTTAGGTTATTTATCTTTATTTTTTTTATTTTATTTATTGTCTTATTTTATTTTTTAGTTTATTTTATTTATTTTAGTTTATTTATTTTAGTTTATTTTTAGTTTAGGTTTAGGTTTATGAGTTTAGCTTTATTTTATTTTATTTATTTTTTAGCTTAAGTTTTATTTTTTTTTTAGGTTTTTATTTTATTTATTTTGTTTTTTTTAGGTTATTTAGGTTTTATCTTTTAGTTTAGTTTAGTTTTATTTATTTAGTTTAGTTTTATGTTTATTTTAGTTTTATTTTTTACATTTTTTTTAGTTTAGGGTTTAGGTTTTCTTTTGTTTATTTTAGGTTTGAGTTTTATTTAGTTTTATATATTTTGTGCCACCATCCTTCAAGTTCTTTGATGGTATTGGAACCCATGATACCACTTTATAGATTTATTTTATTTAGTTTTATTTATATTATTTTAAGTTTTATTTTATTTTAGGTTTAGTTTTTTTATTTGTTGTTTTATTTAGTTTATAGTTTTTATTTCTTTATTTTAGTTTATTTTTTAATTTTTATTTTATTTTCTCTTTTAGTTTTAATTTAGGTTTTTTATTATTTTTTTGTTATTTATTTATTTTTTGGTTTTATTTAGTTTAGGTTTTAGCTTTTGGATTAAGGTTTTATTTGAGGGTTTAGAGTTTAGGGTCTGGGGTTTGGGTTAGGGTTTAGTGTGGTTTTATTTAGGTGGTTTGTGGTAGGTTTTAGTAGGGTTTAGGGTTTGTTTTAGGGTTTTAAGGTTGGGTTTAGGGTTTAGATTTTAGGTTTTTAGGTTTTAAGTCTAGGGTGCAAGTTTTATTTTGTTTAGGGTTTTGCTTTATTTTATAACAGAGAACAAATTGGTCCAATATTTTTTCTTTTTTCATTTCATCAACCAAGTAACACACCAAGTTTTCTAAGAGACAAGCGACGACATAGATAAAAAATGAGCACTTATAGAGCAAATGAAAAACCCTAGATAACTAGAATCATCTCATTGTAAAGATAACTCCATGAGTAAGATCGGATCACCATTCTTTAATTTTTCCAGCTCCCATCAACCACCGCCTCTCAGTAGGGATCCACCATCATATCCCCATCTACCTTCACCACCAGCTATAACCTCTGTCCTCCCCGCCATAACCACCACTTTACACCACCACTTCATTCACCAAGAACTCCATATCCCCACCGCCACTTCAAAAGCCTCCGCTTTGCCTTCATCGTGATCTAGTTTTATATAGTGATGTTTATGTCATCAAGGTTCTATCCATTCTTAGTGGTGAGGTTTAGGGTTTAGGGTTTAGGTTTTAGGGTTTAGGGTTTTGAAATTAGGTTTGGTATTAAGTTAAGATAGGTAAGTTTTGGTTTATTTATTTTATTTTATTTTATTTATTTAGTTTATTTATTTTAGGTTTATTTAATTTAGTTTAGGTTTTATTTTTAGTTTATTTTTTAGGTTTAGTTTAGGTTTATTTTTTTTGAGTTTTATTTTTTTATTTTATTTTTTTTTACATTTTCTATTTTTTTATTTTTGTTTAGGTTTCAATTTTATTTTATTTTAGTTTAGGTTTTGGTTTTTATTTTGATTTATTTTGGTTTTATATTTTTAGTTTAGGTTTAGGTTTATTTTAGTTTAATTTATTTTATTTAGTTTATTTAGTTAGTTTAGTTTATTTTATCTTTATTTTATTTATTAGTTTAGGTTTATTTATTTAATTTTATTTTATATTTTAAGTTTTATTTTGAGTTATTTTTTTTATTTTATTAATTTAGTTTTATTTTATTTATTTTAGGTTAATATTTTTTTATTTAGTATTTATAAGTTCATTTAGGTTTATTTTTAATTTTAGTTTATTATTTTAGTTTATTTATCTTATTTAGATAGGTTATGGTAGTTAGGTTTTATTTTAATTTATTTTAAATTTAGGTCAGTTTTATTATCTTATCTTAGTCTAAGTTGTGGTCAGGTCAGGGCCCAGGGTCAGGGTTGGGTGCCCAGGGTTAAGTTAGGATCCAGGGTCAGGCCTAGTCTGTAATTGGCCTAGGTGGGTGCTGGGTGTGGTGTGGCTTGTGGTCATCTGGCCTAGGTCAGTAGGGTTTTAGGATTTGGGATTTGGGTTAGGCTCAGGGTTAGATTTGTGTGTTAGGTTGGGTTGGTTTAGGCTTTTGTGGTTTAGATTTAGGGTCAGAGGCCTAGGATTTGTGGTTTGTTATTGGTTTAGTAGGTTTATGTTTTAGGATTTAGAGTTTAAGGTTTATTATTTTTTTTTCAAAAAATAATAATAACTATAAGTAAAGTGATAGGTTTAGGTTTATTTAATTATTTAGTTTAATTTTTATTTATTTTAGTTTATTTTATTTTTAATTTTAATTTAGGCTTATTTTTTATTTTGATTTAGCTTGGTTTATTTATTTTTTTTATTTATTTTACTAGGTTTTTATTTTAGTTTATTTTGGATTAGCTTAAGTTTATGTTTATTTTAATTTAGTTTTATTTTATTTTAGTTTAGGTTTAGTTTTATTTTGTTGAGGTAGTTTAGGTTTTATTTTATTTCAAGTTAGTTTGTTTTCTTTATTTTTATTTTAATTTAGGTTTAGGTTTATTTTAGTTTATTTTATTTAGTTTGTGGTTTAGGTTTATCTTTATCTTGGTTTAGGTTCATGTTTTTCATTTTAGTTTTAGTTTATTTTAGTTTAAGTTTATTTTATTTTTATTTTATTTTATTTTAGGTTTAGTTTTATTTTTTTAGTTTAGGATTTGGGTTTATTTATTATTTCTTCAGGTTTAGGTTTTATTTATCTTTTATTTTATTTTAGGTTTATTTTATTTTATTTAAAATTATTTATTTTTATTTAGGTTTTTATTCTAGTTTATTTTATTTTATTTATTTAGTTTAAGTTTTATTTATTTTATTTTAGTTTATCTTTATTAGTTTATTTTATTTTATTTTTTAGGTTTAGAATTTTTTTGTTAAGTTTATTTTATTTATTTTATATCTTATTTAGGTTTAGTTTATTTATTTATTTTATTTTTTAGGTTTAACTTTGGTATGAGGTTTGTTTTTATTTTTAGGTTTTGGGCCTATGGTTTGTGGGCCTAGGGTTTAGGGCTCAGTTTAGGGTTGGGTCTGGTTTAGGGTATGGGGTAGTTTATCTGAGTTAGGTTAAGTTAGGTTGTTTATTTTTGATTTATTTTGTTATATTTTAGTAGTTTAGGTTTATTTTAATATTATTTTATTTAGTATGTAGGTTTAGTTTAGTTTATTAAGTATGTTTAGGTTTTATTTATTTAGTAGGTCATGTTTATTTTATTTTATTTTTAAGTTATTTTATTTCTTAGGTATTTCTTATTTTTATTTTATCTTTATCTAGTAATTTATTTTATCACATCTAGTCTATTTTATGGTTTCCATCTTAGGTTTATTTTATTTTATCTTAGGTTAGGTTTATTATTTTAGTAATTTATTTTATCTATTTTATCTGTTTAGAGGAATTTAGTTTATTTTAATTTTAAAATTCAGATAAGTTTATTTATTTTGTCTTTATAGCCTAGGCTCAGGTTTTTTAGGCTCATGGTGGCCCAGTATTTTTAAGTTTGTGGCCCAGCCTAGGCCCAGGATCAGGCCCAGGGTTTAGGGCCCAGGGCCCAGGGATGGCCCAGGGTCATCAGTCAGGATTTCAGCCTTAGTGGTCAGGCTCAGAACCCATGATTAGTGATGGCTCAGTGGTGGTCAGGGTTTTGGGTTTGGGTGGTAGGGGTAGGGCTAGTCATTTAGGTGGCTCAGTGTGGTAGGGTTAGTTTTGTGGCCTTTTTTAAGATTTGTGGTTTATGGTTTTCAAAAAAATAAAAACCAGAGTTTATATCAATTATTTAGTTTAATTTATTTAGTTTATTTATTTTAATTTTTTAATTTTATTTTGATATTTATTATTATTTATTTTTTTTATTTTGGATTAGTTATATTTTTAGTTTAGTTTATTTTATTTATAAGTTTAGGTTTTATTTTTATTGAGGTAGTTTAGGTTTTATTTTATTTTCAAGTTTATTTTTAGGTTTTATTTTAGCTTTATTTTAGGATTTATTTTAGTTTAGCTTAGGTTTATTTTTTTATATTTTATTAGTTTAGGGTTTAGTTTTAGTTTATTTTGGTCCAGTTTTATCTTTAGTTTAGTTTATTTTAATTTATTTTAAGTTTATTTTATTTTGTTTAATTTATTTTATTTTATTTTAGTTTTATTTTAAGTTTAGATTTGGGTTTTTTTAATTTATTTTAGGTTTATTTTATTTAGCTTATTCAATTTATTTTAGGTTTATTTTATTTTTTATTTTAAGTTTAGTTTTATTTCATTTAGGTTTTATCTTTTCTTTATTTTAATTTTAGTTTAGTTTATTAATTTTATTTTAGCTTATTTTTTATATTAGTTTATTTTATTATTTTGTTTAGGTTTTATTTTATTTTTATTTATATCATTTATTTTATTATATTTTATTTATCTAGATTTAGGTTTTTTTTTATTAGGTTTTAGTCAGGCTCAGGCCTAGGGTGTGGTTTTCAGTGGCCCAGTTTAGATTATGGTTATCCAGGTGGTCAGGGCCTGTGGCTAGGGTCAACCAGGGCCTAGGGCCTAGGGCCTTAGGGCTCAGCCTTAGGCTGCCTAGTGGTCACAATTGGTCAGAGGTCTGGTAAGGAGTAGGGTGGGTCTTGTGTGATTAGCTCAGTGGCCCAGGAGTTAGAACCTGGGCCTAGGCCTGGTTTAGTGGTGGGCCCAGTGCAGGCCACAGTCAGGGTAAGGCCTTTCAGCCCAGGATTTAGGGTTTAAGGTTTAAAAAAAAAATAAGCAAACCAGTGGTTTAGTTTTTTTAGTTTATTTATTTTATTTTTATTTATTATTTATTTATTTTATTTTAAGTTTTTTGCTTTTATTCATTTTAGTTTATTTCTTAGGTTTCTTAGTTTATGTTTATTTTTTTTAGTTTAGTTTATTTTTATTTAGTTTTAGGTTTGGTTTCATTTTATTTTTAGGTTTAGGTTTAGGTTTTAATTATTTTAGGTTTTAGTTTAGGTTTATTTTTAGGTTTTAATTTTAGTTGTTTAGGTTTATTTTAGTTTGTTTATTTTATTTAGTTTAATGTTTAGGTTTATTTATTTTAGGTTTAGATTTTATTTATTTTAGTTTAGTTTATTTTGTTTAGGTTTAGGTTTATTTATTTTATTTTATTTTAGGTTTAGTTTTTTTATTAGGTTTAGGTTTTATTTTTTAGGTTTATTTTATTTTTACTTTTCGTTTAGTCTTTATTTCATTTAGGTTTATTTTATTTTTATAGTTTAGTTTAGGTTTTTATTTATTTTATTTTAGTTTAGTTTTTATTTTTCATTTTATTTTATTTTTAGGTTTAGGTTTAGGTTTTAGTTTACATTTTTATTTTATTTTATTTTATTTAGGTTTAGTTTTTTTATTTATTTTATTTTTAGGTTTTATTTAGTTTAGGCTTAGGTTTTTAGGTTTTTTGGGTTTAGGGATTTAGGATTAGGGTTTAGGGTTTAGGATTTTTTTTACGGTAATTAGGGAAATTTTATTGCCACGAAGAAAAGGTACAAAGTCCTTAGAGGGGGAAAATCTCTAAGCTAATCTTGAAAGAGCTACAAAGAGTCCTAAGGAGATAAGCCCCCAACTAATACAATAGTTAAGGAAAGTAAGCTAAGAAAAATAGAAACATAGATCCATAAAAGAAATTCCACAAAATCAGCAACAAACTTCCTCTGCTCCTTTTGAAACCAGCACAATCCAACAACAATAGTCTCCCAACCTGTAATAGAGATCTACAACATGCTTTTAAAGCGATGAGTACAGATAATGGATTACTTAGTCAAGCAGAAAGAGTAATAGCAGATATAAATAATATGATAAAGAAAAGGCTCAGGCTTAATTACAATCGTCTCAATAAGCAACACCATATGTAAGCATCCGACTTCAAGTGAAGGGTTACAATATACATCAAAAAAAAGAAGAAAGATGGAAACATCAAGGCCATCATTGCAAGATACCTCTTGTAGCACCTTATCCAATGATGATCATCACATGAACATAAAACTTCAAACAACAAATATAACCTACAAACACCCAAAGACTCATAGATATTAAGCAAGATAACTAAGTGTAAACCAGGATAGCACTAGTCAAGAGGGAGCACAACCAAAGCCACCACCAAGAATTGCTAATAAAGTCACTAGGGGAAAACATCAAAATATGGGAAAAAGCACTAAACAGAGACAAAATAAAGTCAAAAGGAAACACATTGATGATAAGTTCATCCATTAAAAAAATATGAAAAGATCTAGAAGAAATAATACCCAGAGTAATAGTTAGACTAAGAGCAAGAAGGTTACGTAGCAAGGCAACCATCAAAATAGGAAATGGGAGAGGTTCAGTCACAGCCTAGAACTAAAAATCCTAGCAGGAAGAAACTTGAAGAGAAGAATGGGAAGCTAAGCAGCCAGTTCCCAACATAGTCTCCAAAAGATCAGGAAAATTATAATCGAGTAAATACTCTTTTAACCAACCCAGCCAGCTAGAGCAACCAATCCAAGCAGCCAGCATGGTAGGCCACCCCGCAAGCCACCAAGATAGCCAAGGATTTAAAACATCAAACTTAGAACCATCAGTAAGAAAGCCAGAAATAGTCATCTAGTCACATATATTGAAAATATCCTGGGATAGCGCAAGTACCACCAATCCCAATCCAAGGAAAGGAGAATCCACCCAAATAGCTAGAGACAACCAGAGAAAAGCCCTTTAGACCAAAAAATGCACAACAAAAATAGTAGAAAATAAGAAAACCCAATAGCCACCATCACCCAAGTCCAAAAAACATCTGACTTAGTAACCTAACAAAAAATCAAAACCAAAATGTTAATAATATAGGAGGAGCACCCCATATTCAGAAGATATAACAATCCAGTAGCATCCATCCTCACACACATCCAGGAAAGAAACAAAATAAGGGTGAAGATTCACAGAAAAATTGTTCTCCAAGCTACAACAAAATAACAAATAGTCCTCAAGGGCACACAATCCCTCTTAGCAGCAGGAGCAAAAACAATAAAACATAGTTGCCAAAAGCCACTTTCCGATGAGCACCCCAACCAAAAACCCACACCCCAAATAGCATAAGTAAAACCCAAAAGGGTAGGAGCAGGTGAGAAGGGTGAGACTCTTGAGAGAATGGACAACAAAAAATAGATGGAATAACCATAAGAAACAACTAGGTGAACTAGCTACATATAACCAATCTAGAAAAGTTCAAAAAAACAACCACTAGAAAAAAGATCCAAAACCAGAGGAAGGTAACAAAACCAACATGGGAAATACCAAGAAAGGGAAAAAACCCACAGCCACGCAACACTAGAAACTAGCTAACCATAAATTCCAAAATAAATAAAACTAACTATAGAGAGATCCAACAAATAAAGAGAACCACACCAACTAGAAGACAAGTAAAACCCAATAGCCTCCACCTGCTGTAAACACCTCTACCAGGGTGGGAGAGAAAATAAACCATGAAACAAAAGCTATAGCTAACATCCAATAATTGGAAAGATAACCCAAACCCATCTAAATGATGGGAAAAAATCAAAATGGAGTTTAAAAAATAGATTTAGGTTAAGAGAAAACTCAAGACCAAACCAGCAAAGGAGAAAACTAGTTCTAATAAAAAACACCAACATAGAGAAAGTCAAAGCCCCAAAGGAGGAAAGAAGAGCTAAAAGCCTCTAAGATAAAGCAATCCAGTTTTATCTAGATTCACAAGATCCCTTAAAAGGAGAGGTATGTTATCATTAGAAAACATTTGCAAACAAGAAGACTTGGCCCCCAAATTGGAAAGAAAATTAGCACAAGAGTTGGCTTCCCTATAAATATGAGAAATTTATAAATCTAGGTTAGCAAGAAGTCTCCAAGTATGATTAAGCAAATAAAACACTTCAAAGATTACTGAGCAATAGATTTAAGTAAATCTAGAAGAAGGAAAGCATCAACTTGAAACCAAATCTTATGAAAACCTTGTTTTAAACAAATGGAAATTCCATGATGAATGCCTTTAAGTTTAGCAAATAACACATAACAAGGCTCTAAAGGGGGTAGCAAAAGCAGAGATAACCATGCCACCGTGATCTCTCAAAATCCCAACATAGCCATAGTAATCATTAGAAACCAAGCCATCAATGTTAACCTTAATGTAATGATAATTAGGTTTAATCCAGTATATAATTTCCTGTGTAGGAGAGACATTACAAGGAGGAAGGTTAATCCCAAGTTTCAAGGCCACAGACTTGCACCCTTTAAAATTAGAGTGAGTAAGAAGATTGGCTTTGAAAAGAGACAAAATTTTATATTTGGAGCAAACAGTGATATGATTATAATTCATAGGAATATTACAATGGTTTGCATCATTTCTATCCATCCAAATATACCAAAGAATAGTAATAGCTAAGACAATTTTAACATGACCCTTAGAAGTATGAGAGAAACATGCTTGAAGGAGTTGCATAATAGAAAATGAACAATTAAAGTGGAAAGTATTAAAAATATTATCATACTAAGTCAACATTCTAGCAATAATAGGGCCATTCATAAAAACATGATCCACACTTTCAATGTGGTAGCAACAATGACATTCAGAGGGGAGTTGGAAACCTTTTTTCAAAAGAGTAGCATCCACAGGGATATAATGCACCAAGTTAAGATCGAGAATGAAGTAGGGACACTATTATTCTATATTTTAGTAAAAACCAAGGACTCTTGATATTTAAATCTAATAAAATGCCACACATCCTTAAAATCAAAATCTACAAAAGAAAAGATTTTGAAAAGAATTTGGTCGGGTTCATTAGGGAAAGGCCAAATTTTAAGGATTTTGTCAATGATAACATTAGGAAAAAGGTTACTCAAATGAGCCACATCCCATTTATTATCAATAAATAACTGATGAATCTTAAGCACTACAGTAGAATGAGTATTGAGAAGGGAATCAATAGAGCCCTGCCCAAGCCAATTCTCTTGCCAAAAGAATGAGGAATTAGAATTGACATCCCAATAAATTAAATTCTCAGCATTCCATTTGATACTACAAAGTATTCTCCAAATAGGAGAATCCCCAAATTTTATAGCACAAATAAGGGGGTGTTTGCCATAATAATACTTAGCATGCATAAACTTTGACAAGTAATTTTGTTTATTTCTAAAGTTCCACCACATTTTATAAAAAAATAGTTAATAGAATATTCTAATGTTTTGCAACCTAAGTCACGTTCATTATTTGCACCATAATAGTTATTCCAACTAGCCCAATGTAATCTTTTAGTAGATGTATTAGATCCTCAAAAAAATTTATTAAAAAGTCTATTAATCCTTTTAATAGTAGATTAGTTAGGAACAATAGTAGACAAGAGATACATAGGCAGAGAGCAAACAATACTTTTGATCAGGATAAGTCTTGCACCAAGGGAAAGTAAATGAAATTCCCAAGAGTAGGTTTTCTTATTTATTTTTTGAATAACTTCATCAAATAAAGAAGATCTTCTCGTGCCACTATATAAGGGAGTCCCTAGATACTTGATAGGGAGATTTTGATGAGAAAAACCCATAATATTTTGGATAACATTTATCTTAGATAAAGAGATAGAAGAGATTATAATAAAACAACTTTTATCAAGCCACTCTCCCTACCAAAATGAGTTAAGAACTTACATAAATTTTTAATGTAAAGAGTGGAGGCATTGCAAAATATAATGAAATCATCAGCAAAACTAAGGTGTGAAATGGGAAACCCACCAATGGTTCTGTAGTACATGTTAAGCATTCTACTAAACATAAACTCAATACATCTAGAAAGATATTCCACAATAATAATGAAAAGGGCAGGTGAAAGAGGGTCCCCTTGACTTAGCCCATGAGAAGAAGAGAAAAAATCATGCACTTCACCATTGAGAAGCTAGAAAACCAAGAATTCTCAATCCCATTCTTAATTAAAGCAATAAATTGATTAGAGAACCCAAATAAAGCTAGAATTTTATATAGGAAAGCCAAACCAATATTATCATAAGCTTTGGAAATATCAAGCTTAAAATGCAAGTTTCCAATATGAACTTTGGCATTTAAATCATGGATCATAGCTAAAAGAACATTATCAAAAATGGATCTCCCTTTAACAAAACTAGTTTGATTGGGGAAGATAATTTTAGGAAGTATGTACTCAATCTTTTAGCCAAAATCTTGGAGATAAGTTTATTAAAAAAAGAGCAAAGGCTAATCGGCCTAAAATCACTCCAAACTTTAGTATTGTGTTTTTGTGGAATTAAACAATGGAGGTGCTAGCAAAATATTTACGAAGGATACTACCCTTAAAAAAATCTAGAATAGCTTTAATCAGGTCCTCCTTATTGATAATCCAATATTTTTGGAAAAAAGGGTAGTAAAACCATCTAGACCAGCCACAGAGTCATTATTCATACTCGCAAAAAATATCAATTTCAAACTGTAAGGTAAGAAAGCATATTGTTATCCTCATCGAAATAAGATTAGAATAACTTTAGCCAAGAAATATCATCATAAGCAACATTTTATTTAGAAGCTCTTTATATAAAAAAAATAGAATCAATATGCTCCTTTTTATCTGAACACCAAACTCCATCATTAATTTTAATCTTATGAATGTGATTTATTGCTTTTTCTCTTTTTAACCATGGCATAGAAATATTTAATATTTTGATTGCCATCAGAGATCCATTTCATAGAATGTTTTTGTCACCAATAGGTCTCTTCCATATCTTGAAAACATGTTAACCTATCTTTAGCATGAGCCAACATATGAATTTTAGAAGGATCATTAACAACATCTTCTTCCAAAATGATAACCTCATTCTCTATTTTATTAATATTGACAAAAAGGTTCCTAAAATAATGTTTATTCCACCAAGTAAGGCATTATTTAAGTCCTTTTAATTTGAACCACGATCTCCTCATCCCAAAAATAGAATCATCAAGATGGAGAGGTTCACCCCAATTACTAGCAATAACATCAAAAAATCTATCATCCATCAACCACATATTTTGGAAACGAAAAGGGATTGATGAGGAAAATTTATTATCATTAAAATTCACATTAATAAGCAAAGGAGAATGGTCCAAAAGGGTTCAACTTAAGTGCTCCATAGAAGTACTATGGAGAAGATTAATCCAGATGGTTAAAAACCCTATCAAGCCCGAGTCTATAATTATTCTAAGTAAATTGAGACCTAGTAAGCCAATGTCAGTAAGATAACAATCGATAAATTATAATCTTCCATTGAAAATAAGTTTGTATTACCATCAACACATTCAGGAAGAAGAGATAGTATTAAAGTCTCCACCCACAAACCAAGGAGCATCAACAAAAAAGAAGAAAACTAATAAGATTCTCCCAAAGAATCTATCTCCATTACAAGAAGCATAAACAAATGAACCAAAACAACTAAAATTATCATAAGTAATCTTAACATTTACAACTTGGGAAAAATCATCCAAAATCTATAGAATAGGTATTATTCCAAAAAATCCAAATTTTATTGCTCGAGTTAGCAAAACATTACAAAAGCCAATCATTCTAACAACATAAGAAGTTATAAAGGAAGAATAAAAGGTTCCAAGATAGCCAAGAAGGAAATGTTATGAGTACAAACTAAGTTTCTAATTCTATTTCTAATAGAGGGTGCCAATCCCTCTCACATTCCAAATTAAGAAAGAAACTATTTATTTTGGTGAGCTAGATCTAGTAATTCTAGCAAAATTAGAAAGTTTAGTTTTAAGAGTTTTATTTTTCTTCCTAAAAAATAGTTTGAAACTTATTATAAATATCCACAACATCACCATCCGAGAGATTATTCAGGATATTTTTGGAATAAGGTTTGCACATTTAAAGCATCATTGCAATCCACTTCACCTTCTTCCAAATCAAGATTATGTTGAAGTGAATATAGAAATCAGTTCAACATTAGAAAGAAGTAGCAGAAGGATTAGAGCCATTTAAAGCACAAGTGCCCAAGTCGATTAGAAGCTTTTCCATTAGTTTGCTCACCATTCAAGCCCTCATCTAGGATCACATGGTTTTCAATTAAAGGTGGAAAAGAAGTAAGAATGGAATCATTAGAGATTGAATCATCATCCATAAGTTTCAAAAACATATTATTATCAATATTATTATGAATATAGTATAAAGACATTCATTAAATGTTAAAGCATCCTTATTAACATGACCGACATCCAAAAATTGATTAGCTTAAGAACCAAAGATTGTCCATAGGAATAGTGGAGGATTAAGATAATGTCCATCAATTTAAAGAAATGTCCATAGAAGATTTTTGTGATTTAATCGAGGCACCTTAAGATTGGGATCTAAATTAATAATAGTTTGGGTTTCTTAAGGTGAGGGTGAACCATAAAGCAAAAAACTCCATGACCATGAATTTTGCAATGGGAATAAAAAATAGAAAGTTCTCAAAGTCCACTTTTGCAAATATCCATATTCGATCCTAGCCAAATTTTCTTAGGATATTTTAGTTATATTCAACTCAACTAGGATCTAAGCAATAGATGGTCGGGTATTAAAAGTAGTTGATCAACTTGAAAAGGATGACCAAACAATGCACCCACAAAAAAAAAGAAATTGATAATTAATGAAGTGGACATGCAAATTAGAAGAGAGATCCAAACCAAAATAATAGAAGATTCCTCCTTAATATCAAAAAGGGGCATCCATTTCAACAATCTCATTTGACAATTGAAAACAAAATAGTCGAAAAAATGAGAGTATTCCAAATCATTGGAAAGTTGAATCAATACATGGAATCAATCAATTCAACAATTCCATAGAGTTTCAAGCTATGAAAGAAACATCAAATATTCTCTAAAGTAGGACAACACATAGTCAATTTACCCACCAATGTGAATTCAAATGGGTTTGCAAGCCTTTCCCAACTGAATTAGAACATATTATTGCAGGTACACCATGGAAGGAAGTTGAGACAAGCTGAGAGACTCACTAGCATAATTAGCCTTACCAGTAAGAACATCTTTGAAAGATTTTGAAGCCTGATGGATTTAGAAGCCCCAAAGAGTCAAATCTTAGAAGAGCATGAACTGTGGATTTCCCAAGGGAAGCGTAAAATGTGACTATGATCAGCTGCATTATAGAGAAGTCAGTAACGAACCAATCAAATTGAAATCACCAATAACAAAGGAGACGCACCACCATGGAAATGAAATTGTGCACCAAAGAAATAGAGAGAGAGAAGTTGTTTTTTCAGTTTTTTTTAGGGTTTGGTAGTTTTAGGGTATTTGGTTTAATTTAGGGTTTGGGAGGGTTTAGGGTTTAGGTTTAGGGTCAGGTTTAGAAGGTAGGGTTTATAGGGTTTAGGGTTTAGGGTTTAGATTTAGTGTAGGGTTTAGGGTTTAGTTTTTAGGGTGGTCAAATAGGGTTTTTAAAAAAAAAAAAGCAAACCCAGTCTAGGTTAGTTTATAGTTTTATTTTTATTTTAGTTTATTTTATTTTATTTTATTTAGGTTTTTTATTTTATTTAGGTATTTATTAGTTTTTATTTTAGTTTATTTAGGTTTAGGTCTTTATTAAGTGATTATTTTATTAGGTCAGTTCTTAGATCTTTGTGGGTCAGGATTTAGGGTTAGAGTTTAGAGCCCAGTTTAGGCCTAGGAGGAGGGTTTAGTCTTAGGGAGGTCAGTGGCCAGATTTAGGGTTTAGTCAGGTTTAGGGCCCAGGGAAGTTTAGGGCCCAGGGTTAGGTCATGGTGGTAGTTTAGCGCCAGATTTAGAGTTTTAGGTTAGGGTTTTTATTTAATTTATTTTATTTGTGGTAGGTGTAGATTTTAGGAATTAGGTTTTAGGTTAGGTTTTAAATTAAGAAACCCGGTAGATTTAGGTTTAATTTAGTTTATTTTTGTTTATTTTAGTTTATTTTATTTTTTATTTTTTATTTTATTTAGTTTATTTTATTTATTTTAAGTTTTATTTATTTTAGTTTAGGTTTTATATTAGTTTTTTTTAGGTTTAAGTTTAGGTTTATGTTTATTTTCAATAGTTTTACCTTTTATTTTTAAGTTTAGGTTTTATTTTATTTGGATTAGTTTATTTTATTCTTTTAGGTTTTTTAGGTTTATTTTTTAGGTTTATATCTAGGTTTATTTTTTTAGTTTAGCTTTAGGTTTATTTTAGTTTATTTTATTTTATTCATTAGTTTAGTTTAGTTTATATTTTGGTTTAGTTTAGGTTTTATTTATTTTAGTTTAGTTTATTTTAATTTAGTTTAGGTTTATTTGATTTTGTTTATTTTAGGTTTAGGTTTTCTTTAATTTATGGTTTTATTTTTTTTAATTTTTTTATTTATTTATAGGTTTATTTTTTTGTTTTAGGTTTTTTAGTTTTATTTTATTTTAATTTAATTTTATTTTTTTATTTTATTTTATTTAGGTTTTTTATTTTAGGTTCATTTTAGTTTATAAGTTTGATTTATTTTATTTTATTTTAGTTTTATTTATTTTTTAATTTTGTTAGTTTAAGTTTAGTTTAGGTTTAATTTAAGTTTTATTTTATTTTATCTTTTTAGTTTATTTATTTATTTTAGGTTTATCATTAGGTTTAATTAGGTTAGGAGGATTAGGTTAGGTGGTGTGGAGTTTAGGGGGGGTTTAGGATTTTAGGGTGTGGTAGGTCAGTGGCCTATTAAGGTTTAGTTGTAATGTAGGGCTCAGTGGTGGTAGGGCCTAGGGACAGGATGTTAGGTAGTTTGGTCATTAGGCCTGGTGGAGGTCATTTGGGTTAGGGTTTATGATGATCATTTTAATTAGAGGCAGGTATTTATTTTTTAGTTTATTTTTATTTTAGTTTATCTATTATTTTTTATTTATTTGGTTTATTTTATTTTCATAGTTTATTTATTTAGGTTTATTTTAGTTAATTTAGTTTATTTAAGCCCAGTGTAGTGGTTTAGGGTTTGTGGGTTCATAGCCTAAAGAGGGTTTGTTTGAGGGTAGGTCAGTCAGCCCAGGATCTTATGCTCTAGCCTAGGTCAGATCAGGATTGATTTTGGGATCAGGCCCAGTTTAGGTTTAGGGTTTTTATTTAGGTTTGCCTAAGGTCAGTAGTGGTTTTAGTTTTATTTTAGCATTTTTATTTATTTTATTTTATTTTTTTATTTTATTTAGTTTATTTTTTTATTTTATTTAGTTTCATTTTATTTTATTTTAGGTTTATTTATTTTAGTTAAGTTTTTTTATTTTAGTTTAGGGTCTTTATTTTAGTTGAGTTTTATTTTTATTTTATTTTTAGATTTAGGTTTTAATTTTTTTTAGGTTTAGGTTTAGGTTTTATTTTATTTTTTTTTAGGTTTTAGGTTTTTATTTTTTTGGTTAATTTTAAGGCTTTATTTTTTGTTTATTTTTTTATTTAGTTTAGGTTTAAGTTTAGTTTATTTTAGGTTTAGTTTAGTTTATTCATTTAGTTTATTTATAGTTTAGGTTTTTACTTTGGTTTTATTTTTTAAATATTATTTTAGGTTTAGGTGTTTATTTAGTTTTTATTTATTTTATTTTAGGTTTATTTTATTTTTTTACATTTATTTTTATTTTATTAAGGTTTTATTTTTATATTTTATTTTATAGTTTAGTTTAGGTTTTATTTATTTTATTTTGTTTATTTGATTTTTATTTTTATTTAGGTTTAGTTTTAGTTTTAGTTTTAGTTTATCTTTATTTTATTTTGTTATTTTATTTAGGTTTAGGTTTATTTATTTATTTTTAGGTTTATTTAGTTTAGTTTAGGTTTTCTTATTTTTGTGGTTTAGGTAGGGTTTAGATTTAGGGTTTGTGGTTTTTTTTTAGGATTTAGGGTTTATGGTTTTTTTTAGATTAAGTAAACCCATAAGTTTAGGTTTATTTAGTTTATTTAGATTATTTTTTATTTATTTTAGTTTATTTTATTTTTTATTTTTATTTAGGTTTATTTATTATTTATTTATTTTTTAATTTACTAGGTTTATTTCTTTCATTGGTGTTTTATGTTAGTTTATTATTTTTTGTTTTGGTTTAGGTTTAGGTTTTTTTTTTAGTTGAGTTTTATTTTATTTTTTTTTAGTTTTTATTTTACTTTAATTTTAGGTTTATTTTAGGTTTTATTTTCTTTTATGTTTAGTTTTAGGTTTTATTTTGGTTTTTAGGTTTTATTTTTAGTTTATTTTATTTTATTTAGTTTATTTTAGGTTTAGGTTTAGTTTATTTTAGGTTTTAGTGTTTTATTTATTTTTAGTTTAATTTATCTTAGTTTAGATTTAGGTTTATTTTATTTTATTTTATGTTTGTTTTTTTAGGTTAAGGTTTATTTTATTTTATTTACTTTTGGTTTTATTTTAAATTAATTTTTTTAGGTTTAGGTTTTATTTAGTTTTATTTTATTTTTTATTTTATTTTATTTTATTTTGTTTTAGGTTTTATTTTTAGGTTTATTTTATTTTATAGTTTAGGTTATTATTTATTTTATTTTTATTTAATTTAATTATTTTATTTTAGATTTAGTTTAGGTATAGTTTTAGTTTAGGTTTTATTTTATTTTATTTTATTTATTTTAATTAGGTTTTTTATTTATTTTATTTTGAAGATTTATTTAGTTTTTTAGATTTTGGTTTGGGTTTAGGTTTTTTAGTATTTTTGGGTATTTTGGGTTTAGGATTTTGTTTAGGGTTTTTTAAATTAATGAAACCGGGTTTATATTTATTTTTATTTAGTTTATTTTTTTTTTATTAGTTTATTTTTTGAGGTTTATTTTATTTATTTATTTTGGTTTATTTATTTTAGGTTTATTAGTTTAGAATTTTATTTTAGTTTATTAATTTGGTTTTGGTTTAGGTTTAGGTTTTTTTAGTTGAGTTTATTTTATTTTCTTTTGATAAAGTTTTACTTTTATTTTATATTAGGTTTATGTGTTTAGTTTAGGTTTTATTTTATTTTTATGTTTAGGTTTTTGGTTTTATTTTATTTATTTTAGGTTTATTTTTAGTTTATTTTATTTTATTTATTTAGGTTTAGTTTAGTTTAGGTTTAGTTTATTTAGGTTTAGGTTTTATTTTTTTGTTTAGTTTTATTTGTTTTTAATTTATTTTATTTTTTTATTTTAGGTTTAGGTTTTCTTTAGGTTAGGGTTTGATTTTTTTTATTTTATTTTTGAGTTTATTTTGGTATTTTTAGGTTGATGTTTTATTTTTAGTTTTATTTATTTTATTTTATTTTTTTTATTTTTTATTTTATGTTTATTTTATTTTATTAAAGTTTTTTATTTTAGGTTTATTTTATTTTATAGTTTATTTTAGGTTTTGATTTATTTTATTTTGTTTAGTTTAATTTTTTTTTAATTTATTTTAGGTTTAGGTTTAGTTTAGTTTATTTTTTTATTTTATTTTATTTTATTTAGGTTTATTTATTTATTTTATTTCATGTTTTATTTAATTTAGGTTTTAGTTTTTTGGTTTTTAGGGTGTAGGGTTTTGGGCATAATGTTTTGGGATGTAGGTTTAGGGTTAGCTTCTGGGTTTAGGGTTTGTGGTTGGGATTTAGGTTAGGTTTTTTTTTTTAAATTCTTAACCTGGTAGGTTTAAGTTTATTAGTTTATTTAGTTTATTTCATTTTATTTTATTTTATTTTATTTTTTTATTTTATTTAGGTTTATTTTTATTTTTCTTTATTTAGTTTATTAATTTTTAGGTTTTATTTTAGTTTATTATTTTATTTTTTTAGTTTAAGTTTATTTTTTTAGTTGAGTTTTATTTTATTTTATTTTTACTTTAGGTTTACTTATTATTTTAGGTTTAGGTTTAGGTTTTCATTTTATTCTTTTATGTTTAGGTTTGAGGTTTTTATTTTTGGTTTATTTTTAGGTCTTATTTTTTAGTACATTTTTTCTATTTAGTTTAGATTTAGGTTTAGTTTAATTAATTTTAGGTTTAGGTTTAGGTATTTATTTATTTATTTATTTTAGTTTAGGTTTAGGTTTATTTTATTTTATTTATTTTTTATTTTATTTTAGGTTTAGGTTCTTTTAGGTTAGTTTAGGTTTTATTTTATATTTATTTTTGGGTTTTATTTTTAAGTTTATTTATTAGGTTTAGGATTTTATATAATTTTTATTTTATTTTTATGTTTATTTTATTTTTATTTTATGTTTATTTTTATTTTATTTAGGTTTTTATTTTTTGGTTTATTTTATTTTATTTTAGTTTAGGCTTTATTTATTTTATTTTTTTTATTTTTACATTTTATTTTATTTTATTTATTTTATTTTTTTGGTTTTTTAGGTTTAGGTTTAAGTTTTAGTTTAGGTTTTATTTTATTTTGATTTTATTTTTATTTTATTTAGGTTTAGGTTTTTATTTATTTTATTTTAGGTTTTATTTAGTTTAGTTTTAGATTTTTAGTTTAGGTTTGTTTTAGGGTTTAGGGTGATTTATGTTATAGGATTTAGGGTTGGGTATTTTAGGGTTTAGGGTTTAATGTTTGAAATTTATGTTTTAAAGTTTAGGATTGAAGATTTTAGGGTTTTGTGTTTTCGATTTAGGGTTTACGATTTAGGATTTAGGTTTTAAGGTTTTAGGGTTTAGGGTTTAGGGTTTAGGGTTTAGGGTTTACGGTTTAGGGTTTTGGTTTTAGGGTTTAAAGTTCATGATTTTTTTTTAGTTCTAAATTTTTTTAATTTTTTTTTAAATTTTTAAATTAACTAAACTCGTTGGTTTAGGTTTATTTAGTATATTTTATTTTTATTTTAGTTTTATTTATTTTTATCTTTATTTAGTTTAGTTTATTGATTTATTAATTTATTTTAGTTTATTTTATAGGTTTAGGTAGGTTTAGATTTATTTTTTTTAGTTTAGTCTCTATTTTATTTTCTTTCTTGGGTTTAGGCTTTATTTTTTATTTTTTATTTTAGGTTTAGGTTTTATTTTAATTTTGAGGCCCAGGTTTGTTTTATATCAAGTTTATTTTAGGTATTATTTTCTTTAGTTTAGGTTTTTTATTTTTTTAGTTTATTTTATTTATTTTATTTTATTTAGTATAGGTTTAGGTTTTGGTTTCCTTTATTTTAGGTTTAGGTTTAGATTGTATTTATTTTAGTTTAGTTTATCTTAGTTTAGGTTTAGTTTTATATTATTGTTATTTTAGGTATAGTTTTTTTGTTTTAATTTAAGGTTTAAGTTTTCTTTTTTTATTTATTTTTAGGTTCATTTTTTAGGTTTATTTTTTATTTGGTTTTTACTTTATTTTATTTTAAGTTTATTTTATTTTTAAGTTTATTTTAAGTTTTTATTTATTTATTTTAGTTTATTTTTTATTTTTTATTACTTTTTCTTTTTAGGTTTAGGTTTTGATTTAGGTTTTAGTTTATGTTTTTATTTTTTTTATTTCATTTTATTTTGATTAGGTTTATTTATTTATTTTATTTAGGTTTTATTTAGTTTAGGTTTAGTTATTAGCTTTTAGGGTTTAGGTTTTGTGGGTTTAGGGTTTAGGTTTTATTTTTTAGGTTTTATTTTTAGTTTAGGTTTAGGTTCACTTTTAGTTTATTTTATTTCATTTAGTTTAGGATTTAGGTTTAGCTTTTAATTATTCTAGTTTAGTTAATTTTAGTTTTAGGTTTATTTTATTTTGTTTATTTTATTTTTAATTTAGGTTTAGTTTTAATTTTATTTTAGGGTTTGGGTTTTATTTTTTATTTATTTCTAGATTTCTTTTAGGTTTCTTTTTTTAGGTTAGTTTTTTTATTTAGATTTTATTTTAAATTTTTTAGGCCCATTTTATTTTATTTTATGTTTAGTTTTTTATTTTATTTAGGTATTTTATTCTTAGGTTTATTTTATTTTTTTATTTAGTTTATGTTTTTAGTTATTTTATTCTAGTTTATTTTTATTAGTTTATTTTATTTTATTTTTAGGTTTAGGTTTAGGTTTTTGCTTAGGTTTTTATTATATTTTATTTTTTTATTTAGGTTTAGGTTTTTTTATTTATTTTTAGGTTTATTTATTGGGTTTAGCTTTTAGGTTTTAGTAGGGTTAGAGGGTCTTGTGGGTGGGTAGGTAAAGTTTAGGATTTAGGATCAGTTCAGTGGTTTGGTTTGGAGGGTTAGTTCAGAGTTATGTAGGGCTTTTTTAGAGGTCAGGGTAGGGGGTCAGTTTGAGATAGTCAGGGTTAGTAGGTGGCCTGTATTTAGTATGCCCAGGGATGGGAGATTAGGGTTAGGATTTGGTTTAGTGTCAGTCATTAGATTTAGGGCCTAGGGTTTTAGGTGCAGTCAAAGTCAAAGTAGGGTTTGTAGGGATTTAGGGTTTAGGATTTAGGGTTTAGGGTTTAAGGTCCAGGTCATTTTAAATTAAGCAAATGGCTAGAATTTTAGTTATTTAGTTTATTATTTATTTTCTTTAGTTTTTATTTATTATTATTTTAGTTATTTTAGTTTTTTTAGGTTAATATTTATTTTTAGTTATTTATTTTATTTTTTAAGTTTAAGTTTTATTTTTTTATTTTAGGTAGTTTTTTTATTTTATTTTTAAGTTTAGGTTTAGGTTTTATTTTAGGTTATTTTTAATTTTAATGTTTAGTTTAGTTTAGGTTTATTTTTAGTTTATTTTATTTTATTTAGTTTAGGTTTAGGTTTATTTATTTTTGTTTAGTTTAGGTTTTATTTATTTATAGTTTGGGTTTATCTAGTATAAGTTTTTTTTAGTTTAGTGTTTATGTTTTATTTTTTATTTATTTTTAGGTTTATTTTTTAAATTTAGGTTTTTATTTAGTTTTTACCTTATTTTATTTTAGGTTTATTTTATTTTTATTGTATGTTTGGGTTTTATTTTATTTTGGTTTTTAATTTTAAGGTTAATTTAAATTTTTTAGTTCAATTTAGGTTTTTATTTATTTTATTTTAGTTTATTTTTTATTTTTTATTTTATTTCATTTTTAGGTTTAGGTTTAGTTTTAGGTTTAGGTTTTAGATTAGGTTTTATTATATTTTAATTATTTATATGTTTAGGTTAGGTTTTTTTTAATTTTATTTTAGGTTTTTTTTTATTTAGGTTTTGGTTAGGGTTTAGGGTTTAGTGTTTGGTTTTTTTTTTGGTAAAATTAAATCAAAAGGTTTAAGTTTATTTTATTTTAGTTTATTTAGTATTTATTTTATTTTATTTTATTTTATTTTATTTAGTTTAATTTATTTATTTTAGTTAAGTTTTTTTATTTTAGTTTATTTTAGTTTCTATTTTATTTTATTTTATTTTTAGGTTTAGGTTTTATATTTTATTTTAGGTTTAGATTTAGGTTTTATTTTTTTTTTGGGTTTAGGTTTTAAGTTTTTATTTTAGGTTTATTTTTACTTTTATTTTTAAGTTTAGGTTTAGGTTTATTTTATTTTATTTTATTTTATTTAGTTTAGGGTTTAGGTTTAGTTTATTTGAGGCTTAGGTTTAGGTTCTATTTATTTTAGTTTAGGTTTAGCTTTATTTTATTTTGTTTATTTTTGGTTTAGGTTTTTTTATTTATTTTAGGGTTTAGGTGTTATCTTTTATTACTTTTTAAGTTTAAGTTTTTATCTAGTTTTTATCTTATTTTATTTTTAGTTTATTTTATTTTTATTTTACGTTTAGTTTTTATTTTATTTAGGTTTTTTATTTTTATGTTTATTTTATATTTTAGTTTAGTTTAGGTTTTCATTTATTTTATTAAATTTATTTTTATTTTTTATTTTATTTTATTTTTTAAGTTTAGGTTTAGGTTTTAGTATAGGGTTTTCTTTTATTTTATTTTAATTTTAATTTAGGTTTAGGCTTTATTTATGTTATTTAGGTTTATTTAGTTTAGGTTTAGGTTTTAGGGTGGTTTAGGATTTAGAGGAGGGTGGGTTTAAGTGAGGGATTGTAGGTGTGGTGGGTTAGTTATGGTTTAAGATTTTAGGGTTTAGTGGGGTTATTTGTGGTTAGAGGTTTAGGATTTAGGGTTTAGGGTTTATTTTTTTTTATAATTTTTTATATTTTAATAAAATTAAGTAAACCAGTAGAAGGTTTATTTATTTTACTTTATTTATTTTTTATTCATTTTATTTTATTTTTATTTTATTTAGTTTAGTTTATTTTTTAGATTTATTTATTTTAATTTAGGTTTTATTTTAGTTTATTTTCATTTTAGGTTTATTTTTAGTTTAGTTTATTTTATTTTATTTTAGGATTAGGTTTTATTTTATTTTAGGTTTAGGTTTTATTTATTTTGGTTTATTTTTTGGTTTTATTTTTTTGTTAATGTTTAGGTTTATTTTTAATTTATTTTTTTTATTTTATTTAGTTTAGATTTAAGTTTAGGTTTAGTTTATTTTAGGTTTAGGTTTAGGTTTTATTTATTTTAGTCTTTAACTCTATGTTATTTTTATTTTTGGTTTAGGTTTTTTTAGTTTAGGGTTTAGGTTTTATTTTTTACCTATTTTTAGGTTTTATTTTATGGATTACTTTTTTAGGTTTAAGTTTTTATTTAGATTTTATTTTATTTTATGTTTATTTTAATTTTATTTTAGGTATAGTTCTTATTTTATTTAGGTTTTCTATTTTTTGTTTATTTTAGGTTTATATTTATTTTATTTTAATTTAGTATTTATTTTTTATTTTACATTCTTTTTAAGTTTAGGTTTAGGTTTTAGTTTATGTTTTTATTTTATTATTTTATTTATTATATTTTGCTTTAAGTTTTTTTATTTATTTTCTTTTAGGTTTTATTTAGTTTACTTTTGATTTTTTTAGCTTTTTTATGGTTGGGGTTTAGGGTTTAGTATTTGGGTTTAGGGTTTGGGGTTTAGGGTTTTGGGTTTTGGGTTTTGGGTTTGGGTTGGGTTTTGGTTTTAAGTTTTAAGGTTTAAGGTTTTTAGGCTTTAGAATTTAGGGTTTAGGTTTTAGGTTTAGCGTTTAGGGTTTAGGGTTTAAGGTTTAGGATTTAGGGTTTAGGGTTTCAGGTTTAGGGTTTAGGATTTAAATTTTAGGTTTAGAGTTCAAGTTTTAGTTTAGGGTGTAGGGTTTTTTGTTTTTTTAAAGAGAGAACAAATCCAGATTCAACATTTCTTCTTTTCGAATTGATCAACCAAGTAATACACCAAGTTTTCTAAGACACAACTGGCGACATAGATAAAAAATGAGCACACATAAAGCAAATGAAAAACCCTAGATAACTCAAACCATCTCTACTATAAAGACACAGCTCCACAAGCAACAAATCAGATCGACTGTTCTTCAGTTTCTCCAGTTCCAATTAGAACCACCTTGACCTCTCGAGTAGTAGAGTCCACCATCATATCCCCATCTCCCTCACGACCATGTAACCTCCATCGCTCCTTTCGCCTCCATAACCACCACTACTCTGACCACCACCTTGATATCCACCAACCAGATCTAGACTGAGCCTGGTTGATGATATTGTTCCTTCCGTTAAGATTCTGTATATTCTTAGGATTTAGGTTTATGTTTAGGTTTATTAGGTTTCAGGGTTTAGGTTTATTTTTTAATTTATTTAGTTACATTAGTTTTATGTTTAGGGTTTAGGGATTAGGATTTAGGGTTTATGGTTTTAGGTTTATGGATTTAGGGTTTAGAGTTTAGGTAAGGGTTATTAGTTTTTGGGTTTTTAGGGTTTAGGGTTGTGTTGTAGGTTTAGGTTGGGTTTGTAGGGTTTAAGGTTTTTTTTTAATTAAGTAAACCAGTAGGTATTTAGTATTTAGTTTATTTTTATTTATTTTAGTTTACTTTATTTTATTTTATTTAGGTTTATTTTTATTTTATTTAGTTTAGTTTATTTATTTTAATTTAGGTTTTGTATTTTAGTTTATTTTTTAGGTTTAGGTTTAGGTTTAATTTTATTCTTTAGTTGAGTTTTATTTTTATTTTATTTTTTATGTTTAGGTTTTTTATTTTTAGGTTTAGGATTAGGTTTTCATTTTGCTTTTTTACGTTTAGGTTTTTATTTTAGGCTTATTTTTTAGGTTCTATTTTTTAGTTTAGGTTTAGGTTTTATTTATTTAGTTTAGGTTTTAGGTTTAGGTTTAGGTTTTATTTTGGTTTAGCTTATTTTAGTTTAGGTTTAGGCTTATTTTATTTTATTTTATTTTATTTTTATTTTAGGTTTAGTTTTTTTTAGTTTAGTGTTTAGTTTTTATTTTTATTTATTTTTAGCTTTATTTTTTAGATTTAAGATTTTATTTAGTTTTTTTTATTGTATTTTAGGTTTATTCTATTTTTATTATTCATTTATTTTTATTTTATTTAAATTTTTTATTATTTGGTTTATTTTAATATTTAGTTATAGTTTTTCATTTTAGGTTTATTTTTAGGTTTTATTTTTAAATTTAGGTTTAGGTAGGTTTTTAGAATATTTTATTTTATTTAGTTTGGGGTTTTGGTTTAGTTTATTTTAGATTTAGGTTTATGTTTTATTTTTAGGTTTATTTTTAAGTTTAGGCTTTTATTTAGTTTTTATTCTACTTTATGTTAGGTTTATTTTATTTTTATTTTACCTTTAGTTTTTATTTTATTTAGTTCTTTTTCATTTTTAGGTTTATTTTATATTTCACTTTAGTTTATATTTTTATTTATTTTAATTTATTTTTGTTTTTATTTTTTTATTATATTTTTTTTTAGGTTTAGGTTTAGGTTTTAGTTTTGGTTTTAATTTAATTTAATTTTATTTTTAGATTTTGTTTAGTTTAGGTTTAGGTTTTTAAGTTCTTAGGTTTTAGGGTCTAGGGTTTAGGGTTTAGGGTTGTAAGTTTTAAGGTTTAAGATTTAGGGTTTAGGATTTTAGGGTTTAGGGTTTAGGTTTAGGGTTTAGGGTTTAGGGTTGTAGGTTTAGGGTTTAGGGTTTAGGGTTGGTTTTAGGGTTTAGAGTTTAGTGTTAAGGTTTTTTTTTATTTTTTTATAGCCAAAATAAACCAAGAGGTTTATGTTTATTTAGTCCGCTTAGTTTATTTTATTTATTTTAGTTTTTTATTTTTATTCTTATTTAGGTTCTTTTTTTTATTTTATTAGTTTATTTATTTTCATCTGATTTTATTTTAGTTTATTTTAAATAATATGTTTAGGTTTTTTTTATTTTTGTTTAGTTTATTTATTTTTATTTTTAGGTTTAGGTTCTATTTTTATTTTAAGTTTAGGTTTAGGTTTATTTTAGTTTCTTTTATTTTATTTAGTTTAGATTTAGGTTTAGGTTTAGTTTATTTTAGGTTTAAGTTTAGGTTTTATTTATTTCAGTTTAGTTTATTTTAGTTTAGGTTTAAGTTTATTTTATTTTCTGAGCCAGTCTTTTGGGTTTAGGTTTATATTTTATTTATTTTAGGATTTATTTTTTGGATTATTTTTAGGTTTATGTTTTATTTAGTTTTATTGTATTTTATTTTAGGTTTATTTTAATTTTATTTTAGGTATTGTTTTAATTTTATTTTGGTTTTTTTTGTTTAGTTTAGGTTTTATTTATTTCATTTTCATTTAATTTTTTTTTATTTTACTTTCTTTTAGGTTTTAGGTTTAGTTTTTTTTTTTTTTATTCTCATCTATTTTATATTATTTTGGTTTAATCTTTTTTATTTATTTTATTTTTAGGTTTCATTTAGTTTAGTTTTTAATTTTAGCTTTTTATGGTTTAGGTTTAGGGTTAGTTTAGGGTTTAGGATTTGGGATTTATGGTTTCAAGTTTAGGGTTTGGGGTTTAAGTTTTAGGTTTAAGGATTATAATTTTTTTAAACATAAAATAAATTTAGATTCAACATTTTTTCTTTTTGATTTAATCAACCAAGTAATACACCAAGTTTTTTAGGACACAAGTGGTGACATGGATCAAAATGAGCACGATAGAGCAAATCAAAACCCCGTGATAACTAGAATCATCTCTACTATAAAGACACAAACATAGTAGTGTGATGATAGGGCCTTTAGTTTCGCCTATCGTAAACCAACCCAACCTCTCTAGTAGTGGAATCCACCATCATATCCTGGATCTCTCCCTCCGCCATCACCACAGCTGTGACCTCCGCCGCCTTCTCGCTCCATAACCACCGCTACACCACCACCTTGATATCCACCAACTAGATCTAGACTGAGCCTAATTGATGGTGATGTTCTGTTAAGGATCTTCCCATTCTTAGGTTTTAGTTTAGTTTTAGGTTTAGGTTTAGGTTTATTAGGTTTAGGGTTTAGGTTTATTTTAATTTTATGTTAAGTTTAGCTTGGGTTTGGGTTTAAGGTTTAAGGTTTAGGGTTTATGGGGTTGTTTATGATTTAGGGTTTAGGTTTGGGTTTTAGGGTTTATATTTTTAGGGTTTTGGGTGGTTTAGGGTTAGGGTTAGGGTTTAGTGTATAGGGTTTTAGGGTTTAATTTAGGGTTGTAGGTTTAGGTTGGAGCTTTAGGTTTAAGGTTTAGGGTTTAGGGTTTAGGATTTAGGTTTTTTTTTTAAAAATTATAGGTTTAGGTTTATTTAGTATATTTAGTTTATTTTATTTATTTTAGTTTGTTTTATTTTTATTTTATTTAGGTTTATTTTTATTTTTTATTTAGTTTTAGTTTATTTATTTTAGGTTTATTTATTTTAATTTATTTATTTTATTTTTTTAGTTAAGTTTCAATTTTATTTTATTTTTTAAGTTTAGGTTTATTTTTTATTTTTTAGGTTTAGGTTTAAGTTTTCATTTTATTTTTTTACATTTAGGTTTTAGGTTTTTATTTTAGGTTTATTTTTAGGTATTATATTTTAGTTTAGTTTTAGGTCTCTTTTTAGTTTATTTTATTTTATTTAGTTTAAGTTTAGGTTTAGGTTCAATTTATTTTAAGTTTAAGTTTAAATTTTACATATTTTAGTTTAGTTTATTTTAGTTTAGGTTTAGGTTTATTTTATTTTTATTTTAGGTTTAGGTTTTTTCATTTAGTGTTTAAGTTTAATTTTTTATTTATTTTTAGGTTTAGGTTTTTATTTTATTTTATTTTCATTTTATGTTTAGTTTTTATTATATTTAAGTTTTTTATTCATAAGGTTTTTTTTTTAGGTAGGTTTTATTTATTTTATTTTAGTTTATTTTATTTTTAATTTTATTTTATTTTAGTTTATTTAAGTTTAGTTTTATTTTTAATTTATAGGCTTAGGTTTTAATTTATTTATAGGTATTTATAGGTTTAGAGATGGGTTAGGTTTAAGGGTTATGGGTTTAGTTTAGAAGGTGGGTTTAAGGTTAGGGGGTTTAGAAGTTTAGGTTTAGTGGGTTTTGGGTTTAGTTAGTTTTTAGGGAGATAGGTTTTTATTTAGGGTTTTAGGTTAGTAGGGTTGGTTTAGTAGTAGGTTTGAGTTTAGGGTAGAGTTATTTTAGGGTTTAGGGTTTAGGGTTTTAGTTTTTAGTTTGGGTTTTTATTTTTATTTTAAATTAGGGTTGGATTTAGGGGTTGGTTTAGGGTTTAGGGTTTAGGTTTTACCAAGCAAACCCAGGTTTAGTTTATTTAGTTTATTTTTTATTTATTTTATTATTTTATTTTATTTTATTTAGGTATATTTTTTATTTTATTTTTTTTATTTATTTTAGTTTATTTATTTTAGTTTAGATTTTATTTTAGTTTACTTTTTGGTTTAGTTTATATGTTATGATTTAGGTTTTTTTGGGTTTAGTTTAGAGGTTTAGGGTTTAGGGTTTGGATTTAGGGTATTTAGGGTTTTTGGGTTAGTTTAGGTTTAGGTTAGTTTTGGGGTTTAGGGTTAAGATTTATTTGGGTTTAGGGTTTAGGGAATTTTTTTTAAAAAAAAATTAACAAAACCATTGATTTAAGTTCATTTAGTTTATTTACTTTTATTATTTATTTATTTTAGATTATTATATTTTTATTTTTATTTCAATTTATTTTTTCTTTTTATTTAGTTTAGTTTATTTATTTTAGATTTATTTATTTTAGTTTAGGTTTTTTATTTTATTTTATTTTTTAGGTTTAGTTTAAGGTTTATGTTTATTTTTTATAGTTTTATTTTAATTTTGCTTTTTAGGTTTAAGTTTTATTTTTAATTTTTAGGTTTAGGTTTTGGTTTTATTTTCATTTTTTTAGGTTTAGGTTTTGTTTTTATTTTTTTTTTATTTTTAGGTTTTATTTTTAGTTTAGATTTTGGTTTACTTTTAATTTTTTTTTTTAGTTTAGATTTTAGTTTAGTTTAGTAGTTTAGGTTTTTTGTTTTATTTAGTTTAGTTTATTTATTTATTTTATTTTATTTTATTTTTAGTTTAATTTTATTTTAGTTTTTTATTTTTATTTATCAATCTTTATTTATGTTTATTTAGGATAAGGTTTTATTTAGTTTTTATTTTATTTTATTTATAGTTTATTTATTTATTTTATTTTAGGTTTAAAAAGTTTAGTTTAGTTTAGGTTTTATTATTTATTTTAGTTATTATTTATTTATAGGTTTAGGTTTAGGGTTTATTTTATTATATGTTATTTTATTTATTAGTTTTAGTGGTTTAGGCTTAATGGTGGTTTAGGGTAGGTTGTGGTTTGGGTTTGTAGGTTATTTTAGTAGGTTTAGTTTAGGCCCAGGGTGTGGTAGGGTCAGGTAGTTTGGGGTTTAGGTGTGAGTAGGAGTGGTTAGGGTAGGTTTAGGGCCTGGGTTAGATTAGGGTGGAGTTGATTTTTAGACAGGTTTTAGGTAATTTTGGTTTTGGGAGTTTAGGGTCAGTTTCAGTTGGATTTTGAATCAGTTTAGTAGGTTTGGAATTTGGGTTTGATTTAATTTAGTTTAAAAAGCAAACCATTAGGTTATTTAGTTTATTTAGTTTATATATTTAGTTAATTTATTTTTAGTGTAGAATTTTTATTTTAGTTTATTTTAGGTTTAGGTTTAGGTTTATTATTATTTTAAGTTTAGTTTTATTTTTTATTTAATTTTAGGTATAGGTTTTATTTTTTTATTAAGTTTGTAGGTTTTATTTTGGTTTAGTTTAGGTTTTATTTTATTCTTTTAGTTTAGGTTATAGGTTTATTTTTATTTATTTTAGTTTAATTTATTTTATTTTAGTTTAGGGTTTAGGTTTATTTATTTTAAGTTTAGTTTAGGTTTTATTTATTTTAGTTTAGTTTATTTAAGATTTATTTATTTTATTTTGTTTTTTGGTTTAGGTCTTTAGTTTAGGTTTAGATTTTATTATTTATTTATTTTTAGTTTTATCTTTAGGTTTATGTTTTATTTAGTTTTATTTTTTTATTTTTTGGTTTGATTTTATTTAAGTTTTAGTTTTAGGTTTATTTTATTTTTTAGTTTTTGTTTAATTTATTTTATTTTAGTTTATTATTATTATTTTTTAGGTTTAGGTTTAGGTTTAGGTTTAGGGTTTAGTTTAGGTTTTATTTAATTTATTTATTTTTATTTTATTTGGTTAGGTTTTCATTTATTTTATTTTTGATTTTATTTAGTTTAGGTTTTAGATTTCTAGGTTTAGGATTGTTTTAGGATTTAGTTTAGGGTTTGGTTTGGGTTTAGGTTTAACAGGGTTTTGGGAGGATTTTGGGGTTTAGGGTTCAGGATCAATTTTGGTTTAGGTTTTTAGGTTTAGGGTTTAGGTTTAAAGGTTTAGGCTTTTAGGGTTTAAGTTAAGGGTTTAGGATTGTAGGTTTAGGGTTTTGTTAGGGTTTTTTAATTATTTTTTTTAAATTAAGTAAACCCAGTTTAAGTTTTATTTAGTTTAATTTTTATTAATTTTAGTTTATTTTATTTTTTATTTTATTTAGGTTTATTTTTATTTTTTATTTAGTTAGTTTTATTTTATTTATTTATTTATTTAGTTTTTTTTTTAGTTTATTTAGTTTATATTTAGGTTTAAGTTTATTTATTAGTTTAGTTTTACTTTTTTTATTATTAGGTTTAGGTTTTATTTTTTTTTTAGGTTTAGGTTTAGGTTTTATTTTATTTTTTAGGTTTAGGTTTTTATTTTTTATGTTTATTTTAGGTTTTCCTTTTAGTTTAGGTTTATGTTTATTTTTTTTGTTTATTTTATTTTATTTAGTTAGTTTAGGTTTAGGTTTAGTTTATTTTAGGTTTAGGTTTAGGTTTTATTTATTTTAGTTTACTTTATTTTAGTTTTGTTTAGGTTTATTTTTTATTTTATTTTTTTAGTTTTTTTTTTGTAGTTTAGGGTTTAGGTTTTATTTATTTTATTTATTTTAGGTTTTCTTATTATGTTTATTTTTTAGGTTTAAGTTTTTATTTAGTTTTTATTTTATTTTATTTTTATTTTATATTTATTTTTTATTTTATTTAGGTTTGTTATTCTTAGGTTTATTTTATCTTTTAGTTTAATTTAGGTTTTTATTTATTTTATTTTAGTTCATTTTTATTTTTTATTTTATTTTATATTTAGGTTTAGGTTTAGGTTTAGGGTTTAGTTTAAATTTTTATTTTATTTTATTTTTTTATTTTATTTAGGTTTAGGTTTTTAAGTTTATAGGGTTTAGGGCTTAGGGTTTAGGGTTTGGGGTTGTAACTTTTAGGGTTGTAAGTTTAGATTTTTAGGGTTTAGGGTCCTAGGGTTTACGGTTTAAGATTTAAGGTTTAGGGTTTAGGATTTAGGGTTTTAGGGTTTAAGGTTAAGTGTTTGGGATTTTTGGTCTAGGGTTTAGGATTAGAGCTTATTTTTTTTTAATTTTTTTAATTTTTAATTTTTAATTTTTTTAAATTAAGTAAACTAGTTTATGTTTATTTAGTATTTTTATTTAATCTAGTTTATTTTATTTTATTTTAGTTTATTTATATTTTTATTTAGTTTAGTTTTATTTTAGGTTGATTTATTTTAGCTTAGGTTTTTTATTTTAGTTTATTTTGTAGTTTTAGGTTTAGGTTTACTTTTATTTTTATTTTATTTTTTAAGTTTAGGCTTTATTTTTTTATTTTTATGTTTAAGTTTAGATATTTATTTTATTTTTATAGGTTTACATTTTAGGTTTTTATTTTATGTTTATTTTTAGGTATTACTTTTTAGTTTAGGTTTAGGTTTATTTTTAGTATATTTAATTTTATTTAGTTTAGGTTTTATTTATTTTAGTTTACATTATTTTAGTTTAGGTTCAGGTTTAGTTTATTTTGTTTATTTTATTTTTATTTTAGATTTTGATTTTTTTTTAAGTTTTAGGTTTAGGTTTTATTTTTTATTTATTTTTAAGTTTTATTATTAGGTTTATTTTTTAGGTTTAGGTTTTTATTTAGTTTTATTTTATTTATTTTAGGTTTATTTTATTTTAATTTACATTTAGTTTTAATTTTATTTAGTTTATTATTCTTAGGTTTATTTTATTTTTTACTTTAGTTTAGGTTTTCTTTATTTTATTTTAGTTTATTTTATTTTATTTTATTTTTTTTTAGGTTTAAGTTTTAGTTTATTTATATATATTTTTTTATTTTTTTTTATTTAGGTTTATGTTTTCTTTTATTTTTTATTTTTAGGTTTTATTTAGTTTAGTTAGTTTGGTTTTTAGGGTTTAACATTTAGGGTTTGTGGGGGTTTTATTTTTAGTTTTTTGGGTTTTAGTTCAGGGTTTAGATTTTAAGTTTTGGTTTAGGTTAGGGTTTAGTTTTATTTTGAGGGTTTAGTTTTATGGTCAGTTTAGTTTTGGGGTTTAGGCTTAGGTTAGTTTTAGGATTTATGGTTTAGGGTTAGGTTTTTTTTTTATTTTTTTTTTATTTTTTTATGTTTAGGGTTTAAGGTTTAGGTTTTAGGTTTAGGGTTTTGGATTTACTTTAGGGTTTAGGGTTTTGGATTTTTTTTTAAACAGAGAATAATTTTAGATTCAACATTTCTTCTTTTCAATTTGATTAACCAAGTAACACACGAAGTTCTCTAAGACATGAGAGATGACATAGATAAAAAATTGAGCGTGGATAGAGCAAATCAAAACCCTACATAATTACAATATCTACTATAAAGACATAATTCTAGTAGATCGATCAGTTCTTCAATTTCTCCAGTTCCCATTAGAACCACCCGCCTCTCTCGAGTAGTGTGGTCCACCATTTATCACCGATCTCCTCCACCACACGATGATTGTATCCTCTATCACTCTTCCCGACTCCATAACCACCATTGCTCCGACTACCAGCTACATATCCACCAACACCACTAGATCCCCCACCACCACTGCGATAATCGCCGCCTCTGCCTTTGCCTCAACCTCCAGATCTAGACTGAGCCTTGTTGACGGTGATGTTCCTGTCGTCAAGGTTTTTCCCATTCTTAGGGTTTAGGTTTAGGTTTATTAGGTTTTAGTGTCTAGGTTTATTTTTTATTTATTTAGTTACTTTAGGTTTAGGTTTAGGGTTTGGGGTTTAGGGTTTAGGGTTTAGGGTTTATGATTAGGGTTTAAGGTTTTTTTTTAAACTCAAATGATTTCATAACAAATATGAAATTACCAAATCAAATAGGACATTACCCTCTAACAACTAATAAAATAAGATAAAATAAAATGTAATTAAAAATTCACAAAAAATAGTATTTCACAAAATGATTTAACTCTGAGACAATAAAATTTGATTTAATAAGGCCAACAAAGCTTAGTTGAATAAGTGAAACCCATATCATCATCGATTCCTCAAGCTCTTCCTTTCTTCTCTTCCATCAGTGAGCAAAGAAGACTAAGCGAAGCTGCAGTCAGAACAAATTTACTAGGATCCTTCAAATACTCTTAACCTTCTACATGTGTAATGGGGCAATCATGATGGTCGACATTATTGTAAGTTGATTAACATGGGGTGTAGTAAGGGTGGGATAAGAGAGGGCCAGTGAGAGAGAAGTGATCATTGAAAGGCCTGCCAAAAACTTCTTGATGAGATCATTTTCAGTGAGGTCAAGCACCTCAGGACTGAACATCGAACCATCATCATACACAGACTAGACGGTAAGGCTATAAGAGAATGGCCTAATCCCAAGCTTATTGAGGAGAGTAGCCTCTGAGGATCCCACCTTATCTCCTTTTTTAATCAGTTCAATCGGGGCGATAATTTGAACAATACCCTTATTGATCTTAGTTGGGATGTTGAGAACTTTGAAGAAAGAAGTCTGTGAAGCATCCAAACTAGTGTTGCTTGGAGGAACCACAACATCAAAAGGTGCAACAAGACCAATACAGGCAGGAGCACCAATTTTGTATTTCACAACCTCTTCATTGACTTCTTTAAGGTCACCTTTCATAAAAATTAGCTCAACTAGGTTTAGGGTTTAGGATTTTTACTATTTAGGGTTTAGGGTTTAGGATTTAGGGTTAGCATAGGGTTTAGGGTTAGTTTAGTGTTCAGGGTTTAGGGTTTAGGGTTTTTAGTGTTTAGGGTTTAGGGTTAGTTTAGAGTTTAGGGCTTAGGGTTAGGTTTTAGGGTTTAGATGGTTATAGGTGGGGTTTAGTTTAGTTTTATGGTTTAGTGGTTTAGGGTTTAGGTGTGGTGGTTAGGGTTTAGGTTTAGGGTTTAGGATTTAGGGTTTAGTGGTTTAGGGTTGTGGGTTTTAAATTAAGCAAACCAGGGTTTAGATTTATTTAGTTTATGAGTTTATTTTTATTTATTTAGTTTATTTATTTATTAATTTTATTTAGGTTTATTTTATATTATTTAGTTTAATTTATTTATTTTAGGTTTATTTTATTTTAGTTTAGGTTTTATTTATTTATTTTTTTAGGTTTAGTTTATTTTTAATTTTAGTTTTATTTTATTTTATTTTAAGTTTAGGTTCTTTTATTTTAGGTTTAGGTTTAGGTTTTATTTTATTTTAGGTTTAGGTTTTAGGTTTTTTTATTTTAGGTTTAATTTTTAAGTTTTTTTAGTTTATTTAGGTTTTTTATATTTATTATGTTTTAGGTTTAGTTTTATTTATTTTAGTTTAGGTTTAGGTTTATTTTATTTATTTTATGTTTAGTTTTCTTTAGTTTAGTTTAGGAATTATTTTGTTTTATTTTTAAGTTTTAATGTTTATTTTTTTTAGGTTTTGATTTTTTGTTTAGTTTATTTTATTTTATTTTAGGTTTATTTTTGTTTTATTTTAGGTTTATTTTTTATTTATTTTTAGGTTTTATTTTTTAGTTTAGTTTAGGTTTTATTTTATTTAGTTTAGTTTATTTCTTTTATCTTTATGTTTAGGTTTAGGTTTTTTAGTTTTAGTTTATTTTTATTTTATTTTGGTTTAGGTTTTATTTATTTTATTTTAGTTTTATTAGTTTAAGTTTAGGTTTTAGCTTTTTTTAGGGTTTAGTGTAGGTTTAGGGGTTTAGGGTTTAGGGTTTTTGATTTTTAGGGTTTAGGGTTTAGGTTTAGGGTGATTTGGTTTAGGATTTAGATTTAGGGTTCGTGGTTTAGGTTTAGGGTTGGTTTTAGTTTAGGGTTTAGGTTTTGGTTTTTTTAACAGAGAACAAATTTAGATTCAACATTTCTTCTTTTCAATTTCCAACCAAGTAACACAACTTTTCTAAGTGATGAGATAAAAAATGAGCATGCATAGAGCAAATCAAAATCCCTAGATAATTAGGACCCTCTCTATTATGAAGACACAGTTCCATAAGAAGCAAATCGGATCAACCGCTCTTAGATCCATCAACCACCTCACCTCAGTAGGATCCACCATCATAACCCCAATCTCTCCCTCCACCACCACCATGGCTGTAACCTCTGCTCTCCTCCCCGCCTCCATAACCAACACCGCTCACCCCTCCATATCCACCAAAGACCTCCAGATCCACCACCATCTAACGCCGCCTCCCCCTTCACCTCTGCCGCCAGATCTAGACTAAGCTTGGTTGACGGTGATGTTCCTGCCATCAAGTTTCTACTCATTCTTAGGGTTTTGGTTTTTTTTTTACAAAAGTTAGAATTTTATTACCTTAAAAATAAAGGATATAATATCCTTAAAAGGGGTAAAGCTCAAAATTCTACTGCTCACAGAGCTACAAGAAACCTAAAGAGCTAAAGCCCCATCTAAGTACAATGGAAAAAAGAAAATAAAAGAGTAAAAGCAACAACATAAAAGCAATTGAGAAATGACACAAAAAGGACTAATATAACTTAAGAAAATAGTAAAAGGACTAGTCAGCAACAACTCATGATCCCTTTGAGAAGGCAAGATAAGCAAGATCCACCTCAACAGCACTTGAGTTGGCTGAGTAAAGATCATTCCATCTATGAAGTTCCAACATGCAAAAGAAATCTGCAAAACACTACAAAGGAAATGGTCATAGCTCATGGAAAAATTATAAAGTAAACAATTTAGAAAGAGCTAAGAAAGAGGAGGCTCAAGCTCAGTTAAGATCATCTCAAGGGGCAACAATACATATGAGCATCCAAACTTCATGAGAAGGGCTACAATCATATGCATGCTACCAACTAGAGAGAAGATATGGGAAACATTAAGGCCATCATAGCTGGATACCGATATAAGCAACCATCCAAGGTAAAATAGTCCATAGTGATCCACTTCTACACCAAAAATAGAGAAAATAGCAATTAGTAACCACCAACCAAAACCCACAATAGGCCAAACACATAAAGCTAGCATCCCAGAAGTTACAGCATGGTCACTAGCTAAGAATAACCCACAACTATCTCTATAGAAATAGCAATCCAAATCCAAAGGAAAAACCTCCACCCAAATGACAAAATAGTTGAAGATAAGCAAGACCGTGAGAGAGGAAAGCATAGAGAGACCAAGAGGGCATCCAAATCACCATCAAAACCACCACCAATGACCAAAAAAGGAAAGCAAATCCACCATCACCAACTAAAAAAATTAGAAATAAGGAGAGCCAACTAAACCAAAGGGAGTCAATACCAAATCAACATAAAGCCCAAAACACCAAGGACACAAGCATCCAAGGCAAGACAAACCACAAAAACCTCAAGCTCAAACCAACAACAAGTCTAAAATAGGACCAAAAAAACTACAAGAGCTCATATCCTCCAATAAATAGCCAATAAAACCACCCGTGCCAGCAGCCAATAAAATAACTAGTACAAAAAGTCAGAGCAGCAGGAAAACCAACACCCAAATTAGGAAGCAAAAAATAAAGGAAAATAAACCAAGAGAGGATAACCAACCTGTGAACAAAAACCCAACCAAAAGCACCTAAACAAATCATCAAACATAGCCAACACATCCACCTAGCCAACCAGCCTAGTCAACCAACAAAACCAACCAGCAGATAGAGCCAATACAGAGCCCAAAAAGAGGAAAAAGAACAATAGCATACAAAGCCATAACCCACCTGGAGATCTCCAAAATAACCAACAAACAAAAATGGTAGTCACCCAGCCAAATTAGAAAATGCCAAGGAAGACCACCCATACATAAGCAACAAAATTGTAAGGAAAGGAGCAAGGCCAGAGGAAAACAAAACCACTTCCAAATCCCAAAGAGTAGATAGTCACTACGAAGGAGAAAATAGGGAGACAACAACCATAGAATAACTAACTCCAAATCACAAGGTAGATGGAACCAACCAGCAGAAACCTCCAAGCCAAACCAAGAAAGGAGAACAGTAACCACCAAAAAACCCAAAACTAAGCTAAGCTAGAAGAGGCCAACATAACCCATGAAAAAATAACCACCCAAAATAGCCAGGCAGATGAAAGAAACAAATAGTAACAACCAGCAGAACCAACTATAGCATCCACAAATCCAATTCAAAAATGGCCACAAACATCCAAAACCGTGAAACCAACATTCGAAGGTAAAAGGGGTGAGCCAAAACCCAACATAGCCACAACCCAATAGGAGACACAAAGAATGAGCCAAAGAAAGAAAACCACCAGGGCTCGGATATGGGGAAACCAATTAAAAATAGCACCAAAGACCCAAAAAAAGGATAGGCAAGTATAGAATGGGGTAAAGAAGAAGGGGTGTAAGTATAGAAATAAACTCAACAAACCAAATTTCCTAGAGAGGGAGCACAAAAAACAACAAAAAATAGATAAATAAAATCACCATAGCAAAAGATCAACAAAAGAGAAGGTTAAAATCTGTGGTAAGGTATCGGTGTTATCAGATTGACCATACCCATGCTTAGGTAAGCTATGGTTATCAAATAAAAGCGAGCTCATTTAATTCCCCTCCCAAATTAGGAAATTAGCAGCATTTCCTTCATGAAGAATGTGAGAAATTTTGTACCAAACTTGAGAAAGAAGCTTTTAGTGTGATTAAGAAGATAAAATAAGTAAGCATTTCCCATTTTAGTATTATTGAGGATATCAAGTTAAAGAAGAGCATCAACTTCAATCCAAATATTAAAGAGGCCTTTGCTTAAACAAATATCGATAGCTTTGTAAACAACCATGAGCTCAACATAAATAAAAGAACAAGCTTTGAGGGGTTAGGCAAAAGCACAAATGAAAGTGCATTTAGAATCCCTAAGAATTCCACCACAGCCATATTTGTTTGGGGAAATCAAACCATCAGTATTTATCTTAATAGAATTTTCTTTAGGCTTAGTCCAATGTATAATCCTAATACTCTTGTAGGAAGGATCGTCTTGCAAAGTGATACCCAATTTTTTAGCCACAAATTTATAACCTCTAAAGTGAAAATTCCTAATTAAATTTGCATTAAACAAAGCATGAATTTTTTCTTTAGTTCTAGCAAGGATCTATTTTATGGTTCATAGGGATGCCACGATATTTACCATCATTTCTATCCATCCAAATGAACCAAATAAGGGTAATAGTTATTAAAACTTTGATATGACCTTTCACAATTTTATGGAAACAAACTTCAAGAAGTTGATATAATTAAAGAGATCCATGAAAATAGTTAGTGTTAAATAAATCATCATATCATATCCAAATTTTGGAAGTAATAATGCCATTGACAAAAACATGATTAACATTTTTAATATGAAAGCAACAATAACACTTAGAAGGTATGTAAAACCCTTTAAGTCAGAGCAAGGAATCAACCGGGATGAAGTTATTCAAAATCCTCCAAGCTAAAACTAAATAAGAAATGGGAATGATATTGTTCCAAAGTTTAATGAAAATATTAGAGGTGTTATGTTTATTTCAAATAAAATTTCATACCCCTTTAAGAATGAAATCACCATTATAAGAGAGCTTAAAAAGGATTTGATATGGTTTATTAGAAAAGATAGCGATGTTACAAAACTTGTAAAAAATAGAAATAGGAATGTAGTTCTCAAGTTTTAGGGTTTAGGGTTTAGGGTCTAAAGTTTATGATTTAGGGTTTAAGGTTTTTTTAAAATAAAAAATTAGGTAAATCAGTAGGTTTTGGTTTATTTAGTATATTTAGTTTATTTGTTTATTTATTTAGGGTTTAGGGTTTAGGTATAGGGTTTAAGGTTTAGGGTTTAGGTTTTACGATTTAGGGTTTAGGGTTTATAGTTTAGGGTTCAGGATTTAGGGTTTTTAGGGTTTAAGATTTAGGGTTTAAGATTTAGGTTTTAGGTTTAGGGTTTAGGTTTTAGTTTTGGGTTTAAGGTTTTTGGGCTTTCTTTTAACAGGGAACAAATTAAGATTCAACATTTCTTCTTTTTTATTTCAAAAACTTAGTAAGACACCAAGTTTTCTAAGACATAAGTGACAACATAGTTAAAAAATGTGCATGCATAGAGCAAATGAAAACCCTAGATAACTAGAACCATCTCTACTATAAAGACACAGTTCCATAAGTAGTAATGTCGGATCAGTGTTCTTGATTTCTCCAGTTCCCATCAAAACCACTCGGCCTCTTGAGTAGAGGATCCACGATCTCCCTCCACCACGCGATGATTAGCTTCGCTCCTCCTCCTCAATATCACCACTACTCGACCAACACCTCCATATCCACCGGTGCCTCTAGATCCCCCCACCACCACGCAAAAGCGCCACCTCGCCTTCACCACCATGGCGCCCATTGCATGGTGATTATTTCTTATCAGGTCTATCCATTCTTAGGGATTAGGTTTTTGTTTAGGTTTATTAGGGTTTAGGGTTTAGGGTTTTTTTTAATATATTTAGTTTCTTTAGGTTTTGGTTTATGGTTTATGGTTTATGGTTTAGGGTTTAGGGTTTAGGGTTTAGTGTTTAGGGTTATAGGGTTTATGATTTTAGGGTTTAGGGTTTAGGGTTAGGGATTAGGGTTTATGGTTTTAGTGTTTAGGGTTTAGGGTTTAGGGTTATAGGTTTAGGGTTTAGGGTTTTTGAGGTTTAGGAATTTTGGTTTAAGTTTTTTTTTTAGAAAATAAAGTAAAATATTCTTAAGTTTATTTCATTTATTTTTTTATTTATTTTAGTTTTTTTAAAGTTTATTTTTTATTTTTATTTAGTTTAGTTTATTTATTTTAAGTTTCTTTATTTTTAGTTTAGGGTTATTATTTTAGTTTATTTTTTTAGGTTTAGGTTTATTTCTTTTGTTGAGTTTTATATTTTAAGTTTCAGTTTTATTTTTTATTTTTAGGTTTAGGTTTATTTATATTATTTTAAGTTTAGGTTTTAGGTTTTTTATTTTAGGTTTTTTAGGTTTAGGTTTTCTTAGGTTTTATTTTTTTCCTTAGGTTTAGATTTAGTTTTTTTTAAGTTCAAGTTTAGGTTTTATATATTTTAGATTAGGTTTATTTTATTTTGTTTATTTTATTTTTATTTTAGATTTTTTTTTTTTTAAGTTTTAGGTTTAGGTTTATTTTTTTTATTTTAAGTTTATTAAGGTTTACTTTTAGGGGTTTTATTATTTATTTTATTTAGGTTTATTTTATTTTACATTTAGTTTTAATTTATTTTTATTTTATTTTAGTTTATTTTTTATTTTATTTTATTTTTTTAAGATTAGGTTTAATTTTAGTTTAGTTTATATTATTTTATTTTATTTTATTTAGGTTTATGTTTTTTTATTTTTTATTTTTTAGGTTTTATTTAGTTTATGTTTAGGTTTTAGGTTTTAGGTTTTTTTTTAGGTTTAGGGTTTAGGTTTATTTAGGTTTTAGTTTAGAGTTTAGGGTTTAGGTTTATTTTAGGTTTTAGGGGTTTAGGGTTTTAGGGTTTATGGTTTAGGGTTTAGGGTTATTAGGGTTTAGATTTAGGTTTAGGGTTTAGGGTTTAGGGTTAGGTTTAGAGTTTATGATTTAGGTTTAAGGTTTTATGGTTTAGGGTTTAGGGTTTAAAATTGTTTAAGGTTTAGGTTTAGTTTAAGTTTAGGTTTGAGTTTAGGTTTAGTTTAGATTGGTTTAGTTTAGGTTTAAATTTAGGTTTTTTTAGTTTATTTTAGGTTTTTTTATAATTTAGGTTTATTTTTTTATTTTTTTTATTTTTATATAGTTTAGGTTTATTTTATTTTATGTTTAGGTTTTAGGTTTTATTTTAGTTTATTTTAGGTTTATTTTTTAGTTTAAGTTTAGGTTTATTTTAGATTATTTTATTTTATTTAGTTTAGGGTTTAGGTTTAGTTTATTTTATGTTTAGGTTTAGGTTTTATTTATTTTAGTTTAGGTTTAAGTTTATTTTATTTTGTTTATTTTAGGCTTAGGTTTTTTTTGTTTAGTTTAGGGTTTGGTTTTATTTTTTATTTATTTTTAGGTTTTTTTATGTTAATTTTTAGGTTTAGGTTTTTATTGAGTTTTTATTTTGTTTTATTTTAGGTTTATTTTATTTTTATTTTTCATTTATGCTTTATTTTATTTAGGTTTTATTTAGGTTTATTATATATTTTTAGTTTAGTTTAGGTTTTTATTTATTTTATTTTAGTTTAGTTTTTTTTTTTTGACTTTATTTTTTTTATTTAGGGTTTAGGTATGTTTAGGTTTTAGTTTATTTTTTATTTTCTTTTCTTTTATTTTGGTTTAGGATTTATTTATTTTATTTTAGGTTTTATATAGTTTAAGTTTAGGTTTTTAGGTTTTTTGCATTTTGGGTTTAGGATTTAGGGTTTAGAGTTTAGGGTTTGCAGTTTAGGGTTAAGGGTTTAGGTTTTAGGGTTGTAACTTTTAGGGTTTAGGGTTTAGGGTTTTTATGTTTAGGGTTTAGGGTATAGGGTTTAGGGCTTAGGGTTTAGGGTGTAGGGTTTAATGATTTAAGGTTTAAGTGTTGTAGGTTGTTGGGTTTAGGGTTTAGGTTTTAGGGTTTAGGGTTTAAGGTTTAGGGTTTAGGGTTTTATAGTTTAGGGTTTAAGGTTTAGGATTTAGTGTTATAGTGTTTACGGTTTATGGTTTAGGGTTTAGGGTTTAGGGTTTAGTTTAGGAAGTTTTTTTATTTTAATTTAGTTTATTTTTTGGGTTTAGTTTTAGGGTTTTGATTTTAGGTTTAGGGTTTTGGGTTTATGGTTAGCTTTTGGGTTTAGTGTTTAGGGTTTATGGTTTAGGATGTAGGGTTTAGGGTTTAGTGTTTAGGTATTTTTAAAAAAAATTAAGTAAACCATTAGGTTTAAGTTTATTTAGTTTAATTTATTTTATTTTTTATTTTTTTATTTTATATTTATTTTTTAGTTTATATATTTAGTTTATTTATATTTAGTTTAGATTTTGTTTAGTTTATTTTTATTTTATTTTTTTGTTTTAAGTTTTATTTTTTATTTTTAGATGAGAGTTTAGGTTTTTATTTTATTTTTTTCAGTTTACAATTTAGGTTTTTTACTTTAAGTTTATTTTTAGGATTTACTTATTTTTTTAGGTTTAGGTTTATTTTAGTTTATTTTATTTTATTTAGTTTAGGGTTTAGGTTTAGTATATTTAGGTTTAGGTTTAGGTTTATATTTATTTTTATTTTAGGTTTTAATTTTAGTTTAGGGTTTATGGTTTGGGGTTTAGGGTTTAGAGTTTAGGGTTCTAGTTTTTTGGGTTTAGGGTTTAGGGTTTAGGGTTAAGGGTTTGAGGTTTTAGGCTTTAGGTTTTAGGTTTGGGGTTTATAGTTTAGGCTTTAGGGTTTCAGGGTTTAGAGTTTAGGGTTTAGGGTTGAGGGTTTAGGGTTTTTTTTATTTTATTACTTTTAAAAAGTGGTAGGTTTAAGTTTATTTATTTTTTTGTAGTCTTAGGTTTTTTTCATTTAGGATTTAAGTTTTATTTTTTATTTATTTTTAGGTTTTATTTTTTTGTTTATTTTTTAGGTTTAGGTTTTTATTTTATTTAATTTTAGGTTTATTTTATTTTTTAATGTTTAGTTTTTATTTTATTTCAGTTTTTTATTTATAGTTTTATTTTATTTTTTAGTTTAATTTAGGTTTTTATTTATTTTCTTTTAGTTTTTAATTTTTTTGTTTAGGTTTAGGTTTTAGTTTTAGTTTTATTTTTTATTTTTTATTTTATTTAGGTTTAGGTTTTATTTATTTTATTTTAGGTTTATTTAATTTAGGTTTAGGTTTTAGGTTTTAAGTTTAGTATGTTGGGATTTAGCATTTAGGCTTTAGGGTTTAGTTTAGGGTTTAGAGTTTAGGGTTTAGGGTTTAGAGTTTAGGGTTTAGGGTTAGCTTAGGGTTTAGGGTTAGATTAGGGTTTAGAGTTTAGGGCTTAGGCTTTAGGGTTTAGGGATTTTAGGGTTGAGGATTTAGGGTTTTTAGGGTTTATGGTTTAGGGTTGTAGGTGTATGGTCTAGGGTTTAGGGTTAGTTTTTGGATTTAGGGTTTAGGGTTTAGGGTTTTTGTTTTAAATGAAGTAACCCGACAGGTTTAGGTTTATTTAGCTTATTTAGTTTATTTTATATATTTATTTGGGTTTATTTTTAGGTTTATTTATTTTCATTTAGGTCTTTTATTTTAGTTTATCTTTTAGGTTTAGTTTAAGTTTAGTTTAGTTTATTTTAATTTATTTTTAGGTTTGGTTTTATTTTATTAGGTTTAGGTTTATTTTATTTTTTTAGGTTTAGGGTTTAGATTTTTTACTTTAGGTTTATTTTTTGGTTTATTTTTTAGTTTAGGTTTAGGTTTTTATAATTTAAGTTATTTTATTTAGTTTAGAGGCGTTTTAGTATTTTAGGTTTAGGTTTAGGTTTTATTTATTAGGTTTTTTAGTTTAGGTTTAGGTTTGGTTTAGGTTTAGGTTTAGTTTAGGTTTTTTGGGTTTTTTTAGGTTTTTAGTTTAGGTTTAGGTTTAGGTTTAGGTTTTTTAGGGTTTAGGGTTTACGATTTAGGGTTGTAGGTTTAAGGTTTAGAGTTCATTTTAGGGATTAGGGTTAGGGTTTTTTTTATTTGTTTTATTTGTTTTATTTTTTTATTTTCTTAAATTAAGTGAACTTGTTGGTTTAGGTTTATTTAGTTTATTTTTCTTATAAATTTTAGTTTATTTTCTTTTATTTTTATTTATTTTATTTAGTTTAGGTTTCTTTATTTTAGTTTAGTTTTTTAGGTTTAGTTTAGGTTTTGTAATTTAGCTTTATATTTATTTTTTATTTTTTAGGATTAGGTTTTATTTTTTATTTTTTGGTTTAGTTTTAGGTTTTCTTTTTATTTTTTTTTTTAGGTTTAGGTTTATTTTTTTTATTTTAGGTTAATAGGTTTTATTTTAAGTTTATTTAGTTTAGGTTTAGGTTTAGGTTTAGTTTATTTTAGGTTTAGGTTTAGGCTTTATTCATTTTAATTTACTTTATTTTTGTTTAGGTTTAGGTTTTTTTTTTTAATTTTAAGGTTTAGGTTTTATTTTTTTATTTCTTTTTAGGTTTTATTATTAGGTTTATTTTTGAGGTTTAGGTTTTTATTTAGTTTTTATTTTATTTTATTTTAGGTTTACTTTATTTTTATTTTACATTTAGTTTTTATTTTATTTTGGTTTTTTATTCTTAAGTTTATATTATTTTTTTTAATTTACTTTAGGTTTTTATTTATTTTATTTTAGTTCATTTTGATTTTTTATTTTATTTTATTTTTAGGTTTAGGTTTAGGTTTAGGTTTAGGTTTTTTATTTAATTTAATTTTATTTAATTTTATTTAGATTTAGGTTTTTAGGATTTTAGGATTTAGGGTTTAAGGTTTAGGTTTAGGGTTTGGGGTTTAGGTTTCTTGTTTAGGTTTTAGGGATTAGGGTTTAGGGTTTTAGGGCTTAGGTTTTGGGATTTAGTTTTAGGGTTTAGGTTTAGGGTTTATGTTTATTTAGGTTTAAGTTAGGTTTAGGGTTTAGGTTTATATTTTAGGGTTTAGGTTTAGAGGGTTTAAATTAGGTTTAGAGTTTAGGGTTTGGTTAATTTTAGCGCTTAGGGTTTAGGGTTAGGGTTTTTTATTTTATTTTATTTTATTTAATTATTATGCTTTTTTAAATAAAGTAAACTTAAGGTTTATTTATTTATTTATTTTTTATTTATTTTAGTTTATTTTATTTTTATTTTTATTTAGGCTTATTTTTATTTTTATTTAGTTTAGTTTTATTTTAGGTTTATTTATTTAAGCATATGTTTTTTATTTTAGTTTATTTTTTAGGTTTAGGTTTAGGTTTACGTTTATTTTTTAGTCTTGTTTTATTTGTATTTTATCTTTTTGGTTTAGGTTTTATTTTTTATTTTTAGGTTTAGGTTTTAGGTATATTTTTATGTTTTAGTTTTTAGTTTAGGTTTAGGTTTATTTTTAGTTTATTTTATTTATTATTTAGTTTAGGTTTAGGGTTAAATTTTATTTATTTTAGTTTACTTTATTTTAGTTTAGGTTTCAATTTATTTTATTTTATTTATTTTATTTTTATATTAGGTTTAGTTTTTTTTTTAGTTTAAGGTTTAGGTTTTATTTTTTATTTATTTTTAGGTTTTATTATTAGGTTTATTTTTTAGGTTTAGATTTTTTTAGTTTTTATTTTATTTTATTTTAGGTTTATTTTATTTTTATTTTAGGTTTAGTTTTTATTTTATTTAAATTTTTTATTTTTTATAGTTTAGTTTAGGTTTTTATTTATTTTATTTTAGGTTAGTTTTTATTTTCTATCCTAGGTTTAGGTTTAGGTTCATGTTTAGGTTTATGTTTTATTTTATGCTTTTATTTTATTTTATTTAATTATTTTATTTTATTTTAAGGTTTTTTATTTATTTTATTTTTATGTTTATGTTTTTAGTTTTTTATGGTTTTGGGTTTAGTGTTTAGGTTTTATGGTTTAGGGTTTAGGGTTTAGTGTTTAGGGTTTTATGGTTTATAGTTTAGGGTTTATTTTTTTAGGTTTAGGTTTATTTTATGTTTAGGTTAGGTTTAGGTTTGGTTTTTTGTTAGGGTTTAGGGTTTAGGGTTAGAGTTTTTTTTTTTTATTTATTTTAATTTTAGTTTTTAGGGTTTAGGATTTAGGTTTTGAGGTTTGGGGTTAAGGTTTTAGTTTTGTGGGTTTTTTTAGCGAGAATAAATTGATTTAACATTTCTTCTTTTGATTTTGTCAACCAAGTAACACATTCTTTAGGACAAGCGATGACATAGATCAAATATGAGCATGCATAAATCAAAATCTAGATAATTAGAACTATCTCTGTAAAGACAAGTTCCATAGCGGTAGATCAAATGTCGTTCTTCAGTTTCTCTAGTTCCTATCAGAACCACCCCGGCCTCTTAAGTAGCGGGAACCACCATCATATCCTCAATATCTCCCTCCTCCACCACCATGATTGTAACCTCCGTCGGTCCTCCTGTCTCCATAACCACCAGTGCTCCCGCCACCACCTCCATCCCTGCAACTCAATTGGCCTCAGCCTTCTCCAGTTAGATCTAGTAGTTGGCAGTTTGTTTTCAAGGTTTTCCCATTCTTAGGGTTTAGGTTTATTTTTTAGTTTATTTAGTTACGTTAGGTTTAGGTTAAGGGTTTGGGTTTTAGGGTTTAGGGTTTAGGGTTTAGTGTTTTAGATTTTATGCTTTTAGGGTTTAGGGATTAGGGTTTAGCGTTATGGGTTTTTTAGGGTCTAGGGTTTAGGGTTATAGGTTTTGGGTTGTATGTTTAGGGTTTAGGGTTTAGGCTTTTAGAGTTTAGAGTTCAGGGTTAGGGTTTAAGGTTTAGTGTTTAGGTTTTTTTAGGGTTTAGGATTTAGGGCTTAGGGTTTAATGTTGTAGGTTTAGTGTTGTAACTAGGTTTATACGTTTAGGGTTTAGGATTTAGGGTTTATGGTTTTTTTTAAAGATAAGTAAACCGATAAGTTTAGGTTTATTTAGTATATATAGTTTATTTTTTATTTATTTTAGTTTAGTTGATTTATTTTTATTTAGTTAGTTTATTTATTTTAGGTTTATTATTTTGTTTATTTTTAGGTTTAGGTTTATTTTTTAAGTTGAGTTTTATTTTTATTTTATTTTTAGGTTTAGGTTTTCTTTTATTTTTTGGTTTAGGTTTAGGTTTTTTTATTTTATGTTCTTAGGTTTAGGTTTTAGGTTTTATTTTAGGTTTATTTTTTAGGTTTTATTTTTTTAGTTTAGGTTTAGGTTTATTTTTTATTTTATTTTATTTAGTTTAGGTTTAGGTTTAGATTTAGTTTATTTTAGGTTTAGGTTAAGGTTTATTTTTTTTATTTATTTTATTTTATTTTAGGTTTATTTTAGATTTTTTAGGTTTATTTTTATTTATTTATTATTTTAGTTTATTTTTTTAGGTTTATGTTTTCATTTTGTTTTTATTTTATTTTAATTTAGGTTTATTTTATTTTTATTTTATGTTTAGTTTTCTTATTTAGGTTTTTGATTTGTAGGTTTATTTTATTTTTTAGTTTAGTTTAGGTTTTTATTTATTTTATTTTAGTTTTCTTAATTTTTTTAATTTTATTTTTTTAGGTTTAGGTATAAGTTTTAGTTTAGGTTTTTATTTATTTTATTTTGATTTAGATTTTTATTTATTTTATTTTTAGGTTTTATTAAATTTAGGTTTAGGTTTTTAGGGTTTAGGGTTAGGGTTTAGGGTTTAGGGTTTAGGGTTTAGGGTTTAGTGTTTAGGCTTTAGGGTTTAGGGTTTAGGGTTTAATGTTTATAGTTTAGGATTTAGGTTAGTGTTTAGAAATTAGGGTTTAAGTTTTAAGGTTTAAGTTTTTAGGTTTAGTTTAAGTTTAATTAGGGTTTAGTTTAAGGTTTAGGGTTTTAGGGTTTTAGTTTAGTATTTTGTAGTTTTGATTTTAGGGTTTTTTAGTTTAGGTTTTAAATTAAATAAAGCATGATTAAGTTTATTTAATTTTATATATTTATTTATTTTTTATTTATTTAGGTCTTTTATTTTAGTATAGTTTTTAGGTTTAGGTTTAGGTTTAGATTCATTTTTTAGTTTAGATTTATTTTTATTTTATTTTTTTTAGGTTTAGGTTTAGGTTTTTATTTTCTTTTTTTTTAGTTTTAGGTTTTATGCTTTTGTTTTAGGTTTTATTTTTTTAGTTTCTATTTAGGTTTATTTTTTATTTTATTTTATTTATTTTAGTGTTTAGGTTTAGTTTATTTTATAGGTTTAGGTATTATTTATTTTAGTTTAGTTTTAGTTTATTTTTTATTTTATTTTTTTTATTTTAAGTTTAGTTTTTTTTAGTTTAATGTTTAGGATTTATTTTTTATTTATTTTTAAGTTTATTTTTTAAGTTTAGGTTTTTATTTAGTTTTTATTTGATTTTACATTAGGTTTATTTTTTTTTTATTTTACATTTAGATTTTATTTTATTTACATTTTTTATTTTTAGGTTTATTTTAATTTTTTATTTAGTTTAGGTTTTTATTAATTTTCATTTTAGGTTCTATTTAGTTTAGGTTTAGGTTTTAAGATTTTTAGGGTTTAGGGTTTGGGGTTTAGGGTTTAGGTTTTAGGGTTTGGGGTTAAAGGTTTATGGTTTAGGGTTGAAGGTTTTGGGTTTTTGGTTTAGGGTTTGGGGTTTTGGGTTTAGGCTTTTGGGTTTTGGGTTTTGGGTTTTGGGTTTTGGGTTTAGGTTTTTAGGGTTTAGGGTTTAGGGTTTAGGGTTTAGGATTTTTAGGGTTTAGGGTTTAGGGTGTAGATTTTAAGTTTAGGGTTCAAGTTTTAGTTTAGAGTTTTTGGTTTTTTTTAACAAAGCACAAATTCAGATTCAACATATCAACCACATAACACACCAAGTTTTCTAAGTCTGGCGATGAGATAAAATTGAGCACTCATAGAGCAAATCAAAACCCTAGATAACTAGAATTGTCTCTGTATAAAGTCACAATTCCATTCCATAGATCGGATCGGCCATTCTTGAGTTCTCTAATTCCCTTTAGAACCACAACATCTGTGTAGTGAGATCCACCATCATATCCCTGATCTCTCCATCCACCACCACCATGGTTTGTAACCCGTTGCTCCTCACCTCAACCACCTACTTCGTCCACTACCACCATATCCACCAGCACCTCCAAATCCCCCACAACCACTGTGATAAATGCAACCTCCGCCTTTGTCTCCACAACCAGATCTAGAATGAGCCTAGTTGATGGTGATGTTCTTGCCATCAAGGTTCTGCCCATTCTTAGGGTTTAAGTTTAGGTTTAGGTTTATTTGGTTTTAGGGTATAGGTTTATTTTTTAATTTATTTAGTTATTTTATGTTTTGGTTTAGGGTTTGGGGTTTATGGTTTAGGGTTTAGTGTTAGGGTTTAGGGTTTAGGGTTTAGGCTTTAGGCTTTAGGGTTTAGGGTTTAGGGTATTGTAGTTCATGCTTTTAGGGTTTAGGGTTTAGAGTTTTTGAGGGTTTAAGGTTTAGGGATTAGGGTTGTAGGGTTTAGGTTTATGGTTTTTTTTTAAAAAAAAATTAAGTAAACTAGTAGGTTTGGTTTTATTTAGTTTATTTTTTTTATTTTAGTTTATTTTATTTTTTATTTTATTAGGTTTATTTTTTTATTTAGATTTATTTTAATTAGTTTTTTATTTTAGTTTATTTTTTTAAGTTTAGGTTTAGGTTTTTTTTATATATTTAGGTTTAAGTTTTAGGTTTATTTTTAGGTTTTATTATTTAGTTTAGGTTTAGGTTTATTTTTAGTTTATTTTATTTTATTTAGTTTAGGTTTAGGTTTAGTTTATTTTAGGTTTAGGTTTAGGTTTTAATTCTTTTAGTTTAGATTATTTTAGTTAAGATTTAGGTTTATATTATTTTATTCATTCTTTATTTATTTTAGGTTTAGTTTTTTTAATTTATGGTTTAAGTTTTATTTTTATTTATTTTTAGGTTTATTTTTTTTGTTTCAGTTTTTATTTAGTTTTTATTTTATTTTATTTTAGGCTTACTTTAGTTTTTTTTTCATTTATTTTTTATTTATTTGGGTTTTTATTCTTAAGTTTATTTTATTTTTTAGTTTAGTTTAGGTTTTATTTATTTTATTTTAGTATACTTTGATTTGTTTATTTTATTTTATTTTTTTAGGTTTAGTTTAGGTTTTAGTTTATTTTTTTTTTTATTTTATTTAAATTTATTTTAGGTTTTAGTTTAGGTTTAGATTTTTAGGTTTTCAAGGTTTAAGATTTAGGGTTTAAAGTTTATGGTTTAGGGTTTTAGGGTTTTGGGTTTAGGGTTTAGGGTTTAGGGTCATGTTTAGGGTTTAAGGTTTAGGGTTTAGGGTTTAGGGTTCAGGGTTTAGTGTTTAGGCTTTAGGGTTCAGGGTTTTTAGGGTTTAGGGTTTAGGGTTTAGGGTTTATGGTTAGCTTTAGGGTTTTTCTTTTAAATTAAGTAAACTAGTATGTTTAGGCTTATTTAGTTTAATTTTTATTTAATTTAGTTTATTTTATTTTATTTATTTATGTTTACTTTTAATTGTTATTTAGTTTAATGTATTTATTTTATGTTTATTTATCTTAGTTTAGGCTTGTTATTTTATTTTATTTTTTAGGCTTAGGTTTATTTTTTAGTTGAGTTTTATTTTAATTTTATTTTTTAGGATTAAGTTTTATTTTTTATTTTTAGGTTCAGGTTTAGGTTTTAATTTTATATTTTTAGGTTTTGGTTTTAGGTTTTTATTTTAGGTATATTTTTAGGTTTTATTTTTTTAGTTTAAATTTATGTTTATTTTTAATTTATTTTATTTGATTTAGTTTAGGTTTATTTTTTATTTATTTTAGTTTAGTTTATTTTAGTTTAGGCTTAAGATTTTTTTATTTTGTTTGTTTTATTTTTATTTTAGGTTTAGGTTTTTTTTAGTTTAGGGTTTAGGTTTTTGTTTTTATTTATTTTTATGTTTTAATTTTAGGTTTCTTTTTCAGGTTTAGGTTTTTATTTAGTTTTTATTTTATTTTATTTTAGGTTTATTTATTTTATTTTCGTTTAGTTTTATTTTATTTAGGTTCTTTATTCTTAGGTTTATCTTCTTTAGTTTTTTAGTTTAGGTTTTATTTATTTTATATTGGTTTTATTTTTTTAATTTTATTTTTAAGTTTAGGTTTAAGTTTTAGTTTAGGTTTTATTTTATTTTCTTTTTGTATTTTATTTATTATTTTATTTTTAGGTTATTTAGTTTATTAGGATTTTTTAGGGTTTAGTTTTAGGGTTTATTTAGAAAGGGTTTAGGGTTTAAGGTTATGATTTAGGTTTTGGGGTTTAGGGTTTAGTGTTTAGGGTTTAGGGTTTAGGGTTTAGGGTTTTTAGGGTTTAGGGTTTAAGGCTTAGGGTTTAGAGTTAGGTTTGGGTTTAGGGTTATTTTAGGTTTAGGTTTTTTATTTAAGTTTAGGGTTTAGCATTTTTTTAGTAGATTTAGTTTAGGGTTTAGGTTTAGGGTTTAGGGTTTGGGTTTATAGTTAGTTTAGGTTTAGGGTTTAGGGTTTAGGGTTTAGGATTTAGGGTTTAAGGTTTAGGGTTTAGGGTTTAAGGTTTTTTTTAAATTAAGTAGACTAGTAGGTTTAGGTTTATTTAGTTTAATTTTTATTTAGTTTAGTTAATTTTAGTATATATTTTTATTTAGGTTTATTTTTTTTTTTTAGTTTATTCATTTTAGGTTCTTTATTTTAGTGTAGGTTTTATTTTAGTTTATTTTTTAGGTTTAGGTTTTGTTTATGTTTATTTTAGTTTAGGTTTATTTTTTTTATTTTAAAATTTAGGTTTTATTTTTATTTTAAGGTTAATGTTTAGTTTTTTATTTTATTTATGTAGTTTTTTAGGTTTTAGGTTTTATTTTGTAGTTTAGGTTTAGGTTTATTTATTTTTATTTATTTTTATTTAGTTTAGGGTTTAGGTTTAGTTTATTTTAGGTTTAGGTTTAGGTTTTATTTATTTTAGTTTAGTTTATTTTACTTTAGGTTTAGGTTTATTTTATTTTGTTTATTTTAGTTTTCATTTTTTTAGTTTAGGATTTAGGTTTTATTTTTTATTTATTTTTAGTTTTATTTTAGGTTTATTTTTTAGGTTTATGTTTTTTTAGTTTTACTTTATTTTATTTTATTTTAGGTTTATTTTAATTTTATTTTATGTTAGGGTTTTTTTATTTAGGTTTATTTAATTTTTTAGTAAAGTTTAGGCTTTTATTTATTTTATTTTAGTTTACTTGTTATTTTTTATTTTATTTTTTTTTAGGTTTAGGTTTAGGTTTAGGTTCAAGTATTATTATAGGTTTTTATTTTAGTTTATTTTATTTAGGTTATGGTTTTTTTTATTTTTTTATTCTTTGGTTTTATTTAGTTTAGGTTTAGGTTTTTAGGTTTTTAGGGTTTAGGGTTTAGGGTTTAGAGTTTAGGGTTTAGGGTTTAGGGTTTAGGGTTGTAGGTTTAGGGTTTAGGGTTTAGGGTTTTAGGTGGTTTAGGTTTTAAGTTAGGTTTAGGTTTTAGTTTATGGTTTAGGGTTTTAGTTTTAATAGAACAAATTATTCAACATTTCTTCTTTTCAATTTCATCAACTATGTAATAAAGGTAATCAAATGACCTCCTTGGTGAGCCTCGTGTTCAGGATGTCCATACTATATACCCATCACCATTCTATCTTATATAAATCAACACATGATTAGAGGAAAGAGAACTCAACATTCATACACATAAGATATAAGCACATGCATTTCTTATGTATTTATAACTAGCATCATAACACATATTATTTTTATTTAAGCTTTAATAATTATTTTATATATTAAATTAAATTAACACATACAAACTTACATAAAGGAAATCAATTTTATTTTACCTGATTATGAAAAGATGCTGCATGAATTCGAATGATATACCAAATTTAACATGATTAAAAAGAGGACAATCAAATATAAGCATGTGATTCATTCAACCAAACTAGTTCTTAAGGACAATCAAATCAAATAAGATTATTTAAAAGCAAACTAAAGCTTCTTTATTTAAGTATGGATTTGATTTAATTTAAAGAGGAGAAGAGAAATCATCACTTGCTATTTTAAACTATTACACATTAGTAATTTGATTTAATTTAAAGAAATTAAGTTAATTTTATGGGTTAATTAAGTTGAACCCTTAATTAGATGAATTAATTACCCTTACCTATGTCACCTTAAAGTAATTATCTAAATAATTATGAGACAACATGATATGCATGGAAAATAAACTTGCAATGATCTAGAAAATAAAGGGGCCTAATGCAATTGGCTCATGATTAGTTAATTAGATTAAATTACTCATATGATTTCATACATGATACCATAATTTCATTAAACTCTTTTGGTGCGTGATTTAACATCTCAGTGAGGACAATGGATTATCCCATTGCTCACTTGATGAGCTTACCAAGCTTGGATCAACTCAAAGGATCCCACACCTTCCGACATCGATAGAGGATCCAAATCAAGATCACATGATATGCAAGTTTTCTTCAAAAAGCTCCAACCCATTTTTGCCTAAGGATCAGTTTTGGAAGCATACCTCTCTAGAGCTAAAGACCAAAGGCTCGAAAGATTGAGGAAGCTTCATCTAGTGGAGACGAAGCCAATTAGAACAATTCCTCAAAGTTTGCTTGGAAGGCTACAAACTGATGATTTGGAGCTCAACTTTGATCGAAGTTCCACCTCCGATGCTTGGGAAGCTTGGGAGATGATTTGTTCTTGTTCGACAAGGCTTATGGAAGGTGCGTGCAAAGTTAATTTGAGTTTGATGGAGAAATGTGGAAGTTGGGTGAGTGTCCATTTGGGATGGGCAGAATGGCATTTTTTGATCGAGGAAAGCTTGGGAGCTAAGAAATCTAAGTTTCTTGGGTAGGAGCTCGATGAATGATTTTTGTGTGTGTTTGAGTGGAAATGAGGGGGTGTATATCCCCTTCATCTTGATCGGATGGTGGGATCAATTTTGGCTTCTAGTGGCTGTCCGGCCATCTCAGGGAGTCATGGGTGGCAGGGAAGAGGTGAGTTGGCTCAGCTTGGTTGGTTGAAGGTGTGGAGGTGGATGCTTGAGGAGTCATGGGTGTCTTATGGGATTCAAATGCTCAATGGTGAGGTGATTTCACCTCCCATGTCAACCCAAACCACCCATGGGGAGTGTCTAGGTTTTAGGTGGACCATTGGGAAGTACCAAGTGGCCAAGGAAAAAAATTACCAATTACAGTGATTTATCTCATGTGATTCCCTTGACCTAATAAGGATAGAATGATCATTTGGCATTAGATTTGATTTGGGGTTTGAGCCAAGTGGGTTAGCCTAAATTTTATTTGGATTATTGACTCATTTAAAGATGATTTAAAATTTAATCAAGGGTTCAAGTATATGATCATTTGGGATGTTTTGGTTTTGGTCATTTGATTCAGGTCATAGGTTAAGTTGACCAATTTGACAAAATTAATGCTTAGGTTGAGTGTTGGTTTGGGTTTAGTTGACCAAGTGAAGATGATTGTAGTCTTTGGTTTCAATTTATTTGGATTTGATTTAGCCAACTTGAACCTTTAGGTCAATTTGGGCTAAATAGGTCAATTAATTGGTTCCAATCATGGCTTTGCTCAAGTTCAACAATCAATTGGAATAAATTTGAGCCATTGGTTTGTTAATTTGGTTTATATTTTGGTTTGATTTTGGTCTTTTAGGTCAATTTGGATTAACTTAGGGCAAGAGCCCAATTGGGTTTGGTTTGACTCAATTGAAGGTCAAGTTATATTCAAATATTGATTTTGATTTGGTATGAATCATTGGTTTCAAGGATTTAGGTTTCAATTTGGCTGGTTTAGGTTCATATGGGTTAAGGGGTTGACTTGGACAAATGACCAAGTTGACTTGGTTTGACCAAATGTCAATTGATCAACCTAAGGTGATCAATCATGATGTGAGATTTTGATAGGCTTGGTTTCCCAATTTGGGTAGAATTAGAACTTGGCTCAAAGAGTTCAAATTGGCCACATTGGGTAAGTGGGCCAATTAGGTTTTGGTTGCTTGATTTTGGGTTGAGTTTGATTTAGTTGAGTTTATATATGGATTTGGGATTGATATATAAAATTTCAATTGTTTTTGGTTCATTTAACATTTCAAATCAAAATAGTTAAGTTGGGTTTGACTTGGGTTGATTATGGTTTGGCTTAATGATGTAGATTTCATTTATATTTGTGAATATGATTGAAGGTATGATTGATTCATGAGAAAATCAATTAATTTGGGTTTTGGAATGAAGGAATGGCTAAGTCCATGGTGGGTCATGTCTTAGGTTTGGATTTTGATTTGGTTTGATATAGTTTTGATGATTTAAATGTATATTTCATTTAAATTTATGAAGATGACTGAAAATATGATTGATTTCTCAATTGAGTTTGACTTGATTTGGATTAATATTTTGCTAAGTCTGTGGGATAGGTCATATGGCTTAGGAAGGGTTTTGATTTAATTTGATTTAGTTTGATTTAGTTTTAATCATTTGAATGTAGATTTGATTTATATTTAGGAAGATGATCAAAGACATAAATTCATTATGAGAAAATTAATTGATTTTAGATTGATTTGGATTAAGATTTGGCTAATTCAATGGGATAGGTCATATGGCTTAGGAAGGGTTTCAAGTTTGGATTTGATCATTGGCTTCAATCATTTGGTTTTGGAATTTGGGTTTGGATTTGAATTTGAATTTGATGTTTGAATTGAACTTGAGGTTTGGTTTGAGAAGGTGAACATGGATTGGATTTGGGTTGTAGGGTAGGTGGATTATCCAAATCCCAAGGCATCTAATCCTGACTCTTCTAAGTCTTTAGATTGGGTTAAGTGTTTTATTAGAAGTGACTTATGGTAGAAGTCTTGGTAGAAGACTCTAAGTCTAAGATGGGAAGATTGAATCCACTCCAAAAGTGAGGTCAATAGACAGCTCCATAGTGTTTCCCTTGGAGATAGATGATTGGAAGATGAGGCCAAGTTTCACATTATAGACTTCGGATACATCTTTCAATTTGCTTGGGACCATGGATACATGAGAATGACATAGTTCCATTCTCTCTACATGGTATAGAGTTTATGAAAGGTGGGATCCTCTATGTCAAAGGAGATCTCAAGTCATTTAGTTCACGTCTATATGAGGATGTACTACCTCCCTCAAAATCAATAAGTCTATTCTCACAAAATTGGCCAAAGTTTAAAAATAAAAAAAATAAAAAGATAGAAAAAAAAGAAAAGAAAAGAAAATGAAAAGAAAATAAAGGAGAAATAGACTTGGAGGAGGAAGTGGAGACATTAGATTCCACCAGTTCATTACTCCATTTGAATATATGGGTAGGATGACCTGACCTCCACCATAGAGGAAGAGGTCAATTCAGAGGTCATGGGGTGAAAAACCTCATTATTGGTGTGGTGAAAATATTCTTATACATTTCTTGCCTTCATCTATCTCCCTCCTTTCAAAGAGAATAAATGAAAAAGAAATACATATAAAATATATTGTTAGGACACCACGTAGATCCGCAGATGTTCTTATTAAGATAATTGGGTATGAGATTGAGGAAAGGTGTACTATCTCTAGAGTTAGAAGTAACCACCCTACAATGAACCTAATCACCTGAATAAGGACACCTAAGGAAAAAAATTTTATGTACGAGATTCTTCTCCTACTTTTCATGGAAAAGTAAAGTAAGGTTTATTTTAGGGTTCATTGTTGCTGCAGCCCATAGCTAATTACATCCTAGGGGAAATCTCTTGAATACTCTATATTAAGGTAAATGATCATTGTCTCCAAAATTTCAATAAAGGACTATCAATCGATTAGTTTATTTTGGAAGATCAAATGGGATTGATCAAAAGGGGATTATCAAAACCAAAAGAAAGATAAGGAGGAGATGCATGTACCTAGAGAGCATCTCAAACTATCCTATGGTTGGGCTTTACATTTTGAAATTGATTTAATTTATTTGAGTTGAATTTTCATTAGAAATTTAAGGCTTATGATTCCATGACACAAGAATATGGAAATGCTAAAGGCGTGGATTTATGCTTGATACATCCTCTAAAATTAATCGATCAAGCTTGAATCTCAAGGCATTTTAGAAATGCTTTAATCCCAATCATAATTTGCAAACTTCAGTCAGACCGTCTGATGAGAAACATACAACATCAAGCATAGTCGATCGACCGATCTCAAATCAAGCTATCGACATGAAAATGGATCTTGATCGCCAAATGGTCACCAAAAGCGACATATTTATAGTCGGTCGGCTCGTCAAGACAAATCCAATGAATCCAAGAACACCAATTCGACATCATTAAGGCACCCGGATCATCAAAATACATCGTCGAGGGGATGCATGGCGTCCGATGGGAGTGGTTGGAGTTTTCCAAACAAGGCTCCACTCCCAAAATCTATAAATAGAGCTTCATTCTCACCTTAGAGGGGCGAAATCGATTTGAAGACCAGCTCGAGAACCACCGGTCGACCTTGGCCCGACGATCCATCACCGCAGGTGCCACCACCGGTAGTGCAAGATCGAGGGCTCGCCAGGAGATCGCCCAGGAGGGCTAGAAAGACCGGTTGCTCCTTTCTCCGAAGATCAAGAGTTTGCTCCCGGATCAGTTCTGCGCTTTTGGGAAACTTCTCCCTTGGGTTGGAGTTGACCGATATTGTATTTTTATACACTCGGAATATTGTTTCCGCCCCTATAAACACCTTCTTCTCCGAACTAACGAGAAGCAAGGACCTGTATCTTTTGAAGACATAGTGAAAGTTCTGGTGGGCAAGGCCCGTGGTTTTCCTTAACGGGTTTTCCATGTATAACGTGTTCATATCCCACAGCTTGTGTGTTGGATAATTTTTGGGCTACGAAGAAGATCTCTAGGAATAAAATTCTCTAACGCATAATAGTTTAGCGTCGTCTGGGATAAAGTTCCCCATTGCTATATCTCTAATATGGTTGGTAAACGGGGTTTGCGCTCCAACGCTCCTCATTCTCAAGATCAAGGATGCCAAGTCTCCAACACTTCTCTACATAACAGACTTAGGTGAGGGTCCGTCGGGCCCCTCTTTGGAAGATCACATTCAAGGATGGAGGATTCCCGAATGAAATTCTTGACTCTGCGAGGAGGGCCAAAGCGTTCCCGCTGGAAGAGCCACGGGTTCTCACTCGGCATAATCCGATTTTCTTCACGAGAATGATTGCAGAATGCCGGATCAACAAGTAGAGAACCCTTGGCACCACATCCAGATCTTGAACTTACGGATACCGCCGATTCTACTCACCCCACGAATGGCTCACCATCGGTGAAACTCCACGTCACCTGATGAACTACGATGGCGGCGGGGAAGAGTTCCGATCGAATGATCCATTCTCCGCCGCCTCTTCCAAAACTCGTCCTTCGAGATCATCTGGCATCAATTCGAGATTCCGAATGGACCCCGATGGCTTCAACCGTCCCGAGCATATCGATCACTTTGAGCGATCATGCACATTCGGCAAATGACTATCTTGTGTCAGGTATTCCCAGCGACTCTCAAAGGAGGCTGTACTTGGTTCTATTCCGCTGGGGTCCGTCCGATCATTTGGAGAGCTTCGCGATTTTTTGTAGAAGTTCACGGCAAAAGAGAATCATCGAGATTCATCACATCTCTGAATCCGCCGAGCGATGGAGAGTCCCTCAAGAATACTTCGAGGTTCTCCTCAGCTTCAACAATCTGAGTAGATCGACTTTTGAGGGCATGCTTCTCGGAGGACTCGGCCGGGATACTTCTATTCATCATTAATGCGGAGCAGTCCATTCTATGCGACTGGTCCACCGAATAGAGGCACAAATCTCGTGAAGCTATCAGTGCTCATCGGCAATAATTTGAACCACCAAGCAGCAAGCGGAAGAAGGTTCCCAAAGGTGATGTTCAAACATCTTAGAAAAGAAGAGAGGCAGCAACCTCCCCCCAAAACCTCCTCGGGCCTCGGATGACTCAATCGAGAGGAAATATCTGACTCTCAACCGTCATGCGCGAACATCCCTTATTGGGAAGAGGATAGCGTCAAGTAGCTTTAAAGGTGGAAATCAAGAGAAATTACGCCACTTTCACCTTGAGGGCACACCGGCGAGGACTAATACTATTCGAGGGTATCTAGGCCATTTTATACAAAACCAACCTCGTCAAACAAATCTTTGGGGCAATCAGGAACCAAGCGGTGAGATAGAAACAATTGCGGAGGGCGGTGTTATCTAGTCAAATATTCATTGCGCCTTCAAGAGCGAGCTAAAGAAGTCTCGGGTTGACCATTCTATCACCTTTGATGATTTAGATCTAGAGGGCTTAGCATCCCACATCAAGATCCCCTTGTCATCAATGCGGTGATCCATGCTTCAATATTAAAGGATATTGATCGACAATGGGAGTTCGTTGATGTTCTTTTTTACTCCACTTTAGCATGGGTATAGAAAGAGAAGCTTCGGCGTCCAATGGATTTGATAATCGGTATTAGTGGAAGGGACAATCGGTCTTCCGTAACTCTTGGAGAATTTCCCGACGCCCGCACTGATTTATTGTAGTCAGAAGTCGCGTCTGATACAATATTTGGGAGACCTCTCGATCTATATTGCCTCACATCGTTGCCTCACCTCAAGATGAAATTCCGACACCGGTGGCATCGGTGGTAAGTGGGAATCAACAGGTCCAAGCGTCTTATATCAAGCCCAACCATTTCGTAACCCTCAACATCGAGAACTTCGACCTACGAGATGAGGATGCCTCGAAAGGGCTTCTCCGGTTGAAGATGTAATTTGTCTTCCTATCTGAAGTTGATCCATCGAAGGTGAAGGTGGGATCGTTTGTCTCGATCGATCGTAGATTTTCTACGTAAAATCAATATATCTTTGCACGGCGTCGATATTCGGGCATTGACCAAGTCATTACTCCCTCAAAGTTGACTCAACCTACAAGCGGTGATATAGAAGAAAAGAACCGCTTACGAGCGATTGCGGTCATAGAACAAGAAATCACCAAACTTACGGAAGTCAAGTTCATTCGAGAAGTCTACTACCACACGGTTGGCTAACATAGTGTGTTGTCAAGAAGGCCAACGGTTTCTGGAGAATGTGCATCGACTACACTGACCTTAATCGTGCATGCCCAAAAGATAGCTTCCCCTTCCTCAGTCGACCAACTAGTTGATGCGACATCAGACATCGATCTTTGAGCTTCATGGATGCCTATTAAGCTACAATCAAATCGGGATGAACAAAGAGATGAGGAAGCAACATCCTTCCAAAGCAGAGATAAGGGACTATCTTCTATCGGTCATGCCATTGGACTAAAAAATGCTGGAGCAACATATCAGCCTTATGAATAAGATCTTCAAGGATCTTATAGGGCACAATATGGAGGTGTATGTTGATGATATCTTTGGTGAAAGAGCTTGGAAATAAAACAACATATTTTTGATGCGTGCTTTGACATTCTTGACACTACAAGATGCGGCTCAACCCAAGCAAGTGCATTTTGGAGTTTCCTGGGAAATTCCTAGGCTTCATGGTCACTCTTAGGCCAACCAAAAGATAAAAGCACTCAAGGATATGTCACCTCAAGAACGATCAAGGAAGTCCAACGTTTGATTGGAAGGATTGCGACTTTATCCGCGATTCTTGGCCCTTCGGAGATAAGTATCTACCATTCTTCAAAATCTTAAGGGGTGCAGGAAATGGATTCCGGTAGACGGATGAATGTCGCTCTTTTGAGCAACTTAGCTTCCCTCCCTCTATTATCAAAGCCTATCCAAGAAGGCGTACATCTATCTTGTTGTTTCTTCTCATGCCGTAGCTCCGTGGTGATGATGAGAATTCATTGCAATGACCCATTTACTATGTCGGAAAATCCTTTCGATCGAAGGATGCTATCCACTAGCGATAAGGCGGCGTTGGCCTAGTGCATTACGCACAAAATTGCGGGGTCCACACCATCAAGCGTCTACACTCATCTTCCATTAAGAACTATTCTACAAAAGCGATGTATAAGGTTGATGAAGTGGTCGTCGAGCTTGGAGAGTTTGACATCCATTTTCTTCCGATATAAAGTCTAAAGTCAAGTGCTGACTTCGTTGTAGAATGTACCATCCCATCACCACCTGAACAAATCATTCATCACTCCATGACAAATCAATGGACATTATATGTTGATGGAGCTTACTTCCAGTGCGCGAGAATTTTGCTTATCTCCCAAGTAAAATAACTTTAGAGTGCAGCTTGACTAAAGTTCCGACCAATAATGTCGGCCGAGGCCCTCATAGCGGGACTAAGGCTCGCCATTGGTGAGGTCGAGAACTTAGCCATCTACAGACTCTCACGACTTGTGGCCTCACGGGTTGAAGGAGACTTCCCGTCATCCAGCGACTTGCTCGATGCGTCTTTTGGCAAAGTCACTTCTTGCGAATCGAGACCCATCGATAACTCATATTCTAAGGGGCGAGAACACGCGGCGGATGCCCTCTCCAAGTTAGCCACAACCAGAGATCTCATATAGACACTTTCGTATTCAAGGCCCCTTGGGTGATACAATCTCCCAAAAAAGAATCTTCATGGATTGACCGATCATGTCCTTTCTTCAAAGCGGGGCCCAGACCCCACCGATGCTATCCGTCTCGTAGAACCGAACTTCACCATAATCGGTGATGAACTACAAGCGGTCCTTCTTGGGGCCCTACTTAAAGTGTCACCACCTTGAGGCTAACTATGCAATGCGAGAGGTTCATTCGAGAATTTGTGGTGAACATTTGGGAGGAAAAGCCCCTCCCTCAAAATCATGAGGCAAGGTTTTCTTGGCCTACAATGAAGAAGGGCGCATTGGAGTTTGTAAAGTGTAACAAGTGTCGTTACATTCCAATCTCACTCATACATCATCGTAGAACTCACCACAATCCAGGCATGGCCCTTTGCTCAATGGGGATCGATATAATGGGACCCTTTCCCATTGCCCGGGAACGAAAATTCATAATCTTGGCGTTGATTACTTCAGTGGTGGAAAATGAACCCGCCAAAATCACGAAACAAATGCCAAGCAATTTGTCGGAAAAATATTATTTGTCGTTTAACATTCCAAATCATCACCCATAATGGGGCCGATTCCACGGAAGACATTCACATCTTTACGCGGTACATATCAGTTAATCCACATATATCCCATCCACAGGCAAATGGGGGACGAAGTCACCAAGGACAATACTAAAGGGCTAAAGACATGAACCGCGGCAATGGGCGAAGAACTATCCAATGTTCTTTGGGCTTACCTACATCAAGGACCCCTCTTGGAGAAAGCGTCAATGTGTTTGGGCATTATTCGGTCCGAGTCCGAGCCTAGAACCCATAACTTTTGCACAACAATACGATAAGCTTCAATTCCATCGGATCTCTACCAGCGACATGTCGGCCTCGAATGGCTTCTTCTCGACAAAGGCTCGAGGTTTCAGCAGAAGGGTAAAGCCGACCAATATCGTTGGGGACCTGTCTCGAAGTCTCGACTCGGAGGAAAAGGCCCATGACAAACTCTCAGTTTGGGAAGGCCCGTATGTGGTGGTGTCTAAAATCAAGCCTGGCACGTTCAAGCTTAAGGATAGTATGGGAAAGACTCTCCCACGTACCTGGAATGCTACAAACCTCGGAAGTACTACGGTGTATCCTTTTTTATTCTAGTGAATGCGAAAACATTATCATCGTGTATGTTTGTATTGCAATTGTTGTTATCGAATTAAACATTTATCGATACTGTTTGTCATACTTATTGTCCAACCTTGGCATCAAGGTGTTTGGATTTATGTTTCTATCATGTTAAAGTTCTCATACTTATTGTGACTTTTCTTGCTTATGCTTGCATTTTAAAACACCCAACTCAAGAGATACGCTATTGTATCTCATTTAAGATCGATCCCGATCGATCTTCCTATCTGAGTTAACATTTGCCTTCGATAAACAACCTTGGATAAGTTGGCAATCCTCAGGCGCTACAACTTTCTCCATAACGGGTTAACATCAGTGTGCTCGATACACAACCTAGGATAGATCGAGAGGTTAGAGAACCTCTATAAATATATTCCATTTGTCATTAGCAACGGTAATGATCTTAGAATAGATCAAATTATCTAAAGGGATTCCGATGATCTCTTCTTGAATCTTTATCATCAGTACACTTTGACACAACTCGAAATATTCACAAACAATTTTTGTGGATTGTTAATATTTCTGAGAATATACAAGTACAATCAACGAATATACAACACTAGCTTTGCAACATAAAGGAACTACAACTACGATCTTGATGGTCTCATCGGTAGATGATGAAGAACTATCGAGTCATCCTCGTCATCTAGAAGGGTGGGAAGCTAGGCTGGGAGAAAGGACCTCAACACGACTCAGCTTGCGTCATGGCGTGTCCCCTTAACCTCGGATGAAGCCTTCATCAACCTGCTGCTCCAAAGCCTTCACCTCTACATCATATCGTGGTCTCGGCCTCTTGAGCGTGATCTGTATGATACTCTTGAAGTGTCCAGTTCTTGAAGTCCTCCACGTGATGGCCTCTTCTCTCTGAAGGCGTAAGGTTGCAACTCTTCTTCCGAGATCCTCGACAACCTATCTTCCCCCTTTCCTCCTCAACCACTTCGGAAAAGAAAGAAAAGCTTGAGTCGCCAACGGTCACACTCATCAAGTTGATTCTCCAACGGACATCTCTTTTACTTTCTCCACATACGCTTATATTCACCATGGAGAAACTTGACCTTCGAACTCAATTCAGTCATTGACAATGTTCATTTTGAAGTTGTTCTTGCTTCGATATCGAAATAAGAATTACGTTAAAAGGAAATGGGAAATAAAAGATGATGAGCATAAGAAATTGCAGTTCTTTGCATCACGATGACAACTCCCTCGAATGAAGATCCTTGGGGGCACTACTTACTCTTTATCGATATCACCATCACCTCTTAGCTCCTTTTCCTCTTCTCTATTGGGCGGGTCCTTTGGGAGCAGGAGCGGGTTGGTGGGCTTTCTCAGGCATAAAGCCGGAATGCTTTGAAGATAGATTCGCCAAATCGATCTTTGATATTCTAATTTCGGATCCATGAGATATCTTCATCACCAAACAGGGAATGGGTAAATCTCGCTTTCCCCATTTCTCGAAGACCCGGTCATTCTTCACAAAAAAGAATCGCTTGCCCAACTCTTGGGAGGATCGCCGTCAGGAGGTCAAGTAGCCGACTCTGCGGTGATCGACCATGTGCATGCAGTAAACTTGCACATCCGTGCGAGGTAATCAGTAGTCAAGGTCGCACCGCGCCCTCTGAAAAAGACTATAAGTCCCATCACGTCATTGCCACGCTCAAAAAATGCAAACCTCGCATCTTGACAAAATGGCGATCATCTCGGGGATGGGAAACCGCAATCCGTCCCAAACTCATCTCGTAAGTGGTGAAATACCGTATTGGGCTCTATCGGACTTCTTGGGACACTTAAGAACCAAATCATTGAGAAAATAATATTTTTTTTGAACGATCAATGTGTCTCCCGGCGATGACTCCCATCTTGATCCTCCCATTTTAGAAGGTTAAGGTTCATGTTACAAGTGGGGACGTGTTCAAGATTCTCACCCATCTACAAACAGACTCGTGCAGTCGAGATGAAAATTATTCAAGGAGAGTGCCCAAACTCCCACGGGGAGGGCTATGCACTCGGCGGCAGATGAGGAGGTAGAGGTTGATCCAAGAAGAGTGCCAAACTCCCCATGCACTCTGGCTTGGTGGAGATGAGGAGGTAGAGGTGGATCCAAAGAGTGCCCAAACTCCCACGGGGAGGCTATGCACTAGAGGAGGGAGGAGATGAAAAAATGCTTTCCCTCTTAGGGGTTTTATAGACCCCCAAGCAAAAAAAAGCACTTAAAAGCTCAATCAAAACAGCGTTAGTGGTTCATTAGCCCAGCGATGCCCACGTCTTCTAAGCGCCCAGTATGATGAAGCGATGTAGCCTCGAGCGCAAATGGCCCGCGGGACAGGGTGAAACCAGTCCACGTCACCATCCAGGCCCGACCTCGGTCCACAGTCAAACTGATCACGACCCGACCTGATCCGCGGGTCAAAAGCCCGGTGAGACCGTCGGTCCGCTCGTAACCGCTGAGCGAACCGCCCGGTCCGCGGGTCGAGGCTGAAATCGACTGCGCGTTCAGCCCGCGTCCCGACCAGCGACCGATTCGGGTTCTCGACCAGCCCCTGCCCATACCCCATGACCGTCAACGGTTTATTCAGCGGCCCATGACCAGCCCGCTGAGCCGTAGGCCAGCTCCGACCTTTGACCGCGAGGTCGACGCTCCCGCCCTTAGCGGCATGAAGCAACCCGCTCCTGGCGGCGCATAACCGTCGACCAATCCGGTATCAGCGGCCTGCGCTTCCAGCGCCGGCCAGCGCATGACAGATACACTGATACCTTATCGCGCATTTCAGACCCTTATCATTACATAATATTATAATATTGTCTTGTGAAGATCTTCTCTCAAAATCGCGGGTTGATGGACTCTCAAATTTCATTGAAGAATTTGCTATTTTCAATTTGACATATATTTTGGATGGCGAGATAATGTCACCCAAAAAAACTATCATCCTCGAAAATTCGATCAAACACGAATCTCAAGGCATTTTCAAAATGCGGATCTAATCACCGATTTGCAAACTTACGGTCAAGCGTGTGATGAGGGCGAACATAGCAACATCAAGCATAGTCGAGCTCGAATCATCGGATCGCTATCGAAGCATGAAAATGGATCACGATCACCAAATGGTCATACATATAGTCGGTCGGCGGCTCGTCAAAATCCAACGAATCAAGATCACCCAATTGACATCATTAAGGCACGATCATCAAAATACACCGTCGTCGAGGGATCCGCTGGGCCATCGATGGGAGTGGTTGGAGTTTTTTTATGCCACTCCCAAAATCTATAAATAGAGCTTCATTCTCACGGGCGATCTTTGAAGACGAGCTCGAGAACCACCTTGGCCCTGATCTATCACCACTGCCACCACCGTAGTGCACGAAGATCAGCTTCATGAGATCCCTTGAGGACTAGAAAGACCAATTCCGCTCCTTTCTCAAGATCAAGGTTGCTCAAGATCAGTTCTGCCGCTTTTGGAAACTTCTCCCTTGGGTTGGAGTTGGCCAAATATTTTTACACTCGAGAATATTGTTTCCGACCACAGCAAACACCTTCTTCTGACTAACGAAGCAAGGACCGTATCTTTTGAACACGGTGAAAGTTCTGAGGCAAGGCCAGGTGGTTTTCCTTACGGGTTTTCCATGTATAACCCACTGTGTTCATATCCCCACTTATGTGTTGGATAATTTTTGGGCTACGACGAAGATCTCGCATCTACCGAAATAAAATTCTCTAGCACGCAACAATGCTTATAACCCACAAAGGGGAAAAGCAACCTCAAAACCACAATCTAAATCTAAGGTGAAAATGGGTATTTTGTTTTCCTCCACAAGAGAGGACAAACCACTTTCGACTGGACTTACAATGCCTAGGGTGGCCTAACTCCACAATTTTAAATTCATGTAGGTAAGTCATATGCTTTATGCAAGATAGGTAGGCTATTATTTATTTAGAAAGAGACCAAGTCCTTAAACTCACTCCTTAAAGAGACTATATCATGTAAGGACATGCTTCAAATGACCTAAATCTAATGCAATTCAGATTTAATTTTATTTTCATTTTTGGACAATCATTTTGACTCATGCTAATAGGATTCATATGCTTAATACATGAGAAATGAGATTATTAGCCAAAATCAGCTAGAAGGGAGGAGGTGTGTTTCCACCATAACTCTCAATTGTCAAGCAAAGTTTCTCTGGCAAAGGTGGAATCCCTCCAATCAAGAGTGAAAATAATATGCATTTGTGCATGATGTTATAAAAGAAGTACTCATCCAGCTAAAGGGTTTCTAATTCTTTTATCTTAATTTTTAACCTACACTTTAGGTGAGGTTATGAGTTCCTTATTTTTAGTTTTGAATTACTAAGTTTGCTAAAAGATTTATTTGTCCCTAAGAGCCTAATCCACATCCAGGCCACACATAAAGCAAGGAAGAAACTAGGAAAAGGATGTCACTTAATGCACAAGCTAAATAAATCAACGATCAATTTATAAAGCTAATCGCAAAAGAATAAGAGGCCATTATGGTCGGGTACCACCTCATAAACCCAAAAACAAATTGGGTAGCCAAGCTCTACCCTTATACAACCCAGATTACAAATGAATTAAATACAATTAAGCAAGGAATTCATTATTATGGGGGTCTTCAAGCTTCATTTCTTCATTCTTCTTTTCTTCTTTTCTTCTTCTTTTCTTCTTTCTTCCTTCTTTGGATGGTTGGAAGGTGGATGCTCCAAAGGCTTCACATGGTGAATAAGATGAGATCTTATGACCAATGTTCATCCTAATCCCAAAATAATCATTCTAAAATCCATAAAATCACATGAAAGAAAAGTAAATCTAGCTAACACCGAAATAAAGGTTAGCTAAACAAATCACTAAATCCATATATATTGGACTTATCACCCACACATGGTGACTAAGTCCACTTAGATTATGGGTATAAGCACCTACACAACCAAAACATTTATATTTTTATTTACAATGCCCCTTAAGCACAATCCCTACAGAAAATGTAAGATCTCCCACCATTCATTTCATACATCCTAACATCCGGTCTAAAACATATATGATAAAATAAAAGCAATCATCATGTGCAACCTAAAGCTAGAAGTGTTGACTAGTCTAATGTGTGTGCTTTGGAGGTTTGTGTGGTATGCTTAGCTATGGCTTTAAGTTAGAATTTTTTAAGTGTGAAACATGTTCAACTTAGAAGTGGGTCTCACTTAAGTGATTTAGTTGATTTGGGTTGATTTTATTTCATGGTTTGATTAGGTTCAAGTGAATCATACAATTAATTATCTCTTTCCTTCCTATCTTTTCTAAAGTAGATTCATGTTTTTTTGGTTTTGTTTTGGTGAATTTTAATTTTTTGAACTCTAAAAAATTTAAAAAGGAAGATTAAACAAAATATACATCACTTCATTTTTTTCCCAACATCTACATGCAAATGGATGAGTCCCTATCTTACATAATGAGAATGTTTAATAGAATTTATAAATGCTAAAAATTCATTTAAGAAAATTTGAAAGTTTATGATGCATGATTTTCATTAAATAGAAAAGGGATTTCTTATCCAATTTTCACATGCGCACATGAAAGTAGGAAAGGCATAAGTGAGTACATCGCTATTGTTATCCAGAGGTATAAGGTACAAGACCTACTTATAGCTACTTAAAGCCTCTCAACCTCGAGGTTGTCAAGACTAATATACCACTTTCCTTAAATACAAGCATGTGTACAAAAAAAATGAATGGAAAAGAAAGAATGCAAAAATGTGTAAGTTGATTTATTTTGTTTATGAAATTTATATGTGCAAGCATAAGTATCCTTCTTATGTGATAGTATGGAAATGAATAGGATATGGAATTAGGAAACTATTAAGTTCTTTTCAAATGAACCATACACCTTGCTAAATCCTAATCAAAACTATACTAAAAGAGAAGAGAAAGAAGACCTACACTATGCACATATTTATATTTTACTCACATGCAACCTTATAATTAAGATATAAGTAACACACTTTCATCTTGGATAATTGATTCATATATTTTGAAAATAAATTGGATTTAATAGTGATAATATTCACTCATATTCTTACTTTAGCCAACACATGCAATTTGACATAAAGGAAACATTTTCATTTTAAATTTGATTTTTGAAAAGCATGGATGCATGAAACCACATGACATACATATTTAGCATGTTGGGGAAAGAACTAAAGTAATGAAAGCATGTTAACACATTCACTTCAATCAAATCTAAAGACAATCTTATGAAATAAGAAAGCTTAAAGTAAATCAAAGTTTATTTAATATGATTTTTGTTTGAATTTAAATTTAATCTAATTTTGAAAATGTTGATTGAGTTTGTTGTTCCTAACCCCCACATGTGTTTGACTTTTTTTTTAATTTTTAGATGATTAGATTCATTTTAGATTTTGATTAGGTTAAGGTATGAATTAAACATATTAATTAACCCTTACCTACACCACCTTAACATAGTTAACCAAATTATTATGAGCCAATGAGATGACATAAAACCTCACAAGGAATTTAAATTGGCAATGCACCTAGGAAGAAAAGCCTAATGTAATTCATGATTAATGGTTAATTAAGCTAAGTTTTACACCCTCACATATAGTTGAGCTTTGATTTCCTTAAACTTAGGCTCTTGAACTACATCTAAGTAGATTAATTAAGTTCTTTTTAGAAATTTTAAGAAATTAATTAATTTTTTATTTAAGAGATGATTAGGAAGGGGTTTATGGAATAGCAGGAAATGCCCCAAAATATTTCCTAAATCTCTATTGGTTAATCAACTTCAAAGGGATTAAAACACTAATCAAACCCTTAATTAACCTTAATTACATAAAGGGATTAAGAAATACATTAGCAATTCCCCAATTAAGCAATCAATAAATCCCAAGAAAATTAGGGAGAAAGTCATCCCCAAAATATACCAAGAAGTTTGAGATTAATCAATGGATTAATTAGAGAATAATTAGTAAAATAATATTTCTAATAAAACCAAATCAGAAAAATAATATTAAAAATCTATTAAAACCAATTTATGATATTCTAGATTGAATTATTTTTTAAATTTATCATATTTTTTTATTTAAGAGATATGAATTTTTTAAGTTTAGAGTAAAATTTATTAAAACCTAATCTAATAATTACATGACATTTGGTAATATGAGCTTTCCGCATTGCGGCGACCACTTAAGTGTCGTGTGGCATGGCATGTGCACGTGGTTTTGTATCCATTGTTTGATCAGGATGAATTAACCCATGATTTTAAAAGGTGAAATAGGATTTAAAACATGTGTTTAATCTCGACCGTTCATCCAAAATGTGCGTATGGACGGCCCAGATCATCCTTGTTCTTCCCTGAAGAATAATGGAGACCGTCCACTTTCAAAGGGAAGGTTCGAGCTCGATCAAGCTCAGATTAGAATGAAACATTGCACACACCATCTAACCCTAATGAAAATCACATCTAACAATTGAAATTTCATGCCATTAAACTTTTTTACAAAGGACCACACACATGGTGTTTAGTGGTCAAAAATGTCCCAACCTCGATTCCTTGGAGGAGCTTTGTGCGGTTGAGAAGGCATGGAAGTAGCTCTAAGGTGAGTAGATTGCTCTATGTACCAACCCCTCCTTAGCTCCCTTACAGCTTTGATGGAATTAGACCTCCCCTTGCCTTTGGAACTTGAGGGAGAGCTTAGGAAAGCTCGACTTGGCCCTCTGGTGGAGTGTGCAAAGGCAGTTGAATTGATTTGGAGTGTGGAGAAAGTTTGCCAATCTATGGAGCTCCCCTATTTTCAAAGGATGAAAACCAAGAAATGCCAAATTCAAATCCCATCTAGAGAGTTTAGGATCACTCTAATATGGCTCCTAACACTCTCCCTTACTCAATCGACAGTGGGGAAGGTAGAATTGAAGTGAATTAGGGGGAGTATATCTCCCACTATGGAAATCGGATGGCCGAAGCTATGTTTTCCATTTTGATCCAATTGCCAAGATTGAATAGGTTGTTTGAGCTATTAGAAGTTTGCACATGGTCGGTTTGGGCTAAAGAGTAGAGTGGTAACCTCCCATGTGTTTCAAAATAAGTGGAGGGAAGTTTTCCATATGGCCAATTTGAGCCATGTGCTCAGTTTTGTCCTTGGGTCAATTTGGGCTGACCTAAACCCATTGGGTTGAGTGCACCACCCTCCATAGGGTCTACTTGACCTATTATGAAGGTATCAAGTTGGTATGAAGAGGACTTGACCAAATTCCCCATGGATTTGACCAAATTTTATTCTATGGCCTAGGGGTAGAATTATCATTTGGCTGATTTTTGAATTTGAATATGTTGGGTATATTGATAAAATAGTTTTGGCCAAGTTTCATTAGATTTGGAGTTCATTTGGTATATTTTTGCTCATGTTGACCCATTTAGGTTAAAATGGGTGAACTTGGGTCAAGTTGACCAATTGGTCAAATTGGGTCAAACCAAGAGTTGGGTCAAGTTCATATGACCATTTGAAATATTTTGGTGGCTTTGGTTTGATTCAATTTGGTTAAGGTTTGAATATGACTTCATTTAGGTCAAATGGGCCAAGTTGACTTTGACCCATTTGACCTATTTGAGCTAGGTCATGGGTAGGTTTAGGTTAGGTCATAGTGGATTGGTATGTTTATTTCCAATCAATTTTGGTTAAGTTTGAATTTGCCTCAACATGACCCTTTAGTCCAATTTCAAGGCCAATTGGGCTAGGTTAGGTCTAGTTGGCAAAGAGGCTTTGGTCAAGTTCAACAAGTGATTTGGAATGAACTTGACCCATTGGTTTCAATCAATTTGGCTTAGATCAAGTTTTGGCACATTTTGACTTTTAGGTCAAGTTGGGTCAACTTGGGCCAATGCCACGTTAGCTCAAATGTTGACTTGGTCAAGTTCAAACATAGGTCATGAATGAACTTAGATCAATGGTTTCAATCAATTTGGCCTATGGTGGATTTTGGCTATGTTAGTTTCATTTTGGCTTAGTGTTGACTTGGTTTGACCTAATTTGGGTGATTGATCATCTCATGATGATTGTTGATCATGATGAGAGGCATAGGTGAGTTTGATTCAATCCAATTTGGTTAGGATTAGAATTTGGCTCATAAGGGTACTTTAGGTCACTTTGGGTCAAGTAAGCCTAAGTCAGTTAAATGGTTGGGTCAAAGCTTGATTTGAGTTTGATTGAACTTGTATATGGACTTATGATTAAACTACAAATCCATTTGCAAGTGGTTTGAAGTCAAATGGGTTTTGATTCATTTGATAATTTCATATTCAAAGGAAGAACATGAATGGATTTGGGGTTTGATTTTTGAATTGAGTTTTGATTTAGTGATTGAATTTTGTATTTATATTTGGATTCATGATTGTAGGGTTGATTGAATCATGAAGAAAAATCAAGAGTTTGGCTTGATTTGATGTTGATTTGCCTAAGTTCAAGACTTTGACTTGAGAATCTTAGGTTGGATTTTGAGTGGATTTGAGTTTGATTTTTAGAATTGGTTTTGACTGTTTGAATTTATATTTCATTTAGATATGTGAATATAAATGAGAATATAGATTGGTCATGAGAAAATTTCAAGGATTTGAAGTGATTTGATTATGATCTAGCTAAGTCTTTAAGTTGGAATTTAAAGGACTTAGGAAATTTTTAGAGTTTGGAGCTTGAATTTTGGATTTAGTTTGATTGATTTATATTTATATTTCATTTATATATGTGAATATAAATGAGAATATAAATGAGTTTTGAGAAAATCCCATGAATTTTAATTGATTTGAACATGATTTAGGCTAAGTCCTTAAGAGGGAAATTAAGGCCTTAAGAAGGATTTTAAATTTGGAATTTTAATTTTTTTTTATTTAATTTGATTGATTTGTATTTAAATTTCATTTATAAATGTGAATATAAATGAGAATATAAATGAGTTATGTGAAAATCCCATGAATTTGAATTGGTTTGCATTTGATTTTGGCTAAGTCCATGAAGGAAAATTTATAGAAATTTTATGAATTGATTTTGAATTTTGAGTTTAGTTTGATTAGTTTGAATTTATATATTTATATATGTGAATACAAATGAGAATATAAATGAATTATGAGAAAATCTCATGAGTTTGAATTGGTTTAGATCATGATTTAGGCTAAGTCCTTTAAAGAAGATTAAGGACTTAAGAAAGATTTGGACTTAGGAATTATATTGATGGGTTTCAATCATGGATTTCAATCACATGAGTTGATTTGAGTTTGGACAAAATTAAATAAGATTTATTTTGAGTTTGACTTGAAGGAAGGATGGTGAGGAATGGTTCAAGATAAGGGTAGACAAATTTTCCTAACACCCCTAAGGCATGACCTATTCTTATGGCTAACTCTTCTAAGTCTCTAGGGCTAGGTTGAGTGTCCACCTAATCACAAGATGTGTCTTAAGACTAAGGAACTCTTAAAGTCTAAGAGAAGTCCTATGTCTAAGATGGAGGGGTTGATAGCTCATTCTAGAGGTCAACAAAGGTCCAATGGGTGTGTGTGGTGTGTGAGGAACACAGATGTAATGGTGTTGACCGAAATGATCAACAACACCGAGAGATCATAAGCACTAAAAGAAACAATCTATCTCTAACCAAAGTGTAGAAAAAAATCCAGAGCTTAGTGCAATGTGGCTCTACTTATGTCTGAGACTTAACAGAGAGGGAAGAATCCACTAAGGGATAGAGTGTGAACCTTCCACTTGGGAAGCAGGTTCAAGTCATCCACAAGGGAATGAGAGGTTTGACTTAATTTGAGTCTCACTGGGGAAGAGGGTTGAATTTGTTTAATGTTTTTTTTAGATTTGGGATTTTTGAGATGGACCCTATTGGTTTGTGAGGGACCACTCAGAGCCAGAGGCCAAGACCTAACTCGTGATTTACCAATCCAAAGGGGTAGTCTACTAAACATATAGTAAGACTAGCCAACCAATGGGATGCCTTTTGGTATGCAACAACTATACTAGGAAGAAAGCATAGTATACTTATATCCTCCAAAGTAGAGACTAGTTCCTGGGATAATCTATTCGCAAGACAATAGATTGAACCCAACCTAGGGCTGACTATTGAGTGAATGCCACCGGGGGACTTAGATCTGCTCAAAGATAGTCAAGATTAATTTCAGTTTTAGATTTATTAGTTTTGATGGATTCCATTGGTTTGCGATAGATCATACCGAAGGTATATTCGGACTAATCTCGATTTACCAAAGGGAGTAGCTTCCCGACCGATGAGAGAACTATCCGACCAAAGGAGTGCCCTTCGGTTTGCAATGATCAATTGAAGGGAAGAAAGCTCAGGGACTCACATCTTCCACTAGAAAAGACCACTTGGGTGATCAGTTGCTTTAGGTAATAAATCAAACCTGACCTAGGGATGCCTGTCATTTTACGACAATCATGCTAGAAAGAATGTGTCATAGTATTACATCTTTCAAAGCCGAATGATTGTTGGGGTAACCTGCTTATGACAAAAATAGATTAAACCTGAGCTAAGGGCTACTGTGGAGTGAGCACTGACCCAGGGATTTATCTCAACTCAGGTTGTTAGGCAATTCTTATTGAGAGTTTTGTTGACACTACCCTAAAGATAGGATGCCTGCTTGGGAAAAGGGGCCCTTTGAGGGCTTGAATTCTTAATCCACAAGCAAATTAATTAATTAATTTATTTAATTTAGTTTGTTTATCATGGACCCTGTTAGTTTTTGAGGGATCTAATTGAGAAGGAATTATATCAGCCTAGACTTATCTCAAATTCTAACTAAGGGAGATTCTATCCACAACAAATTCCCCAATCATAGGGTGGTTACTAGAAAGAGGGACCGGCCCAATCCAAATAAAATGTCCATGGGATGCCATAGGGGCTTAATCCAAAACCCTTGGAGATGACATAGTCATCTATTCAATAGGTATTCGATGTGCAACTCAAAGAGAAATCATGGGGACTTACATCTGCTAAGAGTGGTGTATCCACTAGGTGAGTTGCTGTCAGCATAGCGAACATCAACCAACCTAAGGTGCCCGTTGGTTTACAACAATCAACCTAGGAGGAAAGCTCAGGGACTCAAATCCTCCTATAGTAGAACTGATTGTTGGGATAGTCTATCTTCAGATCGATTGGTGCTATCCGACCTAGGGTGACTACTGAGTGAATGCCACTGGGGGACTTATATCAACTCAAATGTAGTCAAGAGGAAAGGAACCTCTGGGGACTTATCCTAAACCTCAAATGTATTCAACATAGTTAGTGCATGATGGCTAGTTCAAGAAGAAAGCATGGGGACTCACATCTTCTTAACCAGAGTTAACATGAGGTAGCTTACTGGCTGGGAAGCAAAGACTACCATACTAACAAGGCGCTCATTAGTCTACAATGGTCAAGTTACAAAGAAAGTGTGGGGACTCACATCCTCTAATAAGTGACCACTGGTGTGACATACTAGCGAGGTAGCATGTAGACTCGACCTAGAGTAGCTAATGAGTGAGTGCCACAAGGGGCTTGCTCCCACATTAAATAGCTCGAGATAAAAGATTTATGTTTATTTTTTGCATGTGTCAAAAGGAATAAGATGCCTCTAGGTGACTCTTACACCTACCTCAGACACACTAAGGGTTTTAATGAAATGGTTCCATGGATATCAAACAGGATTCCCACTAAGAGAGGATGCTCTCACACCTAACTTAGTTGAACTAATCAAAGTAGGATGCCTCTCGGGTTCTCTTACACCTATTCTAATAGCATCAGGAGATTATGTTTGGGTTATGAAAGAGAGATATATGCCATTGGGGGACTCTTACACCTACCCTAAACACATCACGACAGATTCGCAAGATAAGAAAATAATGCTTCGAAAGAAGAGAAGATTTGATGAATGGAATCAAATTTTTTTTTTATATTAATAATTATTTTCAAATATGATTTATTTCATGGGTAATATTCTTTTTGATAGAGCCCATTAATTAGAAGCATCAGGTGTTCCCCTTTACAATCAATAAGCTGATAAGATCCTCTTTGGTAGGCCTTCTCTATGACATAAGGGCCTTCCCAAGTAAGTTCAAACTTGCCTCCCTCTTTCGACGGTCAACAATTAGTCTCCTTTGGACTAACACAAGTTCTCTTACTCAGAAAGACCTAGGGCAGACCAGCTTGTTAAGAGCTTGAATCATTTTGGCATTGTACAACTTGAGGTTCTAGCACGCCTGTAGGCGACTCTCCTCCAAACCTTCGAGCTCTTCTAATCATAACTTTCCATTATGCTCTTTAGTGATCTTACTACCCAATGCTATCCTTAGTGATGAGAGTTAAATTTATAAAGGTAGAACGACTTCAGGACCATACACTAAGGAAAATGGAGACTGAGTTGGAGTTTGGTATGTGGTACGGTAGGCCCACAAGGCTTCAACCAACTGCTCATTCCATTATCATTTATTATCATCAAGAGTTTTCTTTAGTATTTGGATGAGAGTTTTAGTGAATGCTTCCGCTAAGCCATTTGCTATGGGGTAGTAGATGGTGGAGTATCTCCAATCTATACCTGTCTTCCGGTGAAGTTTGATCTTCGTGCTTTTGAATACGCATCATTATTGGATATAATTCATCGGCACCTTGAACCTATATATGGTTCCAAAAAACTACAAAGACATGTTGTGACCTCTATGAGTGGGATGGCTTTCGCCCACTTGGAAAAGTAGTCAGTGGCAGCTAAGATAAACTAATGACCCTTGGAAGAAGGAGGATCGATCGGACCCACAATATCGAAACCCAACACTCAACTAGCCACGAGGCCAATGTAGGGTGTAGAATATTGGGTGGTTGGTGGAGGACCACACCGTGCACCTGACACTGATGGCATCTCCTAGCTACATCCAAGCAGTTTGTAATTATCGAAGGATAGTAGTATCCTAGTCTCTTAATCTTCATCTTCATCTTCAGACAAGATTGATGCACTCCACATAGACCTGAATGTACCTCGATTATAATGCCATGGGCTTCATATTTGTCTAAACAACGTAACCACATTTGGTCAAAAGGTACCATCAATAAGAGAGAGAGCTCGGAGAGCTGTTTTGTCTGGACATGGCAACTTTTCAATGGCCGGTGTTCAACATCAATAAGACTTGTTTATTTTGGATGAAATGGACTCATCTTCCACATGCCAACTTTGCAAGTTAAGCCGGTTCTCGCTTGAGGAACCTTGTAGATGGTGACTTCAAGAATTTGGGCCTTCTTGGTATAATGACAAAGTTTGGGTTTGAGAACCTTGTACCCAACAATTTGATTGATGAAAATCCCCAAAGATGTTAATGCTCTTGGCACTGATAGTAATGGATAACTCCTGATTGATAATGAAAGCCTCATACTCGGCTTCATTGTTGGTACAGGGGTTGGCAAGATAGTATGAAAATCTCATCACATCAGGGTCTGGAGTTAGGAGAACTATTCTTACCCCTGCCTTTCTTGGAGAATAGGTTGTGGTGCTTCCCCTTTGTGAAAAGAAGTTGCACCATAAAAATACATCTCCCATCAGTGGTTGTCGGCCTCCCTTAAGTTCATGATTTGTTCATCAGGGAGATCGTCACTAAGTAGAGAGTCACAGTAATGGGGTCTACAAATCCGCTAGGCGGTCCTTATCGCACCTGAGAGGTACAAATGTGATATTGAACTGAGAGAATCATGGACCATCATGCCAAACGCCGATAGCTGCCATGTCATGAGGTACTATAATGGATTTGTTCAAGAGATCAAGTTCACTTTATGAAAAAGCATATAATGTTGTAGCTTTTGAGAGGCAAAGATTAAAGCTAAGCAATATTTCTCAATGGGTGGATAGTTTGCTTCAACAGGAATCAGATGATGGTTGAGATAGTAGAGAGAATTCTCCTTCCCTTCATCATTGGCTTGGGACAATAGAGCACTGAGAGAGTCATCCAATCAAACAATATAGAGGATGAGTGGTCTACCCGGGATAGGGGCTGCTAGAACTAGTGGATTCACCAAATACTAGCTGATGTCTTCAAAGGCATGCTGATACTTGCCATCCCACCTGAAATTGGCATCCTTTTTGACAAGTGCTGAGAATGGTTTGCATCTCCCCGATAGGTTGGAGATAAAGCATCTTAGATATGCCAGCTATCCTTGAAAGGATTTGAGTTGAGTTAAACTCTTAGGAGGTGGCATTTCTAAGATAGCTTTGATATTTTTAGGATCTATCTCTATCCCTCAGTGTCGGACAACAAACCCTAGGAAATTCCCTGAAGCTACTCCTAATGCACACTTCAGCGGATTCATTTTGAGGTTATATTATCTTAACCATTCGAAAACTACTCTCAAGTTCAAGAGATTGTCTTCCTTTTCTCTACTCTGATTATTAGATCATCACTCAACTCGATGATGGATGAGTTCATTGAAGATCCGAGTCATGGCCCATTGGTATGTAACTGCAATTTCATGAACCTATAAAAAGATTCTCGACGGGGTTCAAAAAGTAGTGTTTCTTTCATCTTCAAAATAAACCTAATATAAATAAACTAAACTAAATAAAATAAAATAAAACTAAAATAAAAATAAAAGGAAAAATAAATTGAAGTAAATAGAAAATAAACTAAACCTAAGCTGTTTTAATTTTTTTTAAAAAAACCCTAAACCATAAACTTTAAACCCTAAACCATAAAAGCCTTAAACCCGAAATCCTAAACCTTAAACCCTAAACCTACAATGCTAAACCCTAGACCTCCAACCCTAAACACTAAACCATAAACACAAAACCCTAAACCAAAAACCATAAACCCTAAACCCTAAAAAACCCTAAACCTTAAACCCTAAACACTAAAACCTAAGCCCTAAACCCTAAAAAACCATAAACCTTAAACACTAAACCATAAACCTTAAACTAACCCTAAAGTCTAAACCATAAACCATAAATCCACATAGAACCCTAAGCCCTAAATCATACCCTAAACCCTAAACCCTAAACCCTAAACACTAAACACTAAACCCTAAACACTAAACCCTAAACCATAAACCCTAAACCCTAAACAACCCTAAACCTTAAACCCAATACCCAATACCCAAACACTAAACCCTAAACCCTAAACCCTAAACCCTAAACCCTAAAATCCCTGAACCCTAAAACCTAAATATTAAACCCTAAACCCTAAACCTTAAACCCTAACCCTAAACCTTAAACCCTAAAAGAATAAACCTTAAACCTTTAAACCCTAAACCATAACCCTACACCCCAAACCCTAAACACTAAATCCTAAACCTAAGCCCAAAGTAACTAAATATATTAAAAAATAAACTAAAACCCTAAAAATGAATAAACTTAAATCTTAATAATGGGCAAAACCTTGATTGTAACATCATCAACGCCTAGATCTGGTGGAGGCTAAGTGTATCATAAGTGGATATTATTACAGGATATTGAGGTGGTGGTAGTGGTTATGGAGGCAGGAGGAGTGACGGAGGTTACAACCATGGTGGTGGCAAAAGGAGAGATTGGGGTAGATCCCATTAATCGAGAGACCGGTGTGGTTCTGATGTGAACTAGAGAAACTGAAGAATGGGTGATCCGATATCCTGCTTATCAAACTGTCTTTATAAGAGACTTATTCTAGTGTTTTGATTTGCCCTATTCTTGCTCATCTTTTATCTATGTTGTTGCTTGTGTCTTAGAAAACTTGTTCTATTACCTAGTTGATGAAATCAAAAAGATGAAATGTTGAATCTGAATTTGTTCTCTTTAAAAAATAAAACTAAAAACCTTAAACCCTAAATTAAAACCTGAACACTAAACATAAAACTTAAACCATAAACCCTAAACTGTGAAAACCCCAAATCCTATACCCTATACCCTAAACCCTAAACTCTAAAACCCTAAACCCTAAACCCTCAACCCTCAACAAAACTTAAACCCTAAAAACTAAAACCTAAAAACTTAAAATTAAGCTAAATAAAAATTAAAAATAAAATAAATAAAAAACCTAAACCAAAATAAAATAAATATAATTAAAAAATTAAAACCTAAATTAAAACCTAAACATAAACCTAAAAAGAAAATAAAATAAAAATAAAATCATAACTAAAATCAAATTAATAGAAACCTAAACTAAACTAAAAAATAAAAAACCTAAATAAAATAAAAACTATACCTAAAATAAAAATAAAATAAACCTAAAATAAAATAAAATAAAAGCTAAATAAACAACTTAACCTAAAAAATAAACCTAAAAATAAAACATAAACCCTAAATAAAAAAAACAAAAACCTATCACAAAAATAAAATAAACCTAAACCTAAACTAAAATAAAAACCTATAAAATAAACTAAACCTAAACCTAAACCTAAATAAAATAAAATAAACTAAAATATAAATAAACCTAAACATAAAGTAAAAAAACTAAACCTAAAATAAAAACCTAAAACCTCAAGCTAAAAAAAAATAAACAAAAACCTAAACCTAAATAATAATAAAAAATAAAACTTAAATTTAAAAAGTAAAATAAAAATAAAACTAAACTAAAAAATAAACCTAAACCTAAACCTAAACCTAAAAAATAAACTAAAATAAAAAAAACTAAACTAAAATAAATAAACCTAATATAAAAAAAATAAACTAAATAAAAATAAAATAAACCTAAATAACAATAAAATTAAAATAAACTAAAATACACCCGAAACTAAAAAAAACCTAAACCCTGAACCTTAAACACTAAACCCTTAACCCTAAACTAAAACCTAAACCCTAAACCTAAAACCTAAACCCTAAGCCCTAAACACTAAACCCTAAACCCTAAACCCTAAACCATAAACCCTAAACCTTAAACCCTAAAGCCTAAACCTGAAAAAAAATAAATAAACTAAAAACCTAAACTAAACCTGAACCTAAACCTGAACCTCAACCTAAACCTAAAATAAAAAAATAAACTAAAATTAAATAAATAAAAACTTATACTAAACAAAAAAATAAAATAAACTTAATAATAAAAAACCTTAATAAAATAAAACTAAACCTAAAATAAAAATAAAATAAACCTAAAATCAAATAACATAAAAACTAAATAAAAACCTAAACCTAAAAAATAAACCTAAAAATAAAACCTTAAAATAAATAAAAATAACACATGAACCCTAAACTTAAAAAAAAACTAAACCTAAAATAAAAATAAAATAAACCTAAACCTAAACTAAAATAATCTAAACTAAAATAAATAGAACCTAAACCTAAACCTATGCCAAAACTAAATAAAACAAAATAAACTAAAAATAAACCTAAGCCTAAACTAAAAAATAAAACCTAAAAATAACGTAAAACCTAAACTAAAAAATATTAATTAAAAACATAAACCTAAACCTAATAATAAAAAATAAAACCTAAACCTAAAAAATAAACAAAGAAAAAACTAAACTAAAATAAATAAATCTAATATTAATAAACTAAAAAAAATAAAAATAAACAGTAAAATATACTAAAATAAATAGAAAAAAAACAAAATAAACCTAAACCTACTAGTTTTCATAATTTTTTTAAAACACCCTAAACCCTAAACTCAGAACCCAAAACCAAAAGCCTAAAAACTAAACTTAAACCCTAAACTCTATATTATAAACCCTAAACCTATGTTAAACCTAAACCTAAACCTAAACCTAAACTAAACCCTAAATAAAGTCTAAACCTTAAACTATAAACCAAAACCTAAACCTAAACTATAAAAAACTAAACCCTAAACTAAACCTTAAACCTTAAACTAACTAAACCCTAAACTTAAACCCTAAAACTCCTAAACCTAAACTCAAACTAAACTACAACCTTAACTAAAACCTAAACCTTAAACCTAAACTTAAACCCTAAACCTAACCCAAATCTAAACTTAGACAACCCTAAACCTTAAAACTTTAACCTTAAACCTAAACTAAACCTAAAATCTAAACCTTAAACCCTAAATATAAACTAAATCCTAAACCCTAAACTAAAACTCTAAACCTAAAATCTAAAACCTAAACACTAAACCCTAAACCGTAAACCCTAAACCTTAAACCTTAAAAGCATAAACCCTAAAACTTTAATCCTTAAACCTTAAACCCTAACCCTACACTCTAAACCCTAAACAACAAACCCTAAACTTAAACTTAAAGTAACTAAAGAAATTTTAAAATAAACCTAAACCCTAAAACCAAATAAACTTAAACTTAAACCTAAACCCTAAAAAAAACTTGATGATGAACATCACCACCCAGATCTCGGGAGGCTGCAGATCACGGTGGTGGGGGATCTAGAGTTGGTGGTGGATATGGAGGTGGTCGAGCAGATGGTTATGGAGGAGGAGCAAATGAGGTTATAACGCGATGGCAGGGAGAGATTGGGATTGATGGATATCGCTAATCGAGATCTGATGGGAACTAGAGAAAAGAAGAACATCGATCTGATATACTACTTAAAGTCTTTGTAGTAGAATGATTCTAGTTATCTTGGTTTTTATTTATGTATGTAATGTTCATTATTTATTTATTATAAAAAAAACTTGGTGTTACGTTGATGAAATCAAAAGAAGAAATATTGAAATTTCTTTCTTCTATAAAAAATACAACCAAAACCTAAACCCTAAACTAAAACCCAACCATAAACCTAAAACCTAAATCATAAAACCTAAACCTAAAACCCCAATCCTTAAACCCTAAACCCTAAACCTAAACCCTAAACCCTAAAACCCTAAACCCTAAACCCTAAGCACAAAACCCTAAACCTTAAACCCAAAACTAACCCGTAACCCTAAAAAGCTAAAAACCTAAACCTAAACTAAATAAAAAACTAAATAATAAATAAATAAATAAACCTAAACAAAAATAAAATAAAATAAAAACATTAAATAAAACCTAAACCTAAACCTAAAAAAGAAAATAAAATAAAAAAATAAAACATAACTAAAATAAACTAAAAAAATAAAACCAAAATAAAATAAAATTATAAAAATAAAAATAAAATAAACCTAAAATAAAATAAAATAAAACTAAATAAACACCTAAACCTAGAAAATAACCTAAAATTATAAAATAAAACATAAACCTAAAAAAAAAAAATAAACCTATAATAAAATAAAATAAACTTAAACCTAAATAAAAATAAAGTAAAACCTAAACCAAAAAATAAACTAAACCTAAACCTAACCTAAACTAAAAAAATAAAATAAACTAAAATAAAACCTTAAAGTATAAAATAAATAAAAACTAAAATTAAAGCCTAAAACCTAAACTTAAAAAAATAATAAAAACCTAAACCTAAACCTAAAAATAAAATTAAAAACCTAAACCTAAAAATAAAAATAAAAATAGAACTATACTAAAAAAAACCTAAACCTAAACTTAATCCTAAAAAATAAATTAAATAAAAAACCTAAAATAAAATAAATAAACCTAAAATAAACTAAATAAAAATGAAATTGAACCTAAATAAAAATAAAAAAATAAACTAAAATAAATAATAAATAAACTAAATAAACTTGAATATATCATTTTACTTAATTTAAAAATAATAATAAAATAAATAAATAAATAAAATCCTAAACCATAAACCCAAAACCCTAAACCCTAAACCCTAAACTCTAAACTCTAAATCCTAAACCCTATAATCCCATACCCTAAACCCTAAACCCTAAACTAACCCTAAACCCTAAGCTAACCCTAAACCCTAAACCATAAAAACACAAAACCCTAAAGCCTTAACACTAAACGCTAAATCGTAAACCCTAAAAACCATAAACCCTAAAGCCTAAACACTAAGCCCTAAACCCTAAACTCTGAACCCTAAGCTCTAAACCCTAACCCTAAACCCAATACCTTAAAACACTAAACCCTAAAGCTTAACCCTAAGCAATAAACCCTAAACCCTAAAGCCTAAAGCCTAACCCTAGACCCTAAACCCTAAACCCTAAACCTTAAACCCTAAAACTAAACCTAAAGAAATTAAATAAATAAAAAACTAACCTAAAATTAATAAACCCTAATAATGGGATGAACCTTGATATGAACTTCAAGCAACTAAAATATTAGTCTGGAGGATGGAGGAAGGTGGGATGGAGTGGTGGGGATCTGAGGTGTTTTGGATATGAGGTGGTGGATCGAGCAAGGTGGTTATGGAGACTGAGAGTGATGAGGTTACAACTGTGGGGGTCATGGATGGATATATTTGGGATATGATGGTGGATCCCGCTGCTCGAGAGGCAGTGGTTTTGATGCGAATTGGAGAAACTAAAGATCACTGATCATCCGCTGCTTATGGAACTTTCTGTAGAGATGTAAGTCTAGGGTTTTGATATGCTCTATGCATGCATTTTGATTTATGTCATCTTATGTCTTAGAAAACTTGGTTACTATGGTTGGTGAAATCAAAAGAAGTAATGTAATATAAATTTGTTCTCTTTTAAAAAAACCTTAAACCCTAAACCCTAAACTAAACCTAAACCTAAACCTAAAACCCTAAAACCTAAACCCTAAACTATATAAACCATAAACCCTAAATACTAAACCCTAAAGCAAACCTAAACATTAAACCCTAAATAAAACCCTAAAACCCAAAACTAAAACCCTAAACCCTAAACCATAAACCTAAACACTAAACCCTAAACTTAAACCCTAAACCTAAACCAAACCTAAACCCCTAAACCCTAAACTCCTAAACTATCCTAAACTCTCTCTAAACTTTAAACTTAAACTAAACTAAACTAAATAAATCTAAACTATAAAAAACTAAAATTACTAAATAACCAAAACCTAACTCAAACCTAAATAAACTTAAACCTAAACTTAAACCTAAACTAAACTTAAACTTAAACTTAAAATTAAACCTAAACAAACTCCTAAACCTAAACTAAACTAAAACTTAAACTTAAACTTAAAACCTAAACCTAAACTAAAACTTAAAACCTAAACCTAAACTTAACAAAATCTTAAACCTAAACTCCCTAAACCTAAACTTAAACTCCTAAATTAAACCTAAACTAAACCTAAACCTAAAATAAACTTAAACTTAAACTTAAACCTAAACTAAACCTAAACCTAAACCTTAAACCTAAAATTAACCTAAACTTAAACTAAACTAAACTAACTTAAACCTAAACTAAACTAAATTTTAAACTTAAATATAAACTAAACTTAAACCTAAACTTAAATACTAAACTAAACCTAAACTCTAAACCTAAACTTAAACTAAACTAAACTAAACTTTAAACCCTAACCTAAATCCTAAACTCCAACCCTAAACCTAAATTCTAAACTTAAACCTAAACTACACTTAAACTAAACTAAACCTAAACTAAACTAAACCTTTAAACTAAACCTAAACTCTAAACTCTAAACTATAAACTTAAACCTAAACATAAACTAAACTAAATAAACTCCTAAACCTAAACTCCTAAACTTATACTAAACACTAAACTCTAAACTTAACTCCTAAACTTAAACTAAACTTAAACCTAAACTCCTAAACTAAACTAAACTATAAGCTAAAACTTAAAACCTAAACCCTAAACCTAAACTTAAACCTAAACCTAAACTAAAAAAACCCTAAAGTAAACTAAACTAAACCTATATCAAACCCATAAGCAAAAAAGCTGTCTCTTCCTCATCCTCTGATTTCCTTTCCTCTCTCATTTTAACCTTTGCCACTATGCTCGCTATTTTGATTCTCACTATATTCCTTCTTGAATCAAGACAGCTATTTTGTCTTCTTGAGTGAAGTATGCAGATGGCATCTTCCCCATGATTCTTGGGAAAAGGATCCTATCGATCCTACTAGGGCATTAATTAACTTGGCTTCGACTGATTCAAAATCATGGAAAGCCATTCCAGTTTGGATTTCACTCCCCAATATGCGAATTTATTTTGTTAACCATCAATTCCTTTTACTGTGGGTGCTTTATTTGGTCATCCATTGCAAATTGATCAACCACTATGAAATCTCATCCTTCAAGCTAATCCTTGTTTAATTACCACTAAGAAACACCCCAAATAAATATTGGGATCTAAAAATTATATATATATAAAGAATTGAATTTGAAAATTTCCATCTTTTTTTTTCTCATTGTAAAATCCAATGCACAATAATTTTGAATGTTTCATTCTTCATCCCCCCCCCCCCCCCCCCCCCCAAAAAAAAAAAAAAAATTCTTATTAAGGAAACTCTATTACTAACTCTAGGCTTCTAATAATAATATTTTTCTAAACTTTGATGATGATTCTATTTCCTCCAATTCAATTGTATCCTTGGGCTTTTATTAATAAAATGAAGCATTGAGAATATAAATGAGGATATTAATGTTATGCATCATTTAAATTCAATGTAGAATATGGTTTTAATACATCATAATAATCAGTTGAAAATCCAATTAATTTCTAGATTTAGATGATTTAAATTCTCATAAAGATTTCTTTGTCTAATAATTTGGATCATGAAGGGAAAGGGCTTTGTGTTCACACTTGCCTCAAAATAAATATGTTTCGCCTCTCTTGCTATTCCCGATGCTCATTTGGATTTAATAAATAAATGTCTTGAAGAAGGAGAACTCATTTCTAATCAAGAGATTTCTCCTAAATCTGACTAATGTTGCTAAATCCTCCGATGATGATTATAAGGGAAAAGAAAATGGTTTCCAAATGTATCATGCTAAAAAAAGAAAAATGTTAAAAATTTCCTCTAATTGCCAAGAAATACTAGATCGCTACAACCCCTCCTCTCTTAATTAACCTTTTCTTAACCCATTTTTATTTTTTATGTTTAATTTTATTATTTAGAATGTTAGAGGGATGCATCTCTATTCTGTATTAGAAATATTTATCGATACATAATATTTCTTTATTTTTTTTGAGCCTCTTATTTATGCTAACAAAACTAACCATGTTGCTAGAATGATCAATAAAATTTTCTCTAATGTCAATAATAAATGATGCTTTAGAATAACTTTGTAGAGGTTTCAATTCTTGATGATTTTCAAAGTCAATGCTCAAATCTCTTATGGTGATTATTGTGTTTTGGGCTTAAATCGAAGAAATCTTCTTGGGATAATTTGAGAATTTTCTTCCTCTATTAATAAACCTTGGTTTGTTGGTGGTGATTTCAACACTATTTTATTCACTTCTAAATGAAGTGGTGGTTGCTCTCCAAGATTCATTCCATGGAAGAATTTTCTAATATGATCCATGATTGTAATTTGATTGATATTGGTTTTAAAGGTTCTAATTATACTTGGAAAACTCTAAACTTTGACAAAGATTTTTTTTATACTCATTAGATTATTTATATTACTTATGTCATCATTGTCCAGATCATGCTCCTCTTTGGTTTCTATTAAACATAATTCTAATAGAAAAAAATTTCTCCTTTAGATTTCGTAACATATGGATTCAAACATATTGATTTAATGTTGTACCAACAATTGGAAAGCTTTTTTTACATCTTAATAATCAATTTATAGACTTGGTTTAAGCTTAAAAGTCTTAAGCAAAATTTGGGTTGGAACAAACATTATTTTAAAACCACTTTGCTAATATAAAAGATATGGAAAAATGGTTTGTGATCTTGAGGTCTCTATTAATTCTTCTAAGATTAAGGACTTGACTGAGGCGAAAGATAAACTTGTTAATTTTCAAAATAAGGAAGAGACTTATTGGCATCAAAAAGTTGATAGTAAACATATTGTGATGGTGACAGTAATACAGGTATTTCCATGCTTTAGTTAATAAAAAGAGAGCTTTAAATAATATGCAAAAAAAATTAAAGATGGTAATGGAGAATGGATTATGGAGAATAATGATATTAAGGATCTTATTAATTACTTTAGAAATATGCTTGAGTTACCTTATGAAAAATTTCTAAATTGCACTTGATTCCTCTTATTATTACCAATGATTTGCTTACTATTATTCCTAATGAAGATGAAATTTTAAAGTTCTTAATAGCATGAGCATAGATTCTGTATGAGGGTTTCACTACAATTTTTTTCAAAATTGTTGGTTTATTATTAAAAATAATTTGATTGAGGTTGTGGTTGATTTTAATGGTAAATTCTTTTCCTAGATATTTTTAGCACTTCTCTATTGTTCTCCTAAGAAAGATAATCCGACTATTATAGTGATTTTAGACCTATTAGCCTTTGCACCTTCTTCAATAAGTCGATTTCCAAAATTCTTGCCAACAGCTTAGTCCTTTACTTCATAAGATTATGTCTTTCAACCAAACTAGTTTTGTTAGAGGTAGATCTATTTATAACATTTTACTTGCCCAAGAATTAATTCATGACTTAGATGCTAAGACTAGAGGTGGAAACATTCTTTTCAAATTAGATATTACCAAAGCTTTTGATAATATCTCTTGGGATTTCATTTTCCATATTTTGAATTTATTTGGGTTTTCTGATAAATTTACTTTTCTTATTAATAATTATATTAATAATGTCCATTTTTTATTTTGCTTAATGGGGAAGATTTTCTTCTTCCTTCTTCCCATGGCTTAAGACAAGTCCTTTATCTCTTGCTTTATTTATTATTGCTATTGTACTTATAGGAGCATCAATGAGTTATTTTTAAACAATCCTAGTATGTACTATAGAACTCTTGGTTGTCTTCCTATTTCCCACTTAAGTTTTGTAGATGATTTCATTATTTTTTGCAATGCTTCTATTCAACATATCAAGAACCTCAAGATTTTTTTAAATAAATTTGGTAGAGAAAGTGGTCTTTCTATCAATGATAGCCAAAGCTATTTTATTATTTCTTCAAGTATCTATAATAATAAAATCAATAAAATCGCATATCACTAATTTTAAACATCAACACTTACCTCTTAAGTACTTGCGTTCCTCATTTTAAAGGTCCAAAATGATCTCATCTTTTATGAGTTAATTCAAAAACTTTAAATAAAATTTTTTTTGGGAATTCCATTTACTTTCCTTTGGTATGTGCTCACTATTCTCAAAAGCACTCTCAATTTTATGCCCTTTTATTTGATTCAAACTATTATTCCCACTAATTCTACTCTTCTCAGAATTGATCGCTTGCTTAATAAATTTTTTTGGGATCCAATAATTCTATTAAAAGAATGCATTGGACATCCTGGCATAAATGCTGTGGTTTGTTGGGTGAAGGTGGTCTTGGTTGCAAACCTATTCGTGTAGCTATGATAGCCTTCTCATATGTTTTGTGGAATTTTAGAAAGAATGATAGCCTTTGGCTAATTTTATGATGGAAAAATATTCCCAAGGTAAAACCCTCTTATCTGCTTATAAAGTTGGTGACTCTCCGATTTGGAAAAGGCTTTCTCCATTAAATGGGTTGTTGAATCCTTAATATCTTGGGTGACCCTCTTATCTTTTTAATATCTTCTTTCTTTTGGCAATACAATTGATTGGCAATGGCTCTATTGACTCCTTTATCTATACACTCTACTATTTATCAAAGTTAACTCTTTTGGCTTAATAATAATTGGAATGAAAATAAACATGAGAACTACATTCCTATTTCTTTTTTTGACAAGTTTTGCAACATCGCAATCTTTTCTAATAAACCTAATCAAATTCTTTTCAAGCTCTCTTACAATGGCGATTTCATTCTTAAAGAGGTTTGGAATTTTATTAGAAATTAACAAAACACCTCTCATGTTTTCATTAAACTTTGGAACAATATCATTCCCATTTCTTATTTTGTTTAGAGGATTTTGAATAACTTCATTCCTTTAGATTCCTTGCTCGCTTAAAGGGTTTTATTTACCTTCCAAGTGTTATTGCTTTCATTTGAAAATGTTAATCATGTTTTGTAAATGGTGTTTTTGCCAAACTTTGATATGGTATGATGATTTATTTAACACTAACTATTTTCGTGGCTCTCTTCATTATATCAACTTTGAAGTTTGTTTCCATAAAATGTGAAAGGTCATATTAAAGTTTTAATTGCTATTACCCTTATTTGGTTCATTTGGATGATGATGATGCTATATCGAAAATCATCCATGAAGATCCTTGCTAGAACTCTAAACCCTAAACCCTAAACCTTAAACCCTAAAACTCTAAACACTAAAACTCTAAAACCCTAAACACTAAAACCCTAAACCTAAAACCCTAAACCCTAAAACCTAAACCTAAAAATAAAATAAAACATAAACTTAAAAATTAAAATTAAAACTAAACTAGAAAATAAACCTAAACTAAAAAAACTAAAACAAAAATAAATAAAATAAATAAACCTAAAATAAATAAACTAAATTAAATAATAATAAAAATAAACCTAAAGAAAAATAAAAAATAAACTAAAATAAATAACAAATAAATTAAATAAACTAAATTAATTTAAACCTACATTTGCTAAATTTAAATAAAATAATTAAATTAAAAAACACTAAACCCCTAAACCCTAAACACTAAACCCTTAACCCTAATCCCTAAACACCCTAAATCCTAAATCCTAAACCTAAATCAAAATAAACCCTAAACCTAACCTAACTAACCCTAATCCTAAACCCTAAACCTAAGCTAAACTAAACACTAAACCTAAACTAAACCTAACTAAACCCTAAACACTAAACCCTAAATTAACCCTAAACTTAAACTTAACCTAAACTTAAACTTAAACCCTAAACTAAACCCTAAACTTAAATCTCAACTTAAAACCCTAAAACCTAAACTCTAAACCCTAAACTAACTAAACCTAAACCAAAACCTAAACCCTAAAAAAACATAAACCCTAAAGCTCAAACACACTAAACCTATACCTAAACTTAAACTACTAAACCTTAACTTAAACTAAAACTAAACCTAAAACTTAAAACTATAAACCTAAACACTAACCTAATTTAAACCCAACCTAAACCCTAAACTAAACTAAACCTAAACAAAACCTAAATAAATCCTAAAACCCTAAACCCTAAACCCTAAACCTAAACCTAAATAAAACTCAAACCATAAACTAAACTAAAATCTTAAACCTAAACTCAAAACCTAAAATAAAATTAATAAATAAACCTAAACCTAAATAAAATAAAATAATAAAATAATAAAATAATAAAATAAAATAAAAACCTAAACTAAAACCTAAACCTAAACTTAAAACGAAACATAAACCTAAAAATAAAACAAAATAAAATAAAAAAATAAAAACCAAACTAAAATAAAATAAATAAAATTATAAACTAAATTGAAAAATAAAATAAACCTAAAAATAAATAAAAAACTAAATAAAATAAAAACTAAACCTAAAATAAGCATTAATTAAACCTAAAATAAAATAAAATAAAAATTGAATAAACACCTAAACCTAAAAAATAAACTTAAAAATAAATAAAAATTAAAACTTAAACCCTAAACTAAAAAGAAACCTAAACCTGAAATAAAAATAAACAAAATAAAATAAACCTAAAATGAACTAAAATAAATAAAGCCTAAAATTAAATCTAAATTAAACTAAACCTAAGCCTAAACCTAAACAAAATTAATAAAATGAACTAATAATAAACTTAAACCTAAACTAAAAAATAAAACCTAAAAATAAACCTAAAATAAAAACCTAAAACCTAAACCTAAAAAAATATAATAAAAAACTAAACCTAAACCTAAATATAAAAAATAAAACCTAAACGTAAAAAATAAAATAAAAATAAAACTAAACACAAAAATAAACCTAAACTTCAACCTAAACCTTAAAAATAAACTAAAATAAATAAACCTAAAATAAATAAACTAAACTAAATAAAAATAAAAATGATCCTACATAAAAAATAAAAAATAAATAAAAAATAAGCTAAATAAACCTAAACCTACACATTTACCTAATTTAAAAAAAAATTTAAAAATAAATAAATAAATAAAAACCCTAAATCCTAAACAACCCCAAACCCTAAAACCCTAAACCCTAAACCTAAAACCCAAAACCCTAAACCCAAACTCTAAACCCTAAACCTTTAACGCTAAACCCTAAACCCTATAACCCGAAACCTTAAACCATAAACCCTAAACTAACCCTAAAACCTAACTATCCCTAAACCCAAAACCCTAAAAACCCTAAACCCTAAAGCCTAAACATTAAACCCTAAACCCTAAACCCAAAAACCTAACCCTAAACCCTAAACCCTAACCATATTGGAGGTGCTGGTAGATATGATGGTGGATATGGAGTTGGTGGTTATGGAGATAGGATCTATAGGTGGGGGATCTGACATTGTTGATGGATTTAGAGGTGCTGGTGGATATGGAGGTGGTGGTTTTGGAGGTGGGAGGAGCGATGGAGGTTGCATCCGTGGTGGTGGCAGAGGGATAGATCATGGATATGATGGCAGATCTCGCTACTCAAGAGGCGAGGGTTGTTCTGATGGGAACTGGAGAAATCAAGAACGACCATCCGATTTGTCGCTATGGAATCAAGAGACGATTTTAGTTATCTATGGTTTTTGATTTGCTCAATGCGTGCTCATTTTTTATCTATGTCGTCGCTTGTATCTTAGAAAACTTGGTCTACTACTAGGTTGATGAATTCAAAAAGAAGAAATGTTGAATCTGAATTTGTTCTCTATTAAAAAAAACCTTAAACCCTAAACCAAAAATCATAAATTAAAACCTAAACCCTAAAATTTAAACCTTAAAAATTGTAAAAACCCTAAAAACACTAAAACCCTAAACCCTAATCCCTAAACTTGAAAACCTAAACCCTAAACCCTAAACTAACTTAAACCCTAAACCCTAAACTAACCTAAACCCTAAACCCTAAAGCCTAAATCCTAAACTAACCGAAACTCTAAAACCTAAATCCTAAACCCCAAACCCTAAACCCTAAAACTTAAACTAACCGAAACCCTAAACCCTAAATCTTAAACCCCAAACCATAAACCCAAAACTAAAAAAACCCTGAACCCTAAAACCTTAAACCCTAAACCCTAAACCCTAAACTAAACCATAAACCCTAAAAACCCTGAACCCAAAACGCAAAACCCTAAACCCTAAACCTGAAACCCTAAACCCTAAACCCTAAAATGCTAAACCATAAACCCTAAACCCTATAACCCTCAACCCTAAACCCTATACCCCAAAGCCTAAACCCTAAACCCTAAACTAACCCTAAACTCTAAAGCCTAAACACTAAACACCAAATCCTAAAAACCTAAAATTATAAACCTAAACTAAATAAAAGCTAAAAATAAAATAAATAAGAAAACGTAAGCCTAAATTAAATAACCAAATAAAATAAAATAAAAACCTAAACTTGAACCTAAAAATAAAAATAAAAATTAAATTAAAATAAAATAAATAAAATACTAAACTAAACTAAAAAAATAAAATAAACATAAAAATAAATAAAATAAAAAAAATAAAAATTAAACCTAAAATAAAAATAAAAAAATATAAAATAAAATTAAAAAATTAAATAAAAATATAAACTTAAAAATAAATAAAAAATAAAACCTAAACCCTAAACTAAAAAAAAAACTTAAACCTAAAAGAAAATAAAAAATAAAGAAAATAAAATAAACCTAAACTAAAATAAACTAAACTAAAAATAAACCTAAACCTAAAATAAACTAAACTTAAACCTAAACCTAAACTAAATAATATAAAATAAATGAAAAATAAACTTAACATAAACCTAAACCTAAACTAAAAAATAAAACCTAAAAATAAACTTATAATAAAAATCTAAAACCTAAACCTAAAAAAAATATAATAAAAATTGAAACCTAAACCTAAAGAAATAAAATAAAAGTAAAAATAAAATAAAATAAATAAACCTAAAATATAAAATATAAAATAAATAAACTAAACTAAATAAAAATAAAAATAAACCTAAATAAAAATAAATAATAAAATAAACAAAATAAACCTAAACCTACCGGCTTACTTAATTTAAGAAAAATAAATAAAAAAATAAAAACCATAAACCCTGAACCGTAAACCCTAAACCTAAAAAACCCTAAGCCCTAAACCATAAACCCTTAGACTTAAACCCTAAACCATAAACCCTAAACCCTAAACTCTAAATCCTAAACCTACAATCCTAAACCCTCAATACTAAACTCAGAACTAAACTAAACCAAACAATAAAAATCAACTAAACCATAAACCCTAACCCTAAACTAAATCAGAACGCTAAACTAACCTAAACATAAACCTAATCATAAACCCAAAACGCTAAACCTAAACATTAAACCTTTAACTAACCTAAACCTTAAACCTAAACCTAAATCCTAACCTAAACCTAAACCTAAAACCCTAAATCATAAACCCTTAAACCCTAAACCATAAACCCTAAATCCTAAAACCCTAAACCCTAAACCCTTAACCCTAGACCTTAAAACCTTAATCCCAAAGCCCTAAACCCTAAACCCTAAATGCTATAACCCTAAACCCTAAACCCTATTCATAACCCTAAACCTTAAACTCTAAACCCTAAACCCTAAACCTTAAACCAAAAAAGCTAAAGAACCCTAAACCCTAAACCCTAAACCCTAAACTAACCCTAAACCCTAAACCCTAAAACCTAAAACCTAAACCTAAATTAAATAAAACTTAAAAATAAAATGAACCCTAAACTGTAAAAATATATAAGTTAAAAAATAAGTTAAAATAAAACCATAAACCTAAACCTAAACCTAAAATAAATAAAATAAAATAAACTAATAAAAAATAAACTAAAATAAGATATAGAAAACCTAAACTAAACTAAAAATAAAACACTAAGAATAAAAAACCTAAATAAAAAAACCCAATGTAAAATAAAAAAAATAAATCTAAAATAAAATTAAATAAAAAGTAAATAAAAATGTAAACCTAAAAAAGTAAACCTTAAACTAAAACCTAAAAAGAAATAAAAAATAAAACTTAAACCCTAAATCAAAAAAAAAATCTTAAACCTAAAATAAAAATAAAATAAACCTAAATCTACAAAATAAACTAAACTAAAATAAAAAACCAAATAAACTAAACCTAAATCTAGACCTAAACTAAATAAAACTAAAAATAAACTAAACTTAAACCTAAACTACGAAATAAAACCTAGAGATAAACTTGAAATGAAAACATATAACCTAAACCTAAATAATTAAAATAAAAATTGAAACCTAAATCTAAAAATAAAAATAAAACTTAAACCTAAAAAATAAAATAAAAATAAAATTGAACTAAAATAAATAAACCTAATATAAATAACTAATCTAAATAAAAGTAAAAAATAAACCTAAATAAAAATAAAAAATAAAACAAACTAAAATATATAATAATTAAACTAAATAAACTAAATAAACCTAAACCTACCCGCTTACTTAATTTAAGAAAAAATAAAAATAAAAATAAAAAACCTTAAACCCTAAACCGTAAAACCTAAACCCTAAATCCTAAAACCTAAACCCTAAACCATGAACCCTAAACTCTAAACCCTAAACCTACAACCTTAAACCTCAACCTAAACCTACAACCATAAAAACACTAAACTTAAACTAAAACTAACCTAAAACTAAAAAACCTAAATTAAACTTAAACTAAAACCTAAATAAACTAATCTAAACCTAAACACTAAACAAAACACTAAACCTAAACTAAACTAAACAATTTAAACTAAACCCAAAACACTAAATAAACTTAAACCCTAAAACCTAAATCTTAAACCTAAAACCTAAACTAAACTAAACCTTAAACCTAAACTAAACCTAAAACTACTAAACTTAAAATAAACCTACCTAAACTAAACTTAAACTCTAAGTTTTAACCTAAACTAAACTAAACTCTAAATCTAAATAACCTAAACTTAAACCCTAAACCCTAAGAAATACTAAATTAAACCTAAACTTAAACTTAAACCCTAAACACTAAACCTTAAAACTAAATCTAAACCCAAAACTAAACTACCCTAAACCTAAACCCTAAACTAAATATTAAACCTAAACTAAACCTTAAAGTAAACCTAATTAACCTAAACCTAAAACTAAACCAAAATCTCCCTAAACCCTAAACTAAACCCTAAACCCAATCCTAAACCCTAACCTAAACCTAAACCAAAAGTAATAAATAAAAATAAACTTATACCCAAAAAAATAAACTTAAACCTAAACCTAAACCTAAGAATGGGAAGAGCCTTGAACAAATACATCATCCTGTCGCCCTAGATCCGCAAAGGTAAGAAGGGCTATTATCGAATGGTGGTGGGGTATCTGAGGCTATGGAGGTGGAAAGGAAGAATGGAGGTTACAACCTGGTGGCGGAAAGAGATCGGGATTTGACACTGATCCCACTATTTGAGAAGTGGTATGGAACTAGTGGAATTGAAGAACCAACTGATATGGAACTGTCTTTATAATAGAGACAATTCTAGCTATCTAGGGTTTTTGATTTTCTTTATGCATGCTCATTTTTTATCTATGTATCGCTTATGTCTTAAAAAACTTGGAGTGGTACTTTATTGATGAAATTCAAAAGAAGAAAAGTTTAATATGAATTTGTTTTCTATTAAAAAAAAACATTAACCCTAAACCCTAAATCCAAAATCGTAAACTAAAACATAAACCCTAAACTTAAAACCTAAAACCTAAATAAACCCTAAACCTAAACCATAAAAAAAAAACTAAAAGAAACCCTAAACCCTAAATCCTAAAACCTACAACCCTAAACACCCCTAAACCCCTAAATGCTAAATCGTTAGTTAACCCTAAAATCTAAACCCTAACCTAAAAACCTAAACATAAATAAAATAAAACCTATAAATAAAATAAACCCTAAACCTAAACAAAATAAAATAAAAACCTAAACTAAAACCTAAACCTAATCCTAAAAATAAAATAAAATAAACAAATAAAAATAAACTAAAATAAAATAAATAAAAAACTTAAACTAAACTAAAAAAAATAAACTAAACCTAAAATAAAAGAAAATAAAAACTAAATAAAAATCTAAACCTGAAAAATAAATTTTAAAATAAAATTTAAAAATAAATAAAAAATAAAACCAAAATCTAAACTAAAAAAAAAACTTAAACCTAAAATAAAAATAAAATAAAACAAAACCTAAAATAAAATAAACTAAACTATAATAAATAAAACATAAACCTAAACCTAAACTAAACTAAACCTAAACCTTAAACCTAAACTTAAACTAAATCCTAAACTCTAAACTTAAACCTAAACCTAAGTCCTAAACCCTAAACCTAAACCCTAAACTAAACTCCTTAAACTCTAAACTAATCAAAACCTAAACTCAAACCATAAACCAAAACTAAAACTCAAAACCTAAAACCTTAAACCCTAAACCCTAAACCCTAAACCCTAAACTAAACATAAACCCTAAAAACCCTGAACCCTAAATGCTAAACCCTAAACCCTAAACCCGAAACCCTAAACCCTAAACCCTAAAATGCTAAACCATAAACACTAAACCCTATAACCCTCAACCCTAAACCCTAAACCCCAAAGCCTAAACCCTAAACCCTAAACTAACCCTAAACTCTAAAGCCTAAACACTAAACACCAAATCCTCAAAACCTAAAATTATAAAGTTAAACTAAATAAAACCTCTAAATAAGAAAATGTCTAAATAACCAAATAAAATAAAATAAAACCTAAACTTGAACCTAAAATAAAATAAAATTAAATTAAAATAAAATAAATAAAATACTAAACTAAATTAAAAAATTAAAATAAACATAAAATAAATAAATAAAAAATTAAACCTAAAATAAAAATAAAAAAATATAATATAAAATTAAAAAATTAAATAAAAATATAAACCTAAAAATAAATAAAAAATAAAAACTAAACCCTAAACTAAAAAAAAAACTTAAACCTAAAAGAAAAATAAAATAAAGAAAATAAAATAAACCTAAACTAAAAATAAACTAAACTAAAATAAATAAAACTTAAACCTAAACCTAAAATAAACTAAACTTAAACCTAAACCTAAACTAAATAATATAAAATAAATGAAAAATAAACTTAACATAAACCTAAACCTAAACTAAAAAATAAAACCTAAAATAAACTTATAATAAAAATCTAAACCTAAACCTAAAAATATAATAAAATTGAAACCTAAACCTAAAAAAAAAAATAAAATAAAATAAAAATAAAATAAAATAATTAAACCTAAAATAAAAAATATAAAATAAATAAACTAAAGTAAATAAAAATAAAAATAAACCTAAATAAAAATAAATAATAAAATAAACTAAATAAACCTAAACCTACACTTAAAATTTAAGAAAAATAAATAAATAAATAAAACCATAAACCTCAACTAAACCCTAAACCTAAAACCCTAAGCTAAACTAAAACCTACTTAAACCCCAAACTAAATAAACCCTAAACTCTAAATCCTAAACCTAATTAAACCCTAAACTCAGAACCTAAACCTAAACCCTAAACAAAAAAAAATCATAACCTTAAACTATAAATCCTAACCCTAAACCCTAAATTAAACTAACCCTAAACACTAAACTCAATCTAAAACCTAAAATGCTAAACAAAATATTAAACTCAACTAATTAAACTTAAACTAAACTTAAACGCTAAACTAACCCTAAACCTAAACTTAAAATATAAACTAAAATAAACCATAAACCCTAAATCCTAAAACCTAAACCCTAAACTTAAACCTACTTAAAACTAATCCCAAAGCTCTAAAACCCTAAACCCTAAATGCTATAACCTAAACCTAAACCCTATTCATAACCTTAAACCCTAAACTAAACCCTAAACCTAAACCCTAAACCTAAAAACCCTAAACCTAAACCCTAAACCCTAAACTAACCCTAAACCCTAAACCCTAAAAATCTAAAAACCTAAACCTAAATTAAATAAAACCTAAAATAAAATGAACCCTAAACTATAAAATATATAGTAAAAAAAAGTTAAAATAAAACCATAACTAAACTAAACCTAAACCTAAAATAAAATAAAATAAACTAATAAAAATAAACTAAAATAAGATATAGAAAAACCTAAACTAAATGAAAAAATAAAATAGGCCTAAGAATAAAAAACCTAAATAAAAAAACCCAATGTAAAATAAAAGAAATAAATCTAAAATAAAATTAAATAAAAGTAAATAAAATGTAAACCTAAAAGTAAACCTTAAACTAAACCTAAAAAAGAAATAGAAAATAAACCTAAACTTAAATAAAAAAAAATCTTAAACCTAAAATAAAAATAAAATAAACCTAAATCTACACTAAAATAAATTAAACTAAAATAAATAAAACCTGAAATAAACTAAACCTAAATCTAGACCTAAACTAAATAAAACTAAAAAAACTAAACTTAAACCTAAACTACGAAATAAAACCTAAAGATAAACTTGAAATGAAAACATATAACCTAAACCTAAATAATTAAAATAAAATTGAAACCTAAATCTAAAAATAAAAAAACTTAAACCTAAAAAAATAAAAAAATATAAACTAAAATAAATAAACCTAATATAAATAACTAATCTAAATAAAAGTAAAAATAAACCTAAACAAAAATTAAAAATAGAACAAACTAAAATACATAATAAATAAACTAAATAAACTAAATAAACCTAAACCTACCTGCTTACTTAATTTAAGAATAAAATAAAAATAAAAATAAAACTAAAAACCCTAAAACCCAAACCGTAAAACCTAAACCCTAAATCCTAAACCCTAAACCCTAAACCCTAAACCCTAAACTCTAAACCCTAAACCTACAACCTTAAACCCTCAACCCTAAACCTACAACCATAAACACTAAACCTTAAATATTAAACCCTAAAAAACCATAAACCTTAAACTCTAAATCTTAAACTCTAAACCCTAAACCCTAAAAAACCTAAATTAAAACCCATCTAAACCTAAACACTAAATACTAAACCCTAAACCTAAACTAAACTAAACTCTAAAACCTAAAACCCTAAACTTAAACTTAAAACCTAAACTAAATCTTAAACCTAAACCCTAAAAAACTAAACCCTAAACGATAAACTAAACCCTAAACTTAAAACTAAAACCCTAACCTAAACTTTAAACTTAAACTTTTTAACTCTAAATAAACCTATAAATCTAAACCCTAAACCTAAAACTTAAACCAAAACTCTAAAAATTCTAAACCTAAAAAACCTAAACTTAAACCTAAATAAACACTAAACCTTAAACTAAATCCTAAACCTAAACCCAAACTAACCTTAAACCCATAACCCTAAATTTAAACTAAATCTAAACATTAAACCATAAACCCTAAACCTAAAGCCTAAACAATTAAAACCCTAAACCCTAAAATCCTAAACCCTAAAACCCTAAACCCTAAACCCTAAACCCTAAACCTCAAACCCTAATCCCTAAACCCTAACCCTAAACCTAAACCAAAAGTAACTAAATAAATAAAAAAATAAACCTATACCTGAAAAGCTAATAAACTTAAACCTAAACCTATACCCTAAGAATGGGAAAGCCTAATGACCTAATCACCATCATCCGTCAGATAAATAAAAGAAGAAGGCATTATCGTAATGGTGGTGGGTATCTGAGGTGCTACTAGATATGGAGGTGGTGTTTATGCTGTGATGAGCATGGAGGTTACAACCTGGTGGTGGAGAAAGAGATCGGGATATGATGACTATATTTGAGAAGGTGGTTCTGATGGGAACTAGTGAATTGAAGAACAACCAACCGACATGTCGCTATGGAACTGTCTTTATAATAGAGACATTTATATCTAGGGTTTTGATTTTCTTTATGCATGCTCATTTTTATCTATGTCATGTCTTAAAAAAACTTGGAGTGGTTTATTGATGAAATTCAAAAGAAGAAAAGTTTAATATGAATTTGTTTTCTATTAAAAAAAACATTAACCCTAAACCCTAAATCCAAAACACTAAACTAAAACATAAACCCTAAACTTAAAACTTAAAACCTAAATCGTAAACCCTAAACCTTAAACCCTATATAAAAAAAACTAAAAAAAACCCTAAACCCTAAATCCTAAAACCTACAACCCTAAACCCTAAACCCTGAACGTCAAACCCTAAACCCTAAATGCTAAATCGTTAGTTAACCCTAAAATCTAAACCCTAACCTAAAAACCTAAACATAAATAAAATAAAACCTATAAAATAAACCCTAAACCTAAATAATAAAAAAATAAAATAAAACCTAAACTAAAACCTAAACCTAATCCTAAAATAAAATAAAATAAACAAATAAAAATAAACTAAAATAAAATAAATAAAAAAACTTAATAAACTAAAAAAAAAATAAACTAAACCTAAAATATAAGAAAATAAAAACTAAATAAAATTTAAACCTAAAATAAATTTTAAAATAAAACTAAAAAATAAATAAAAAATAAAACCAAAATAAACTAAAAAAAAACTTAAACCTAAAATAAAATAAAATAAAACAAACCTAAAATAAAATAAACTAAACTATAATAAATAAAACATAAACCTAAACCTAAACTAAACTAAACTTAAACCTAAACACTAAACCCTAAACTCTAAACCCTAAATCCTAAAACCTACAACCCTAAACCCTAAACCCTAAGTCCCAAACCCTAAACCCTAAACCCTAAACTAACCTTAAATCCTAAACCCTAAACTGTAAAAACCTAAAAACCTAAACCTAAATTAAATAAAACCTTAAAAAAGCCCTAAACCCTAAACCTAAATAAAATAAAAAAATAATTTAAAATAAAAACCTTAACTAAAACCTAAAGCTAAACCTAAAAAAAATAAAATAAACTAATAAAAATAAACTAAACCAAAATAAATTAAAACCTAAACTAAACTAAGAAATACAATAAAATTAAGACTAAAAAACCTAAATAAAATAAACACTAAATGTAAAATAAATATTAAATCCTAAAATAAAATAAATTAAAACTAAATAAAACTTAAACTTAAATAATAAACCTTAAACTAAAACCTAAAAATAAATAAAAATAAAACCTAAACCCTAAACTAAAAAACTTAAACCTAAAATAAAATAAAATAAACCTATTAAACTAAAATAAACTAAACTAAAATAAATAAAACCTAAACCCAACATAAACCTAAACCTAAACTAATTAAAATAAATTAAACTAAAATAAACCTAAACCTAAACTAAAAAATAAACCTAAAAGTAAATCTAAAATTAAACCTAAAACCTAAACCTAAAATAATAAAATAAAACTCAAACTTAAACTAAAATAAAAAAATAAAACCTAAACCTAAAAAAATAAAGAAAACTAAACTAAAATAAATAAACCTAATATAAATAATCTAAAACAAAAATAAAAAATAAACCTAAATAAAAAATAAAAAAATAAAATAAATAAAATAAACTAAATAAACTAAACCTAAACTTACTTAATTTAAGAAATAAATAAACAAATAAGAAAACCCTAAACTAACTAAACCCTAAACTATAAACTAACCTAAACCTAAACCTAACTAAACCTTAAAACCTAAACCTAAACCCTAAATAAAAATACCTAAAACCCTAAACCTAACCTAAAAACCCTAAAAAACCTAAACTAAACCCTAAAATAAACTAACTTAAACTTAAAATAATAAACTAACTAACTAAAAAAACTTAAACTTAAACTTAAATAACTAAATAAAACCTAAACCTAAACTTAAACTAAACTTAAAACCCTAAACCTAAATAAACCCTAAAACTTAAACTAACCTTTTAAACCTCCTAAACTAAACCTAAAACTAACCTAAACCTTAAACTCTAAACCTAAACTCTAAACCTTAAACCCTAAACCTAAACCCTAAACTTAAACTCTAATCCCTAAACTAAAACCCTAAACCCTAAACAAAACCTAAACCTAAAACCATAACCCTAAACCAATCCTAAATAACCTAAACTAAACCCTAAATTAAACCTAAAGTAAATAAATAAATAAAAAAAACCAAAAACCCTAAAAGCTAATAAACTTAAACCTAAACCTAAACCCTAAGAAAAAATGACGTGAACATCACTATCAACCGCTCAAAGATAGAGGCGAGATTTGATGGTGAATCCTACTGAGATGGTGGTTCTAATGAGAATAAGAGAAACTGAACAACGGTCGATCTGATCTGCTACTTATGAAACTATTTTTATAGTAAAGACAATTATAATTATCTAGGGTTTTTGATTTGCTTTTTTGCATGGTCATATTTATTCTATGTCCTCGCTTGTGTCTTAGAAAACTTGGTGTGCTACTTGATTGATGAAATCAAAAGAAGAAATGTTGAATCTTAATTTGTTCTCTATTAAAAAAACCATTAATCCTAAATTATAAACTAAAACATAAACCCTAAACCTAAAATTAAACCTTAAACCCTAAACCCTAAACCCTAAACCCTAAACCAAAAATAAACCTAAACCCTAAAAAAAAAAATAATAAACCTAAAAAAACCCTAAACCCTAAATCATAAAACCTACAACCCTATACCCTAAGCCCTAAACCCCAAACCCTAAACACTAAACACTAAACTAACCCTAAACCCTAACACTCTAAAAACCTAACCCTAAACTAAATAAAACCTTAAAATAAAATAAACCCTAAACCCTAAACCAAAATAAAATCTAAAAATAAAATAAAATAAAAACCTAAACTAAAACCTAAACTTAAAAATAAAATAAAATAAACTAATAAAATAAACTTAAAAAATAAATAAACCTAAACTAAATTAAAACATAAATAAACCTAAAAATAAAAAAAAAACCTAAATAAAATAAACTAAAGGTAAATAAAAAAATAAAAACCTAAAATAAAAAGAAAATAAAACTAAATAAAAAACTAAACCTAAAAAAATAAACATTAAAATAAAACATAAAATTAAATAAAAAAACCTAAACCTAAACTAAAAGAAACTAAACTAAAATAAAAAAAACCTAAACCTAAACCTAAAATAAACTAGACCTAAACCTAAACCTAAACTAAATAAAATAAATTAAACCGTAAATAAACTAAACCTAGACCTAAACCAAAACTAAAAAATAAAACATAAAAAATAAAATAAAAACCTAAACCTAAACTAAATAAATAAATTAAAATCAAAACCTAAATCTAAAAATAAAATAAAACCTAAACCTAAAAAAAAAAAATAAAATATAAAATAAAACTAAATAAAATAAAAACCAATGTAAATAATTAAACTAAATAAAATAAAAATAAACCTAAATAAAATAAAAAATAAAATAAACTAAAATAAATAAAAATAAACTAAATAAACTAAAAACCTACTTACTTAATTTAAGAAAAAATAAAGATAAAAAACCCTAAACTAAACCCTAAAAAAAATCAAACTAAACCCTAAACCCAAAACCCTAAACTCTAAACCCTAAACCTAAAAACCTAAACCTAAACCTAACCCTAAACCCACCCTAAACACTAAACCCTAAACCCTAAAAAACTAAGATAAACTAAAAACTCCCCTAAAAACCCTAAACTTAAATTAACTAACCTAAACTAAATTAAACCTAAACATTAAACCCTAAATGCCCTAAACCTAAACAATAAACTTAAACCCAATAACCCTAAACCTAAAACTATAAACTCCTAAATAAAAATAAACTTTAAACTAAACTAAAACTTAAAACCTAAACTAAACTAACCTAAACTAAACCCTAAACTAACCTAAACCCTAAACCCCTAAACTAAACTAAACCTAAACCTAAACCTTAAACCATAAACCTAAACAACCCTAAACTTAAACTCTAAACCCTAAACCCTAAAACTAAACCTAAAACCTAAATCTAAACTAAAATATTAAACTCTAACTACTAAACCTAACTAATCCTAAACTAAACCTAAACCTAAACTCCTAATTCTAAAAAAACTAAATCAAACATAAAAACCCAAAAACACTAAACCCAAAACCCCAAAACCCTAATCCCTAAACCCTAACCTAAACTATAAACCTAAACCAAAACCTAAAGTAACTAAATAAATAAAAAATAAACCTAAACCCTAAAAGCTAATATGCCTAAACCTAAACCTAAACCTTAAGAATAACCTTACAGAACATCACCAACCAAAGCTCTAGATCTAGCGTTGGAGGTGAAGGTGGAGGCACATCAGTGGTGGTGGGGATGTGGAGGTGCTAGTGGATATGGAGGTGGCGCTTATGGATGCGGGAGGAGTGACGGAGGTTACAACCATGGTGTCATGGAGGGAGAGATTGATATGATGGAGATCCTACGAGAGGTGGTTCCATGGGAACCAGAGAAATTGAAGAATGGCCAACTGATCTACTTCTTATGGAACTCTCTTTAAAGAAGAGATGATTCTAGTAATCTAGAGTTTTTATTTTCTATGCTACTCATTTTTTTATCTATGTCATCGCGTGTCTTAGAAAACTTGGGCTACTTGGTTGATGAAATCAAGAGGAAATGTTGAATTATATTCTATGTTAAAAAAAAAAAACTATAAACCCTAAACCCAAACTAAACCCTATAAAACTCTAAACCCTAAACCCTAAACCCAAAACCCAAAACTAAAACATAAAACCTTAACCTAATACCTAAACTCTAAACCATAAACCCTAAGCCCTAAACCCTAAACCCTAAACTAAGACATAAACCCTAAACCCTAAACCCTAAACAAAAAAAACAAAAAAAATGTAAACCCTAAACTCTAAAACCCTAAACACTAAACTGTAAACTTTAAAGCCTAAAAACCTAAACACTAAACCCCAAAACCTACAACCCTAAACCCTAAACCCTAAACCCTAAACCCTAAACCCTAAACCCTAAGCTTTAAACTCTAAACCCTAAACCCTAAACTAACACAAAACCTAAAACCCAAAACCATAAACCCTGAACCCTAAAAACCTAAAAACCTAAACCTAAACTAAATAAAACCAAAAAGTAAAATAAATAAAAAAACCTAAACCTAAATAAAAAAAGAAAATAAAATAAAAACTTAAACAAAATCCTAAACCTAAACCTAAACCTAAACCTGAACTTAAACATAAAAGTTAAATAAAATAAAAATAAAAAATAAAAAAACCTAAACTAAACTAAAAAAATAAACCTAAAAAATAAAAAAACCAAAATAAAATAAAACTACATAAAATAAAAAATAAGCATAAATAAATAAAATAAAACCCTAAACCTAATTCTAAAAATAAAAAATAAAATCTAAAAAAACAAAAATAAAAAATAAACCTAAAACTAAACCTAAACCTAAACCTAAAGAATAAACTAAAATAAAAAATCTAAAATAAATAAACTAAACTAAATAAAAATAAAAATAAACCTAAAAAATAAAAAATAAAATAAACTAAAATAAATAAAAAATAAACTAAATATAAATAAACTTAAACCTACCAATTTACTTAATTTAAAAAATTAAGAAAATAAAAAAAGAAAAAAACCTTAAACCTTAAGCCCTAAACCCTAAATCCCAAATCCTAAACCCTAAACCCTAAACCCTCAACTAAACCCTTAAGCTTAAACCCTAAACCTTAAACCTACAACCCTAAATGCTAAACCCTAAACCTACAACCCTAAGCCCTAAACCAAAACTAAACTAAACCTAAACTAAACCCAAACTTAAACTAACCTAAAATCCTAAACTCTAAACCTAGACCTAAACTCTAAACTATAAACCCTAAATCCTAAACTATAAAACTAAATAAAAACCCTAAACCTAAAACCTAAACTTAAACAAACCTAAACCTAAACTAAACCCTAAACTAAAACCTAAACTTAAACTAACCTAAACCTAAACCTAAACTAACCCTAAACACTAAACCTAAACTATATACCCTAAATGCTAAACCCTAAAACCTAACCCTTAAGCCTAAACCCTAAACCCTAAACTCTAAACCTTAAACCCTAATTCCCAATCATTATAGTTTGGATTTCTTTCCCTAATAAGTGAATTTATTTCATTAACCATCAATTCATTTTTTCTATTGGTGCTTTATTTGGTCGGTCATTGCAAATTGATCAGGAAATGCTATGAAGTCTCATCCTTCAATAGCTAGAATCTTTGTTGAATTGGACATTACCAAGAAACACCCCAAAGAAATGTAGTTGGGATCTAAAATTATTACATGCAAAGAATTAAATTTGAAAATTTCATCTTTTTTTCTCACTACAAAATCCATGCATAATTCAATGTTTCATTCTTCATCCTCACCTATAAAAGAAAATCTAAGAAACTTCTATTCCTAACCCTAGGCCAACCACTATTAAATATAAAAAAACTACTTTCAAAAAAATGATTCGTTGAATGTTCCTAATAAGGCTGATTTACCTTTCACTTCTTCTGAGCAATTGAAGTCTTCAAATGTGAACAATAATAGCTTTTCTAAACTTTTGAATGAGGATTTTATTTTCTCTGCTTTGATCCTTGCATCCTTGCTAGCTTTGATAGATAAAAATGAAGCTTTAAAGAACATAACATGAGGAATTTAATACCATGCATCATTCTAATTCAATGGAGAATATGGCTTTAATACCTCATGATAATCGTTGATGATTCCATATTCCAAATTCAAGATGATTTAGCTTCTCAAAAAGATTTGCTTTTATCTAATAATTTGGCTAATGTTGAGGAAGGGTTTGGTGTTCCCACTTGCATTTTTTAATAAATGCTCCTCCCTTGCTATTCCTGAATCTCATTTGTCTTTGATAAATTCTAATGTCTTGGAAGAAGAAGAATTCACTTCTCATCAAGAGATTTCTCTAGAATTTGTGACTAATGTTGTTAAATCCTTTTCAGATGATGCTTCAAAGGGCAAAGAAAATGGCTTCCATACTTTCTATTCAAAAAAGAAAAAAAAATGTTAAAATTTTTCCTCCCAAATTGCTAAGAAACACTAGAGCTACTACAACCTCTCTCTCTTCTCTCAATTAACTTTTAATCCTCTCTATTCATAACTGTATTAGAAATCTTTATTGTATCCATAATATTTCCTTACTTATTATTCTTGAGCCGCTTATCCATGCTAATAAAATTAACCATGTTGCTAGAATGCTTGGTTTCAATAAATGTTTCTCTAATGTTAGCAATAAGTATTTTTAGAATAATGTTGTAGATGTTTCTATTCTTGATGATTTTAATTAGGTTATCAATGCTCAAATCTCTTATGGTGATTATTGTGTTTTGGGCTCTTTTGTATATGCATCTTGTAATAGATCTGGTAGAAATCTTCTTTGGGATAACTTGACTAATTTTGCCACCTTTATCAATAAACCTTGGTTTATTGCTAGTGATTTCAACACTATTTTGTTCTCTTCTGAATGATGTGGTTGTTGCTCTCCTAATATTCATTCCATGGAAGATATTTCCAATATGATCCTTGATTGTAATTTGAATAATATTGGTTTTAAGGGTTCTAATTATACTTGGCAAAACTCTAAACTTTGGCAAAGGTTGGACTGGATTCTTCTTAATACTCATTGGATTACTCAATGGCCTATTACTTCTATAGATCATTTAAGCAAAACCTTGTTTGATCATGCTCTTCTAGTTTCTATTAAAAATAATTCTAATAGATTAAAGAATTTCTCTCCTTTAGATTTTAGAACATGTGGATTTAGTACATTAATGTTGACCTCACTTTGGAGTGAGTTCTCAACCTCTTCTTAGACCTAGGATCTTCTAGAACCAGACTTCCTTAGTCATAAGACACTTCTATTAAGTGAACACTCAACCAAATAAACCTAGAGACTTAGAAGTGTTAATCATAGGATTAGGCTATGCCTTAGGATTAAGGAGACTCACCTACTCTATAGCCTAAATTTGACTTGTGTTCACCTTCAAACCAAACCTTAAATTCAATTAAAATATAAAAATCCAAATCAAATCAAATGATTGAAGCCCATGAATCCAAAATCAAAATCCTTCCTAAGCCCCAATGATTTATCTTATGGACTATTAGCCAAATTCAAATCATATCAATTGATTTTCAAAGATAAATTCAACCCTTCAATCAATTTATCAAATTCAAACTCAAACACAACTTCAAATCATGATCCAAAACCTAAATCCAAATAAAATCAAATCCAAATCAAACCCTTAAGAAAAATTTCATGGACTAGCCAAGTTCTACCTAAAATCAATCAATCCTTATCATTCCAAGTTCTACCTAAAATCAAAAACCATCAAAATCATTTATATTAGAACAAAATTAAATGCAATTTTAGTCAAGTTTTATTAAATTAAATCATGATTTGAATGTTAAGTCACTAATATATATAAAAAAAAATGAAATAATAAAACAAAAAATTTTAATTTAATACACAATCCATTTTAAATCTAAAATGAACTACAAAGAGAGAGAGAGAGAGAGAGAGATTAAACCAATTCTAAACATCAAATGAAATTTATTCAGAATTAAATCAAAATAAAAACTAAAAAAATGTTATATATATAATATATTAACCATTAAATTAAAATAATTAATTTATCAAATTATGAATCCATATTATCAACAATTATTAATAATTAAAATTATCTTATTTTATACATATAACTTATAAATTTTCATTCAATTATTTACTAAAGTTATTAAAATTATGTAAAACTTTAAAATCATTTATTAAAAAAAATCATGTTTCACCAAATTTTTTAAAAAAAGTGAAAAAGATAAACTATTAAATGACTCCATCTTTGTTAATTTATTTGATCATGATAACACATAAAAAATGTAAAAAAAAGAAAGAAATAAAAAGAGGGAATCTTGAGAAGTTGAGGTGTAGGACAAAGTTGGCACTTCTCTCTCTCTCTCTCTCTCTCTCACCCCAGAAAACATGACACACTAAAAAAATGAGGCTCATTTTTCTCATCTCCCTCAAAAGAAGTCAAAGCCCTCTCATTCCTACTTCACTTGAGATCCTCCTCCTCCAGCCCTAAAAAAATTAAAAAATTAAAATCTCTCCAGCACCTCTCTCTCCATTGAGAAAGCAAAACAAATCCTCCTCACGCCCATATCTTCTCTCCTTCAACCAAGTGAGGATAGCCATCAATGATCCATGCCTCTCTTCCTCAGACCACTCTTCCTCACTTTCTCCAAAATGAGACAAACAATAAAGAAGTATGTGAGTAGATAGACTCTTGATCCCAACTAGCACATAAATAAGTTATCTCTGAGAAAAGCACATGAAACATCTTATGAATTTTATATTGATCAAACCATGCCACTTGATACTCTGGCCAATCTCCTATGCCTCCATCCTCTTTCATAAATACCATGACTTTCTAGCCTGCATCCCATCTTCATCGCTTCTCCCAATTGGTGTGAGAAGAACCCTTCAAGGTCTCCGTAGATGGTTCTCTGATTATGGTGAAGAAAGAATCATTAAATTATCAAGTAAAGAGGCCCCAAAGCCCAGAGGTCTCCTTGAGGAGATCATATCAAGAAGAAAAAAGCTAGATGACATGATTAGCCATAAGGCCCCCTAGCATCTAATGCTCCATGAGATTATTTGAGGGAAATGAGCTTAGTGGACATGGATAGGTGAGTATTGATGAAGATATATGGATTTAATTGCAAAGCCATCCTCAATGATTTGTGACAAAAAAATTCAAATCATGTGAAGTATAGTTTTTTTTAATGATCATAGTGATGCTCCACTTCAAGCCATTATTATGTGATCTTTCAAATGATCGATTAATCCAATATTTTATTTATTATTAAATTCAATCAATCTAAAAAAGGAGAGTTTATAATAAAAAAAAGAAAGAAATAATACGTGATCAAACTAAACCCAAAAAAATGTACAAATTAAATTATCATAAAATTTAAGTAAAACTTAGTGTAAAAAAGAATTAACTAAACAAATAACATTATAAATATTATAATCAAATATAAAAGTTGTTTGAACATATTTATATGTGATTATAAAAATCAACTCAAACCCTAATTGTTATATGTTGATCTTAAAAGTCAAAAAGAAAATTTAGTTATGAGACATATCCTTAATTATAATAATTTAATTATCAATTGACTAAGCTTTATTTGATTAGTTATTCATATAAAATATTGGAAAAATGGACTTCTTTCATAATTGTTTCTAATTTATTTCATTAAGAAAGGATTTATGGAATAAGATTGGGACCTCTTTCCCAACCCATTCCATAAATCCATTTCATTTGGAGGATAATTAATCAATTTGGCAAATTAAGTTAGAGAAATTGATTAATTAATTAATGATTTTATTAATCAAATTAAAATTACAATCATATCTATTAATTAATTCATGGGTAGATCTTTAGGTGTTTAATAGCCTAAATAAAGTTAATGAAATTATGATTTACCCATATGTGTTGGAAAATCATAAAAGTAATTAAAGTTCTTAATCAATAATTATAACTATTAGCCCTTTCATTTCTAGATCATTGTAAAGTTATTTTGATGCATATCATGTTGGCTCATAATTATTTAATTAATTACTTTAAGGTAACATAGTAAGGGTTAATTAGTGATTTAATGCATATTACAACCTAATTAATCTATAAAATCTCTTAATTACATTTTATTAAATTAAATCAATTCACAAATATGGGAATGGGTTAGGATCGGCAAACTTTTCTTCATTTCATTAAATCAAATTGAAATAAAAAAGTTAAAAGTGACATAAGAAACTTTGGTTTGTTTCAATTATTTTATTTGGTATGATTTCTTAGAATTAATTTAATTAAACAAAAATCATGTGTTTATGTTTAGTTATTCCTCTCCAATCATATTAAATATTGTATGTCATTTGATTCATGCATTCATCTTTAAAAATTAACTAAATTGAATGGTTCCCTTTATGTCAAGCTTGCACGTGTTGATTTAATTTAATATAAGTATGCCTATTATCACTATTAAATCAAAGTTATTTTCAAAAGTTTATAAGTCAACTATAACATTTGGAGTGATAATAGTTATAAATATTTATAAACTTGCATGTGATATGGAATTCTCTTTCTTTAGTCTATATGGATATGCATAAAGTTTGAATGTTAACAAGTGTATAGTACATTTGAAAAGGACATAACATCTATTTGAATTCATTCCAATGTATTTCTATGTTAGAATTTAGATAGAACTTTAGCTCACACATATAAATAATTCAATTGAAAGAAATATAACTTTTGCATGATTTTCCATTCTTGTAGTCACTTGTACTTTCATGTGTATTCAAGAATAGTGGGTATATCTAGTGACATTCCAGGGATGCAAGGTTTAAGTAGCCCCAAGGAGGTCTTTACCTCCCCTCATTTAACAATGAAAAGTATCTCTTAAAACTTTATACACTTGTATGTGCATTTAGCTAATGAAGGAAAATCTCCTTTCAACTTTAGCTCACATGTATAAATAATTCAATTGAAAGAAATACAACTGCATGATTTTCCATTCTAGTCACTTGTACATTCATGTGTATTCAAGAATAGTTGGTATATCTAGTCATTTGGGATGCAATTTTAAGTAGCCCAAGAGGTCTTTACCTCACTCCTAGTTTAACAATGGAGAATTATTTCTTAAAACTTTTATACACATGTATGTGCATTTAGCTAATGAATATCTTTTTCAACTTCAGCTCACATGTATAAATAATTCAATTGAAAGAAATACAACTTTTGCATAATTTTCCATTCTTGTAGTCATTTGTACATTCATGTGTATTCAAGAATAGTGGGTATATCTAATCTTGACATTTTGGGGATGTGAGACTTTCAGTAGCCCCAAGGAGGTCTTCACCTCATTCCCTTGGTTTAACAATGGCAAAGTATCTGCTTAAAACTTTGATACACTTCTATGTGCATTTATCAAATGAATTAAAATAACATTTTCTACAAATATGCACATCTACATTCATCATCTAAGTGTGCTAAAACTTATTGTATGTGTAGGTATATTTAAGATTAATATCATATGTTGACATGTGATGGAAAGGAATGATTGAACATATGTCATGTGATAGTAATTCAATTGAATTAATCATAAGATTCCTTTCATATTAAATAAGATTATTTAAAATGAGCCTAAACTTAGGATTAAGTTAAAATTTGTAATAAGCCAATCACTAAAGAGAACTAAATCAAATTTACATGCTTTAGAAATTGGCTTAAAAGAGGGAAATCCTTCTTCCTTCTCTTTATAACACTTAGTTGCTAAGTGTAATAAAATGAAACAAAAGAAAACATAAATTAAAATTCTCAAATGAATTAAATAACTTCAAGTGAAACCAACCCTTCATGTTAAATTAAATCTTTCTAAACCTAGAGAACTACAACTCTAATTCCTAGCAAGATGTACCACACAAGCCTTAACACACACATTAGAATTAAGTCACTACTTCTAGTTTTATGTTAGGTGGTGCTTGGTATAATGTATATTTTGGTTTGTGATGTATTGTTGTAAACTGATGTTAGGTGTATGCCTTGTGGATGATGGTAGGTCATTAGCCTAATCATGTTTTTTTGTAGGGGATTATGTTTAATGGGCCTTAAAAATAAATACAAATGCTCTTTTGGTTGTTAAGCCCTAAGCATAATCCAAGTTAGATTACCCATGCGTGGTGTGTTAAGTCTAAATTATGATATAACTTGGGATTGTATGCATGTTTAACTAACCTTTATTTCAAGGTGTAGTTAGATTTACTTTTCCTATTCTTAATGTAATTTTCAATTAGAATTAAAATTAGTGCTATTGGGGATAAGGATGAGCATTGGCTAGAAGGTTTGTCCGAGGCCATGTGATGCCTTTGAAGTGGAGCAAATTAAATCAAAGGAAAGAAATGAAGACATGAAGAAAGAAGAATGAAGACCCCCATAGCATTCATTCATAAATTGTAATTATTATTTTGTAATTATGGGTTGTATAAGGGTAGAGCTCGGCTACCCATCTTTTTCTTTTCAGGTTGTACAGTGGTACCTGACCGCATCGGCCTTTTATTATTTCATGATAGTTATAGAAATTGGTTCATGATTTTTTTAGGATGTGTACTAGAAATGCAATGCTTTTCTTAGTTTCTTAAATAATTGATGTTTGAATGTGTGGCTTGGATGCGATTAGGCTCTTAGAGAAAAATAAATCTTTTACCCAACTACAACACTAACAGTTTTAAATAATTCATAACCTCACAAAAGCCTAGAATTAAATCAAGATAATTAAAAGATTTAGTAGCCCCTTAGTTGAATGTTGTATGTCTCACATCATGTATGCATATTGTTTTTACTCTTACTAAGAGAGGGTTTCCATCCTTGCATATAGGGAAGGCTTGACCTTGAGGACCTCCTCTGTGATGGAAAACACCTCTTCCCATTGATTTAGGCAATAATCTTACTTTATCATGCATATAGGCATACCAAATCCCAAAACATTTGTCAAAATGAAGTGGCCAAAATCAAATAAAATTTGAAAAGATTTTCATTTGTAGATTAAGTCATTACTCATAACACTCATGCTTTAGTCTCTTAGAGAGTGGGTTTAAGGACTTTTGTCTCTTTCTAAATTAATAACAGCCCAACTATCTTGCAAATGCATAAGACTTGCCTACATGGTTTTAAAATCATAGGACAAGTTAGTCGGCCACTCGTGCTATTATAAGCCCAGAATGAGTGGTTTATTCTCTCTTATAAAGGTAAACCTTATGCCCATTTTCACTTAGGCATAGGTCATTCTTTGCCTTATGCCAAAGCTCCCTAGATATAGGGTTTAAGGTTGCTATTTCTTTCAGGCTACTAGTATAAATCTTCAACTCTTAGGCATTTTGACAACCTTGTGTTGTTGGATTATAAGTCCTAGCTTTCTAATAAAATGTCAACTTCAATAAAATTAATCTCTTAAACTTCAAACATATAAAATCCAACCATAGAATAGATTAGAATGCTCACTAGGCTTCTAGTATCATGAGCATTTCCTACACATTCCCTTTGGCTTCAATAATAAGTCTTCTCCTTGAACAATCCCATTTAATTTTCCAATAATAATCCTTTCATAGTCTAGCCTTGAAATCTTTGGAGACCTTAATTTCTACTTTAATAGAGTATTCCTAAGGAATTCACATTCCTTGGGATGTAATTAACTATGGGGCTTGCCTCATAAGGAACTTAATGAACCCGCTTAAAATAAACCCTACTTTACTTCATGTAAAGTAGGGGAAAGATCTGTATATTAAAAAAACCCATCATGCCTTAGAGTCCTTATTAGGTGATTAGGTCTATTTTGGGTGATGATTTCTATCTTTGAGATAGTGCATCATTCTTTAATGTCATACTAGATCACTTCAATAAGTACCCCTAAGATCTGTGGTGGTGTCATCTCAAAATAAACACCATAATTAATTTTTTTAATGTTGTTACTAATAATTAAAAGCTTTTACATCTTGATAATTGATTAGGGGATGAATAATGGTTTAAACTAAAATGACTTAAACAAAATCTAGTTTGGTGGAACAAGCATTAATTTAAAATCTTTAATATGAAGGATATGGAAAATTTTGTTTATGATCTTGAAGTTTCTATTATGACAAAACCTTCCAAGATTATGGATGTGAATGAGGTGAAGGATAAACTTATTAATTTTCAAAATATGGAAGAAACTTATTGGTGTCAAAAAGCTATTAGTAAACATGATGGTGATAGAATACTAGGTATTTACATGAATTAGTTAATAAAAGAGAGCTTTAAATAATATTCATAAAATTAAAAATGATAATGGAGAATGGATTATAGAGAATAGTGATATTAAGGATTCAGTTATTAATAATTTTAGAAATATGCTTAATAAGAGTTGCTCTTATGAAGTTATTTCTAAATCACACTTGATTCCTTCTATTATTATGAATGATGACAATGCTTTGCTTACTATTTTGCCGAATGAAGATGAAAATTTTAAAGTTCTTAATAGCATGAACATATATTCTATTGCTGGACTGGAGGGTTTCACTACTCAATTTTTTTCAAAAATGTTGGTTTATTATTAAAAATGATTTGATTGATGTTGTGGTTGATTTCATTAATGGTAATCCTTTTCCTAGATATTTTTCTAGCACTTCTATTATTCTTATTCCTAAGAAAAATAATCCAGACTATTGGAGTGAGTTTAGACCTATAAGTCTTTGCACCTTCTTCAATAAGCTAATTTCCAAAATTATTGCCAATAGGCTTAGTCCTCTCGTTCATAAGATCTCTCTCAACCAAACTAGTTTTGCTAGAGGTAAATCTATTTCTTATAATATTTTACTTGCCCAAGAATTAATTTATGATTTAGATGCTAGAATGAGGAGGAAACATTCTTTTCAAATTAGATATTACCAAAGCTTTTGATAATATCTCTTGGGATTTCCTTTTTCATATTATGAATTTATTTGGATTTTCTGATAAATTTATTTTTCCTATTAAAAATTGTATTAAAAATTATATTAATAATGCCTCATTTTCTATTTTGCTTAATGGGGAAGCTTTGGGTTTCTTTCCTTCCTCCCATGGCTTAAGAAAAAGGGATCTTTTATCTTATACTTTTTTTTTATCATTGCTATAGAATACTTATCTAGGAGCATCAATGATTTATTCTTAAATAATCCTAGTATGTATAACTCTGGTGGTTTTCTATTTCCCATTTAAGCTTTAGATGATTTCATTATTTTTTGCAATGCTTCTATTCATCATATCAAGAATCTTAAAATCTTTTAAATACATCTCAGAGAAAGTGGTCTTACTATCAATGATAACAAAAGCTATTTCAATTACTTAGTATCTCCAATAATAAAATCAATCACATCTTGCATATCACTAATGTTAAACATCAACATTTACCTCTTAAGTACTTGGTGCTCCTCTTTCAAAGGTCCAAAATGATCCCATCTTTTGATGAGTTAATTCAAAAAATTTTAAATAAAATTTCTATTTGGGAATTCATTTACTTTTGGTGGTAGGCTCACTATTCTTAAAAGCACTCTCAATTCAATGCCTCTATATTTGATTCAAACTAATATTCCTACTAATTCAACTCTTATCAAAATTCATCACTTGCTTAATAAATTTTTTGGGATCCAATAATTCTATTAAAAGAATGCATTGAGGCATAAATGTTGTGGTCCTTTGGGTGAAGGTGGTCTTGTTTGCAAACCTATTCGTGAAGCTATTATTTCCTTCTCTCATAAGCTCTAGTGAAATTTTAAAAAGAATGATAGCCTTTGGGCTAATTTTATGATGGAAAAAAACTGCCAATATAGACACCCTCTTATATGTGCTTATAAAGTTGGTTACTCTCGCTTTGAAAATTTTGCTCCATTAAATGGGTGGTTGAGTCCTTAATATCTTGGGGTATTCCTTCAGGCTCATCCTTCTTTTAGCAAGACAATTGGATAGGCAATGGATCTATTGACTCTCTTTTATCCATGCACTCTATTGCTACTATCAAAGTTAACTCTTTTTGGCTTAATAACAATTGGAATGAAAGAAAACTTGAAAATTATTATCTCTATTTCTCTTTTTTCTAACAAACTTGATCAAATTCTTTTTAAGTTATTTTGTAATGGTGAATTCATTCTTAAAGAGGTTTTGAATTTTATTAGAGATAAGCATAACACCTCTAATGTTTTCATTAAACTTTGGAACAATATCATTCCCATTTCTTATTCGGTTTTAGCTTGGAGGATTTTGAATAGCTTTATTCTTGTTGATTTCTTACTCTAGAATAAAAGGTTTTATTTACCTTCTAAGTTCTATTGTTGCTTTCTTATTGAAAATGTTAATCATGTTTTATCAATGGTGCCATTGCTTCCAAATTATGGATATGGTATGATGATTTATTTAACACTAACTATTTTATGGATTCTTTCTTTATATCAACTTTTTGAAGCTTGTTTCCAAAAAATTGTGAAAGGTCATATCAAAATCTTAATTGGTATTACCTTTATTTGGTTCATTTGGATGGATAGAAATGATGCTAAATATCATGGTATTCCTATGAATCATAAAAGGATCCTGGCTAGAACTAAAGAAAAAAATTCATGGTTTGTTTAATGCTAATTTAATTAGCAACATCCATTTTAGAGGATACAAATTTGTAAAAAAATTAGGTCTCATTCTATTTCTTTCAATAAGGCTATTAAGATTATCCATTGGATCAAACCTAATGAGAACTTTATTAAAATCAATACTGATGGTTCAGTTTCACCTAATAAATATGGTTGTGGTGGTATTATTAGGGATTCCAATGGTATCTATTTGTTTTTGCTTATCCCCTTAAAGCATGTTCTATTATTTATGCTGAGCTTATGGCTATTAATAAAACTATTGATATATTTTTGAACATAGGCCTCTTTAATATTTGGATTGAAGTTGACACTCTTCTTTTACTTAATATGCCCACTTCTAATAAAATGGGGAATGCTAATTTATTTTATCTCCTTAATCACACTAAAATCCTCCTCTCTCAAGTTTACTACAAAATTTCTCATATTCTTCGTGAAGGTAATGCTTGTGCGGATTTTCTAGCCAATTTTGGTGTTGAATTAAATGAGCTCACTATATTAGATAATCAAAACTTACCTAAGCTACTGAGAGGCTTGGTTAATCTGGATAACTCTAGATTGCCCAATTTCGACTTCTTTAACTTGTGGCTTTTTTTGTTGGTCTTAGCTATGGTGTTTCTTTGAGCCTTTTATTGATTGTTACTTTTGTGCTTTCCCATATTAGATTGCTTTGCTCTTCTTTAAGGTCTTGGCTAACCTCATTTTCTATGAGTGCTACCTTGTTTGGTGGATGTTATTTGTTTCTACCTCACTGGGTTGTCTTTGGTGGTGTTTGTTTGAAGGTTGTTATTAGTCTTTTCATTTCTATCTTATAGTTGGGATTTTTGGTGGTTACTACTTTCTTTCCTATTTTGCTCGATGGCTACCGATTGTTGGTTGTTCCCTCTGCTTCTTTGAAGCTTGATGTTTTATGGTTATTCCTTTCCTATTTTCTCTTTAGTGGTATTTGTTCTGGTCCTGAAGGACCTTATTTTGTCGGTCGATCCTTTCCTCTTTGGTTTAGGTGGGTTGGTGGTCCCCTAGGTTTGTTTTCCTTGGTTATTTGGGTGATTATCACAATTATTTCTTTTTTGGTGGCCTCTATTGGGTTTGGTTATGCCCTATTGATATTTTTCCTAAATGAGGTTTGCCTCATATCTAGTCTGGTTTCTTCCTTATCTGAGTTGGATCTTCCGTGGTGAGTGCCTTGTTGTCTGTTGATTGGCTATTGGTTGGGGGTTGGTTGATTGTTGTGGTTTTACCTCCTTGCTGTGGAAGATCTGGGGTTTTTGCTTTATCTTTGGTTTGGATTTGCCTAGTGGAGGCTATTTGTTATTGGCTATTATATTTTCTTTTTGTTGATTGGGCCTTGGTGATCTTTTTGTTGTAGTTTGTTTGGTTATGTTTTTAATGGTCTTCCTCTTGGTGGCTTATCTTTTGCTTTTTTCTTATTTGGGTGGCGCTTAGTGGTCTATTTTCCTAGCATAAATGTTGTTTGTCTGGGCTAGGTGACTTTATTGTGTTTTTGCTTTTGTTACTAGTGAGATCTTGTGGTTTTATTCATTTTGGTTTGTTGTCATTTTTGGGTTGAAGGCTATTTAGTGGTCATGTTTTTCCTTGGTGTCACTTGGTTTGGTGTCTTGGATTTTATTGTGGTATTACCTCTTTTGGTGTACTTTTCTCTTGTTTCCTCATCTTGGTTTGTGGTGGTGGTTTGCTATTACATTGGCTATTTTTTGGTAGCTTGCTTGGATGCTTTTGGTCTTTTTTTTTATCTATCTTGGTGGAGGTGTAGCTGCCCTTTATCTTTTGCTTGTCTTGGGTTATCCTCGATTGGATTGGTGGCTATTGGTGTTATGTCCTCTATTTAGGTATTGGTTTGTTGTTGCTTTGGGGACAATCTTGGGATGGTTCTTTGGCATTGGGCCTATCTTTTCTGGACTGTGTTGTTATCCCTATTAATGATGCTTGCTCTTTTTGGTATTTCTCTTCCCTTTTGGTGTTGGCTTTGGTGGTTTTCCTATCAGATTACATGTCCTGATGGATTGGCTATTGTCTTACTAGTTTGGTTGTTTTGGTGGCTTTGTGCTTGGATGTTCTTTGCTAGTTGGAAGACTTTGCATTGTTGGATGATCTCTGGATGACTACCTACATGAGGTATGTGGTTATGATGGCCTTGATGTTTCCCTCATTTCTTGTTTTTGGTAGCACTATATGTAATTATAACCCTTCTTCTAAAGTTTGATGCTATATAGTGTTTCTCCTTGAGATGATGACGAGCCTTAGCCTTTTCTTTACTTTGCTCTTTCTTTGCTCTTTCTTGCCTACTTAATTGTACTCATCCTTTCCTTAGAATGTTGTAGATTTCTTTTATAGGTTGGCAGTCTAACCGGTTGATTTTGCTGTTATCAAAGAAATCAAGTGAATTTTGTTGTTCTCATATGGATCTTCTGCCATTATTGATTTGATTTTTCTTTTGCTTCACTTTATTTAATATTGTAATAGTTTGGGCATTCATCTCTTTAGGTTTTAATAAAGCTCTATGAGCATTAGTTTAGAGATTTATCCCTTTAAAGACTTTGTACTTTAATTTGTAATAAAATTCTAATTTTCCCAAAAAAACCTAAACCCAAAACCAAAACCCAAACTAAAACCTAAACCTAAACCTAAAACCAAAACCTAAACCATAAACCCTAAGAACTAAACCTAAACCCAAAACCTAAAACCCTATAAACCTAATTCTAAACCTAAACTAAACCTAAATAATAAATAAAGTAAAATAAAATAAAACCTAAATTAAACCTAAATCCTAAACTAAAACCTAAACCCTAAACTCTAAACCCTAAACCTAAACCCTAAAAACACTAAACCTCCTTAAACCCTACCTAAAACCTAAACCCAAAGCCCTAAAACCATAACCCTAAACCCTAAATAAACCCTAAACCCTAACTAAAACTTAAACCTAAACCCTAAACTCAAAACCCTAAACCCTAAAACTAAACCCTAAACTAAACCAACCCTAAACCTAAACTCAAAACCAAAACCTAAACCCTAAACCTAAACTAACCTAAAATAAATAAACCTAAACCTAAACTAAATAAAACCTAAAAATAAAATAAATAAAACTAAACCTAAATAAAATAAAACCTAAACTAAAATTAAACCTAAACCTAAAAAAATAAAAAATAAAATATAAATAAAACTAAACTAAAATAAATAAAATAAATAAAACCTAAACTAAACTAAAAATAAAATAAAATAAACCTAAAAAATAAAACCTAAATAAAATAAAACTAAACCTAAAATAAAATAAAATAAACCTAAAAAAAATAAAACCTAAACCTAAACCTAAAATAAAAATAAAACCTAAACCTAAAAAATAAATAAAATAAAAAAAATATTAAAATAAAAATAAACCTAAACCTAAACCTAAAATAAACAAAAATTAAAACCTAAACTAAAATAAATATAAAAAAATAAACTAAACTAAAAAAATAAAATAAAAAAAATAAAATAAACTCAAATAAATAAAAATAAACTAAATAAACCTAAAACTATAACCTAAAACCCTAAGTCCTAAACCATAAACCCTAAAACCCTAAACCCTAAACCTTACAAAACTATAACCCATATACCATAAATCCTAAACCCTAAACTAACCCTAAACTCTAAACCATAAACTAACCCTAAAAACACTAAATCCTAAAGCCTAAAAACACTAAACCCTAAACCCTAAATGCTAAACCCTAAACCTAAACCCTAAACCCTAAACCCTAAGCCTAAACCCAAAACCCTAACCCTAAACCCTAAACCCTAAACCTAAGCCTAAGGTAACTAAATAAATAAAAAAATAAACCTAAACTTTAAAAAATGGGTAGAACCTTGATGACAAGAACATCACCATCAACCAAGCTCAATCTAGACCTGGCGGTGGAGGCGAAGGTGGAGGCAGCAGTTATCGCAGTGGTGGTGGGGCATCAAGAGGTGTTGGTGGATATGGAGGTGGTGGTCGCAACAATGGTGGTGGTTGGAGGTTGAGGAGGATAGGTTACAATGGGGTGGCGAGGGGAGAGATCATATATATGATGACAGATCCCGCTACTCGAGAGGCGGGGGTGGTTTTGTTGGGAAATAGAGAAACTGAGCAACGACCGATCCGATCTACTGCTTATGGAATTATTTCTTTACAATAGTGACGGTTCTACTTATCTAGGGTTTATGATTTGCTCTATGTGTGCTCATATTTGATATATGTGTCACTCGTGTCCTAGAAAACTTGGTGTGTAACTTGGTTGACAAAATCAAGAAGAAGAAATATTGAATATGAATTTGTTCTCTTTTAAAAAAAAAAACTTAAACCCTAAACCTTAAACCCTAAACCCTAAACCCTAAACTTTAAACTAAAACTTAAACCATAAACCCTAAACCCTAAACCTTAAACACTAAACCCTATACCCCTAAACCTTAAACCCTAAACCCTAATCCATAAAACCCTAAACCATTAACCTTGAACCCTAAATCCTAAACCTAAAACATAAACCTAAACAAAAAAATAAAATAAAAACCTAAACTAAAACCTAAACCCTAAACCTAAAACTTAAATCCTAAACCCTAAACTCTAAACCTAAAATTGTAAACCCTAAACCCTAAACTAACCCTAAACCCTAAACATGAAACCCTAAAAACCTAAAAACCTAAATAAACTAAATAAAACCTAAACCTATACTGAAACCTAAAATAAAGTAAAATTAAATTAAAATTAAAAATTCAACTAAATTAAAATAAATTAAAACCTAAACTAAACTAAAAAAAATGAAGTAAACATAAAATTAAAACCTAAATAAAATGAAAATAAACCTAAAATAAAATAAAATAAACTAAAAGAATAAAATAAAACCAAAACCTAAACCTAAAATAAAAAAAATAAAACCTAAACCTAAAAAAATAAAATAAAATAAAACAAAACTAAAAAAATAAACTTAACCTAAACCTAAACCTAAAAATAAACTAAAATAAATAAACTAAACTAAATAAAATAAAAATAAACCTAAACATAAATAAAAATAAAATAAACTCAAATAAATAAAAATAAACTAAATAAACCTAAACTGGTTTACTTAATTTAAAATAAAACCTAAACCTAAATACTAAAACCCTAAACCCTAAATACTAAACCTAAACCCTAAACTAAACCTACAACCCTAAACTTAAACTACAACCTAACCCTAAACCCTAAACCCTAAACCCTAAACCCTAACACCCTAAACCCTAAACCCTAAATCCTAAACCTTAAACCTGACAAAACCATAAACCCTAAACCCTAAACTAATCCTAAACCCTTAGGCCAAAACTTTAAACGCTAAACCCTAAACGCGAACACTAAACCCTAAACCCTAAAGCCTAAAACCCTAAACCCAAAACCATAATTCCTAATCCTAAACTTTAAACCCTATAATTAAACCTAATGTAAATAAAAAATAAAAAATAGAACTAAACCCTAAGAATGGGTAGAACCTTGATGATAGGAACATCACCATCAACTAGGCTGATTCTAGATCTGGAGGTGGAGGTGAAGGCGAAGGTGGCGATTATTACAGTGGTGGTGGGGGTTCTAGAGGTGTTGGTGGATATGGAGGTGGTGGTGGTTATGGAGGCTGGAGGAGTGATGGAGGTTACAGCCGTGGTGGTGGCAGAGGGAGAGATTGTGTATTTGATGGTGGATCCCGCTACTCAAGAGGCGGGGGTGGTTCTGATGGGAACTGAGAAACCAAGAACCAACTGACCGCTATGGAACTGTCTATAGAGACAGTTCTAGTTATCTAGGGTTTTGATTTGTTTTCTGCTCATTTTTTATCTACGTTGTCACTTGTGTCTTAGAAAACTTGGTGTGTTACTTGGTTGATGAAATCGAAAAGAAGAAATGTTGAATCTGAATATGTTCTATATTAAAATAAAAAAAAACCTTAAACCCTAAACCCTACACCCTAAACCCTAAACTGTGAAAACCCTAACCCTAATCACTAAACCCTATACCCTAAATCTTAAACCTTAAACCCTAAACCTTATGCATAAAACCCTAAACCATTAACCCTAAACCCTAAACCTAAAACTAAAAAAAACCTAAAAAAATAAATAAAATAAATTAAAACCTAAATTAAAACCTAAACCTAAACCCTAAACCTTAAACCCAAACCCTAAACCCTAAACCTAAACTTAAAAAACCTAAAATCCTAAACATAAATTAAATAAAACCTAAAAATAAAATAATAAATAAAAAAAATTTAAACCTAAATAAAATAAAAAAAATAAAATAAAAAATAAAACCTAAAGTAAAACATAAACCTAAACCTAAACCTAAAAGTAAAATAAAATAAACTAAATTAAAATAAAATAAATAAACCTAAACTAAATTAAAAAATAAAATAAACCCAAAAAATAAGAAACCTAAATAAAATAATAACTAAATCTAAAATAAAATAAAATAAACCTAAAAAAATAAAATAAAAACCCAAACCTAAACCTAAAAATAAAAAATAAAACCTAAACCTAAAAAAAAAATAAAAATAAAACTAAACTAAAAAATAAACCTGAACCTAAACCTAAACCTAAAAAATAAACTAAAATAAATAAACATAAAATAAATAAACCAAAAATAAATAAACTAAACTAAATAAAAATTAAAATAAACCTAAATAAAATAAAAATAGAATAAACTCAAATAAATAAAAATAAACTAAATAAACCTAAACCTACCGATTTACTTAATTTTAAAATAAAAAAACCCTAAACCCTAAACAGTAAACCTAGAATCCTAAACCCTAAACCTACAACCTATAACCAACCCTAAACCCTAAACCCTAAACCCTAAACCTAAACCCTAAACCCTAAACCCTAAACCTAAACCCTAAACCCTAAACCTTAAACTTTAAACCCTAAACCTAAACTATAAACCATAAACCCTAAACTAACTAAAAATCCTAAGCCTAAATCTAAAGTAAAAAAAACCTAAACCCTAAACTAAACCCTAAACCCTAACCCTAAACCCTAAATCCTAAAACCCTAAACACTAAAACCCTAAACCTAAACCTTAAACCCTAAACACTAAACCCTAAAAAACTGAAAACATTACCTAAACTAAATAAAACCTAAAAATAAATAAATAAATAAACCTAAACCTAAATAAAATAAAATAAAATAATAAAATAAAAACCTATACTAAAACTTAAACCTAAACCTAAAAAATAAAATAAAAATAAAACTAAACCAAAATAAAATATAAACTAACCTAAACTAAAACATTAAAATAAACCAAAAAATAAAAAAACCTAAATAAAATAAAACTAAACTAAATAAAAAATAAAATAAACCTAAAAAAATAAAAAAAAAAAACCTAAACTGAACCTAAAAAATAAAAAAATAAAACCTAAACCTAAAAAAAATAAACTAAAAATAAACTAAACTTAAACCTAAACCTAAAAAATAAACTAAAATAAAACCTAAACTAAAATAAATAAACCAAAAAATAAATAAACTAAACTTAATGAAAATAAAAATAAAAAAAAACCTAAATAAAAATAAACTAAAATAAAAAAATAAACTAAATAAATCTATATTTATGAGTTTACTTAATTTTTTAAAAAAAACTTAAACCTTAAACCCTATAAACCCAAAACCCCAAACCCTAAACCCTAAACCTACAACCATAAACCCTTAACCTACAACCTACAACCCAAAGCCCTAAACCTTAAACCCTGAACCCTAAGTTCTAAACCTACAACCATAAATCCTAAACCTACAGCCTACATCCCTAAACCCTAAACCTTATACCCTAAAACTTAAACCTAAACCAAAAAAAATCTAAACTAAACCTAAACCTAAACCCTAAACTCTAAACCTAAACACAAAATGTTAAACTCTCCTAAAACTCTAAACTAAACCCTAAATCAAACTAACCTTAAACCTAAACCAAAACTATAAGCTATAAACCCTAAAACTAAACTAAATCCTAAACCCTAAACTTTAACTTAAATTAAACTAAACTAACCCAAACCCAAAACCTACAACTTAAACCCCAAACCTAAACTTAAACCCTAACCACTCCTAAACTTAAACCTAACCCTAATACTATAAACTAAACCTTAAATCTTAAATCCTAAACTATATAATTTTAAACTTAAACCTAAACCTAAATCTAAACCTCAACTATAAAACTATAAACCTAAAACCTAACTAAATTATAAACTAACTTTAAACTAAAACTCTACAACTAAACCCTAAACTTAAACTCTAAACCTACAAACCCTAAACCTAAAACCTAAAACTTAAACCTTAATCTTAAGATTAATCATAAAACTATAAACCCTAAATCCTAAACCTAAATATAAACTATAACCCTAAACCCTAAACTTAAACCTATAAAACCCTAAACCCTAAACCCTAAACTCTAAACACCAAATGTGAAACCCTAAACTAACCCTAAACCCTAAAAATTATAAACCCTAAACTAACCCTAAACCCTAAAAACCTAAACCCTAAAGCCTAAACACTAAACCCTAAACCCTAATCCCTAACACTAAACCCTATACCCTAAAACCCAAAACCCTAAATTAACATAAACCTAAACCTAAACCTAAAAAATAAACTTAAATAAAAAACCTAAAACTAAAATAAATAAACTAAACTAAATAAAAATTTAAAATAAACTTAATTAAAATAAAAATATAAATAAAAAAACATAAACTAAATAAACCTAAACATAATAATTTTACTTAATTTTTTTAAAAATCTAAACCTCCTAAAACAAAACCCTAAACCCTAAAAACCCATAAACCCTAAATCCTAAACACTAAACTAACCTTAAAAACCCTAAACCCTAATGATAAACATCATAACCACTAAACCCTAAACACTAAACCTAAACTAAAATGCACCTAACTAAACCCTAAACCCTAAACCATAAATCTTAAATTAATCCCTAAACCCTAAATCCTAAAAACCCTAAACCCTAAATCTAAACCATAAACCCTAAACTCTAAACCCTAAATCCTAAACCTATAACCCTAAACCCTAAACATACAATACTAAACCCTAAATCCTAAACCCTAAACTATTAAAAACCTTAAACCTTAAACCTTAAACCCTAAAACCATAAACCCTAAACCTTAAACCTTAAACCCTAAAACCATAAACCCTAAACCCTAAATCCTAAACCCTAAACCCTAAACCCTCAACCCTAAAAGACTGACTAAACTATAAACCTAAACCTTAAACCCAAACCACCTAAACTATCCTAAACCTTAAACAACCTAACAACCCCAAACTCTAAAACCCCACAATGAAAACCCTAAACCCTAAACCCTAAAACCTAAACCCTAAACCTAAACCCTAAACCTTAAACCCTAAACCCTAATAATATTAAAAATTTATAGGGAAAACATCACTGAGCCCTCCCTGTGTTCTAGCAATTTTCCTTTCCTCTCTCATTTTTTTTTGATGTTGCTTGCTTATTTTGAGATTCTCAATGGATTCCTTGAATTGATGGCCATAGCATGACTCAAACTTATTTAAACTTCTTTTTGAGGCATGGTTATGTGCTCTGATCTGATTATGGAAAACATTGCTAAGCCATTTGAATTCACTTTGGTTGGAAATTTTACTCTTAGTAGGTCTAATCTAGAATACATTCACTCTTTCTTTCATAGTCTAAAACTTTCAGGTGCTTTTATGATTGGTTTAATTGATCCTCATATTTTGATTCAGTTTACAAATGATTTGGATTACTTTGTTTTCTCTCATCATTCTTATTTTATTTAAAATTGTCAAATAAGGTTGAAATGGACTCCACTATTTGATATTAAGGAAGAATCCTCAATTATTCTAGTTTGGATTTCTCTCCAAATGTGAATTCATTTTGGTAACCATGAATTCCTTTTGTCGTGGGTGCCTTATTTGGTCGGCCATTTCAAATTGATCAAGTAATAGCTACAAAATCTCATCATTCAGTGCCTAGAATCCTTATTGAATTGGACATTACCAAGAAACACCCCAAAGAAATCTGGTTGGGATCTAAAAAATTATGGTTATATGCAAAGAATTGAATTTGAAAATTTTCTTTTGTTCTCACCTGCATAATCCATGGGCAAATTATGAATGTTTCATTCTTCATCCTCACCTAAAAAAGATAATCCCTGTTAAGGAACTTCTATTCCTATCCCTAGGATGACCACTATCAAATATTAAAAAACTACTTTAGAAAAAAAAAAAGGATTCTTTAAATGTTCCTAATAAAGCTGATTTACCTATTACTTCTTCTGAACAATTGAAGGCTTCTAATGTGAACAATAATAGCTTTTCTAAACTTTTGAATGAGGATTCTATTTCCTCCAATTTGATCCTTACATCCTTGCTGGCTTTTATTGATGAAAATGAAGCTTTAATGGAGAACAGAAATGAGGAATTTAATATTACACATCATTCTAATTCGCGAATATGGCTTTAATACCTCATGATAATCGTTGATAAACTTGATTCCATATTCAAAATTTAGATGATTTAACTTCTCAAAAGATTTACTTTTATCTAATAATTTACAATGATGAGGAAGGGTTTGGTGTTCCCACTTGCCTTCTTAATAAATCAATTTTTGCTCCCTTATTCTGCTATTCTCAAGCTCATTTGTCTTTAATAAATTCTAGTCTCTTGGAAGAAGGAGAATTCACTTCTCATCAAGGGATTTTTCCTAAATCTATGACTAATATTGTTAAATCCTTTTCGGATGATGATTCAAAGGGCAAATAAAATGGCTTCCAGACTTTCTATTTGAAAAAGAAATAAATTGTTAAACATTTTTCTCCCAAATTGCCAAGAAATGCTAGAGCTATTGTCCTTCTTCTCTCTCTCAATTAAAGTTTACTCTCCCACCCCCCTTTTCTTTTCTTTTTGTTTAAATTTTTAGTTTGGAATGTTAGAGGGATTGGTACCCTATCTATTCATAACTATATTAGAAATCTTTATCATATCCATAATATTTATTTACTTATTATTCTTGAGCTGCTTATTCATGCTAATAAAATTAACCATGTTAGAATGATTTCAATAAAATTCTCTAATGTTAGTAATATGATTTGGTGTTTTAGGAATAACTTTGTAGACATTTCTATTCTTGATGATTTTTATCAAGTTGTCAATGCTCAAATCTCTTATGGTGATTATTGTGTTTTGGGCTCTTTTGTTTATGCATCTTGTAATAGATATGGTAGAAATCTTCTTTGTGATAACTTCACTAATTTTGCCACCTCTATCAATAAACCTTGCTTTGTTGGTGGTGATTTCAACACTATTTTGTTCTCTTCTAAACAAAGTGGTGGTTTCTCTCCTAATATTTATTCAATGGAAGAATTTTCCAATATGATCCGTGATTGTAATTTGATTAATATTTGTTTTAAGGGTTCTAATTATACTTGGCAAAACTCTAGACTTTGGCAAAGGTTGGACAATTCTTTTAATACTCATTGGATTACTTTGTTACTCATCATTGAAGAACCTTCGATCATGCTCCTCTTTTGGTTTCTATTAAAGATAATTCTAATAGATTAAAGAATTTCTATCCTTTTAGATTTTAGAACATGTGGATTCAGCATATTAATTTTTCTAATGTTGTGGCTAACAATTTAAAAAGTCTTTTACATCCTGATAATTCTATTATGGGGATGAATAGACTTTGGTTTAAGCTTAAAATACTTAAACAAAAATTAAGATTGGTGGAATAAGTATTGTTTTAAAAATGTTTTTGCTAATATCAAATATATGGAAAATTG
>CM038216.1:199512173-199578145 GCA_021442155.1 Cymbidium sinense
TCAAATGGGCAAAATCATTCTAAGCCATTAAATCAAATTGATCTTTAAATCATTATTTGAACCTAACCTAATTTATTTTGGTTGAGTTGATTTGACCATGAGTTTGATCCTAATTTGGCTTGGTTTCAAATTTGCAACTATATGACATGACCAATAAAATGACCAATTAACAAACATGACCCAATCCATTGAAACATATCCGAAACCAAACCATGACCCATTGGGGCTGATCAAAACCCATTTGGGATAAAATCAACCCAACATAAATCTCCACCCTCCACCCAACCTCATTTAATTCTCATCACATGCATTCACCTCCCCAACATTTGCATTCAATGGCTGATCATATGGAAGAAGACTTTGGAGCAAAAATCCAAAGTCCTCAATCAATCCATCATTCATCCCAACCACCCCTAACACTTTGGCCAAAATTCAAAGAGGAGGATTTTTGCCACTTTAGGAGGGAAATGAGGCTTCATTCTCTTCCTCTATTGGTCCCAAGAGCTCCCCAAAGTAACCACCACTTCCCACCTCTCTTGAGCCAAAACATCAAAATCGTGGTAGGTGAGGAAATGGCAAGCACTGGAAAATACATCATTTTAAAGTGAAGGCGAAGGCTACACTCATTCCAAAGCTTCCTCTTGCACCTAGGAGCTCCCTCGGATCTTCACCAATGCCAAAAACTATTCCCAATGAGGTAAGTTAGCCAAACTTTAGCCAGTCTTAGGAACTTCTATTTATGTTGATTCTTGCATGATTTTTAGAATTTTCTTAGAGAAGCCTTATCTTGTTTATTATATTTAGTCCTAATATGAATCGATAGATTTTTTTGGTGAAAATTGCCATGAAAATGAGCTAAATCGGATGAAATTTAGCTCAAAATTATGATTAATCTTGTCAAATGAATAGTGTTCCATCAAATTTCCCCTATCATCCGATCCCATTGAAGATTGATAGCTCGGTGTGTGATCGTTCATTGGTCTGCGATGCGATTGGATCCATGATCATGTGGTTTAGATTCGTGATCATGCAGTTCGGATCCACGGATCACACTGTCTAAATAATGTGGATCAATCATCGATCCACGTCAGCGGTCCACATCATTGCATCATGATCCGTGTCATGCATTTTTACGCTCTTGGTAGCATTGGCCGCGGGTCAGCCGTGCCACATGGGACTGCCATGTAGGATAGTGGCCCAATGTCGCATTGCCATTGCCCCATTAGTGCCGCGGGACTAGATTAAGTGGGAAAATGCCTATTTTTGGATTTTGAAAATTAGTTAACTGTCTTGAAACTTTGAAAATTCATAAAAAATAAAATACTTAATGAAAAATTACAAATAAGGGCTCGTTGGACTGGTCTTTCTCAGAGGAATCCAACCAATCAAAAATCTCCAAATTCTAATGAATGGTTTGAGCTTAATTTAAGTTTTAGTGAAAATTAAACTTCATTAATTACTCTAAAATTCAAGTTTGATTAAAGTGAGATTGAAATAAGGCTTAAAATCTACCTACCATAAACATTTCAGGAAAAAAATGATGGCTAGATTGAAATATATTGAATTTAGAAGTTGAAATGATCTATTTTAATTAAACAAATAAGTAAACCTTATAAAATTTGGAAATATCAGCTAAAACTTTGGAAATTTATAACTAATCCTAAACAAATCCAAAAAAATATAAATGAGGGCTCATTTTAAAGGTATTTCAGAGGGTCTTCATTTAAAATTAATTCTAATTAATTTTGAATAGAAATTAAGGATTAATTTAGGTTTAACTGAAAGCTTAATTAGCTTAATTAATATCTAATTACCCAAGTAATTAATTCCAAACTTTCTGAGGTTGATTAATGGGATGACCTCTACCTCCTATGATTTTCTTGAGAATTATTCCTTGGTTAATTAGAGATATTATTTGTCTTAGCCTTAATTACTCTCTTAAGTAATTATGTGATTAATTAATATTCTAAATAGCAAGAAAATCATTAATTAAGCTTGCTAATCATTTGTGAGGCGTGGATGGACATGGGGAATGAGATTGGGGCCTCTTTCCCATTCTTTTCCCTAAGTTCAATTCACTTGAGATGAGATTAATTAATAGTTTAATTCATTAATTAAATGGCTTGATTAATCAAATTGAAATCATAATCATTCCAGAACTTGTCTAATTAAGTTTCTTGGATAGATTCTTGGGTGTTCAACAATCGAAGAGAATTCTAAGGAAATTATAACTAGCCTACATGTGTGGGAGGGTTATAAGAGTACTTAATTAAACCCCTTAGTTTAATTAACTAATAATATTGCATTAGGCTCTTTTATTTTCATAAGATCATTGCTTGATTTTATTTCCAAAGCATATGCATATCATATTGGCTCATTATTAATTAGTTAATTAACTTAAGATGATATAGGTAAGGGTTAATTAATTCATTTAATTCACACCTTAACCTAATTAAATAAAAATCAACTTAATAACTCTTCATTAAACCAAATTAACTCACACATGGGGAATGGGGTTAGGATTAGCAAATCTCTTTCACATTCATTAAACCAAACCAAACTAAATGAAGCTAAAGTGAACTTAGTTAATTTAATATCTAAATCAATCTATTTGGAATAAGAGAGTTACTCAATCATTAAATATTTCAAATTAATAACTAAATCAAACATTAATGAAATTAAATAAACATAATAAATGAATCAAATCAGATAAAACTCTAATCATAAATAATCAAACTTAAGAAATAAAATAAATAATTAATTCACTTAATATAATGATAATAACAATAATCCTTTAATCAAATCAAACTTAAGTAAAACACTTAACTAATCAAATAACTCATATATGGGTAATCATTAATCTCTAATTAAACAAACCTTTAATTAATATAATGATTTAAAATTTAGTTACCCCAATCAAACTTAATTAATTAAACATTTAAGTAATGCAAACTTAATGAATTAATCAATCATCTTAATGAACCAAATTAACTTTATAGATCTCATTAAAATTAATTCAAATCAAACACATAATTAATCTACTAATTAATTTGATCACACCTCTTAAATAAGCTAATTAAGTCAATCAAATTAATTCTATTAAACTTAATCTTAATCAAACATAAAAATTCAATTAAATGCTAATCAAATCCTAATTTAAACTTAAATCATTACCTCATTAATTACATCATTAAATAAATATAAATCAAATTAAAATTAAATAAATCTTTATTTAATTTAATAATTGATCACACCTCTTAAGTAAGCTAATTAAGTTAATCAAATTAATCATATTAAACTTAAGATTTAATCAAACATAAATTTGAACATAATTAAAATGTAATTAAATGCCAATCAAATCCTAAATTAAACCTTCATTAAGTCATTAATTACATCATCAACCTAAATAAATATGAAACCAAATTAAAAACTAAACAAATCCTTATTTAATCTAATACTTAACCTAAACATACTTCCTAATAATTAATAATCACACAAAACTAAGCAAACCTATAGATCAATAAAGCTAATCAAATCAAATTAAATCAAATAAAGAAAGACTCTAATCAATTTAATATGTAATCAAATCAAATCTCATTCAACCTACTTAAATGAGATAAACTAATTAACTATCCAATCTATGAAATCAAAATACAAACCAAACTTTGATAAACATGGCAAAATGGATGAGATTAAAAATAAAATTCTAAATTTAAAGAATCAAACTCAATTAAAATCAAAATAAAATCTCAATTAATCTAATCCAATCAAACTACAAGTGAACCATAATCAAATCAAATAAACATAAAGTTAAATCACCTAATTATAATAAGAGAAAAGAATTAGATATTAATTTAAAAGGAAATTAAATTATCAATATTTAATTGAATTAGAACATCTAATTAAAAATTAATCAATAAAAAATACATGGATTTAAACAAACTTAAACTTCATTAGATATTAAGGATATTGAATTATCAAAATTTAATTAAGTCAACACATTTAATCTAAAATTAATCAATAAAAAATACATGGATTTAAACAAACTTAAACTTCATTAGATATTAAGGATATTGAATTATCAAAATCTAATTAAATCAACACATTTAATCTAATTAATCAAAAAAATACATGGATTTAAATAAACTTAAACTTCATTAGATATTAAAGATATTGAATTATCAAGATTTAATTAAATCAACACATTTAACCTAAAATTAATCAAAAAAACACATGGATTTTAAAAAAACTTAAACCTCATTAGGATATTGAATTATCAAGATTTAATTAAATTAACATATTTTAATCTAAAATTAATCAATCAAAATACATGTAGATTAAATAAATGCAAATTCTAAAATCTAAATCAAATCAAATTAATTACACAAATGGGCTAATCAAGATACATGGTCCATAGTTAGACTTTTTTAGGAGTTAGGATGTAGAATAAGGTGAGTTTGGTCTAGAAATGGAATTCATTCTACTCTTCATTCTTGAAAACCTAAACATCATTTTAACCAAATAAAAGTGAAATAAAAATGATAAAAAAATAAATCATTAAAACATTTAAATTGAAATCACCCAAAGGTAAAATTTAAACAAATTCAAACTCCAAATTGAAACATGAACTAAAAAAGATGAATAATGTCTTGCCACACAAGCCTTAAGCACAGACATTAGAATATTAAGTCACCACTTCAAGTGCTAAGTTTGGGCGTTGTATGTATGATGTTGTGTATGATTTTATGATGTAATATGTTAGAATAGATGTTAGGGTATATGCCTCGTAGACTGGATGGTAGGTTGTGATTAGCCTAATCAATTTTTTTTTGTAGGGGGTTGTACTTGAGGTCAGTAATAAAAATATAAATGCATTTGGGGTTGCTTAGCCCCTAAGCATAACTCACGTTAGATATGTGGGCTTTACCCATATGTGGGTGCTAAGTCCAAATTATTCATATAAATGCTTATGTTATATGGTGTGTTTAGCTAACATTTTGGTGTATAGATTTTTTTTTCCTATTTTTAATATAATTTTGTATTAGGAATTAGGATTAGTGTTATGGGGATTAGGATGAGTAGGGCGAAGCCTGTCCTAGGGTGCCTTGTGATGTCTTTGGAGCAAATCAAATTAAAAAGAAGAGAAGGAAGAAATGAAGAAAAGAAGACCCCATAGCATGTATTATTTTTGTAATCCAGGTTGTATAAGGGTAGAGTTCAGCTACCCATCTTTTTTTCTCTTTTGGTGTATGTGGAACCCAACAACACCTTTTTTTATTCTTTTATGGTAGTCTATAAAATTGTTTGATGTTGTGTTAGATTGTGTAATCACATGTTTCTTTCCTCTTCATGTTTGATGTTTGAATGTGTGGCCTGGATACAGTAGGATCTTAAGGTAAAAAAAATTCTCTACCCTAATTAGTAACTCGTAATTATAATTTAAAATAATTCATAATCTCACATAAAAGCCTAGGAATTAAATCAAGATAACAAATTATTTAGCAACCCCTTAGCTAGATGGTTGTATGTATAACATCATGCTTGTCATATTCTTCCACTCTTGTTAAGAGGGGGCTTCCATCTATGCTAGAGAATAAAAGCTTAACCTGTGAGAGCCTTTGATGGAAGAACACCCCTTTCTCTCTTGATTTCACCCATAATAAAGTTCTCATGCATTTAGGCATATAAAATCCCATAGCCTGTGTCAAAACAAAGAGTCCAAAAGAATCAAATAAATTTTATAAAATTTGCATTAGATTATGTCATGAATTCATACCACTCATGCTCTAGTCTCTTAGGGAGTGAGTTTAAGGACTTAGTCTCCATTCTAAATAAAAATAGCCTAGCCATCTTGCAAAGCATAAGACTTGCCCACATGGATTTAAAGCATAGGAGGTGTTTGTTGGTGGCCACTGCTCTTTGTAAACATATCCTCTCATGTGGAGGTAGACCATCATGTGCACCCTTCACTTAGATTTAGGACATGCTTGTGTTTTATGCCAAAGCTCCCTAGCTTAGGATCTGAGATAGTTATTTCCTTCAAGATACACACAAGCATAAATCCCTCTGTGCATTTTTTTATGTTGTGGATTATAAGTCCCTATTCTAATAAAATGTAAACTCAAATAATTAACTCTCTTCAATTTCAAAATATAAAGCCCAATCATAGGATAGATTGGATTGCTCACTAGGCTTCCTAGTATCATGAGCATTTCCTACTTTCTCCTTTGGATTCCAAAAATAAGTCTTCTCCTTTTGATCTATCCCATTTGATTTTCCAACATAGCCAATCCTTTGATAGTCTTGCCTTGAGATCTTTAGAGACTATAATTCTTACTTTAATTGAGAGTATTTTTAAGGGATTCACTTCCTTTAAGATGTAATTAACTATGGGTCTTGCCTCCATAGGGAACTTAATGAACCAGGCTTAAAATAAACCCTACTTTTTCATGTAAAGTATGGGAAAAATCTCTGGTACATTCGAAGACCCATCATGCCTTAAGAGTCCTTATTAGGTGATTAGGTCCATTATAAGATAGTGATTTCTATCTCGAGATAGTACATCATTCCTTGTAACTGATCACTTCAATAAGTGCTAAGATGTGGTGTCCCACATCCCAAAAAATTCACCACAACATGTTAGGCATTTTAGAAAACCGCTCAATAGCTCTAGAAAGATATTTCACAATAATAATGAAAAGGGTAGGAGAGAGAGGGTCCCCTTGCCTTAACCCATGAGAAGAAGAGAAGAAACCATGCACTTCACCATTGAGAAGCAAAGAAAACCAAGAATTCTCAATCCCATTCTTAATTAAAGTAATAAATTGATTAGAGAATCCAAATAAAGCTGAGATTTTATATAAGGAAACCCAACCAATATTATCATAAGCTTTTGAAATGTCAAGCTTAAAAAGCAGGTTTCCACCATGAACTTTAGCATTTAAATCACGGATCATCTCTTGGGCTAAAAGAACGTTATCTGAAATGGATCACCCATTAACAAATCTGGTTTGATTGGGGGAGATAATTCTAGGAGGCAAGATACTCAACCTTTTAGCAAAAATTATAGAAATAAGTTTATTGAAAAAAGAGCAAAGGCTAATCAGCCTAAAATCTCTCCAAACTTCAGGATTTTCTTTTTTTGGAATTAAAATAATGGAGGCGCAAGCAAAATATTTGGGGAGAGTACTACCCTTAAAGAAATCAAGAATAGCTTTAACCAAGTCCTCTTTAATGATAATCCAACATTTTTGGAAAAAGAGGGTAGAATAACCATCAAGGCTAGCCACAGAGTTTGTATTCATACTATGCAAAGTGTCAGCAATTTCAAATTCAGAAGGTAAGAAAGAAAGCATCTTGTTATCATCATCAGAAAAAAGATTAAGAATAACTTCAGGCCAAGAAAAATCATCATAAGCGACATTATTATTAAGAAGCTCTTCATAAAAAGAAATAATAGAATTAGTAAGCTCCTTTTTATTCGAACACCAAACACCATCATTAGTTTTAATTTTATGTATGTGATTTAAAGCCTTTTTTTAACCATGGAAAAATATTTAGTATTACGATCACCATAAGAGATTCATTTAGAAGCTTTTTGCCACCAATAGGTCTCCATGTCTTGATAACATGTTAACCTATTTTTAGCTTGAGCCAACAAATGAATTTTAGGGTCATAACAACAATCATCTTCCAAAACTATAACCTCATTCTCCATTTCTTTGATATTGACAAAAAGTTTCTTCAAACAATGTTTATTCCACCAATTAAGGCATTATTTAAGTCTTTTTAATATAAGGTATGCCCAATGAGAAGGTAGAACTTTCCAGAAGCTCATCATTCCAAGAAGTCACTGAAGTCAACTTAGGCAGTGGCAAAGTTCTACCTCTGAGGATAGCCCCTCCATAGGATTCTCTACCCATGGATATGCTTGTGGATGACTAAGACAAAGTTGATTATAATTTCCTAGCACACCTTAGAAAGTTTCAAGCTAAGTTAAGCATATACGGCGCCATTATCTCATCTAAATAGATGAGGAAATCTCTAATCAAGGCCTTACTTGATCTAGAGATATGCTTAGCTCAGTTGATCACTATTAAAGAGGAGGCATGTCACACGAAGGACATCTTAGGTGTTACATTCAGCGATGAAGAATTACACCTAGGGATAATTGAGCACAACCGACTCTTTACATTATATGTTTTTTGTTGAAATTTAATTAGATTACAAAGACTTATAATCCACCAACACAAGGTTGTGGGAATGCCTAGGAGGTGAGAATTTATGCTCGTAGACTAAAGGAAATAGTTACCTCAGATCCTAAATCTAGGGAGCTTTAGTACGAGCTAAAGCATGGCCTAAATCTAAGCAATAGGTGGACATAAGGGTTTAACTCCACAAGAAAGAATAAATTATCTGACTTCTGGACTTATAACTACCTGGAGTGGCAACCAGCTAACTCCTATAATTTTAAAACTATGTAGTTCAGTCTTATTAATTATAAGATTGCTAAGGCAGTTATTTAATTAGAAAGAGACCAAAGTCCTAAACACACTCCCTAAGAGACTAGAGCATGAGTGGTATGAGAATATGAATTAATCTATCAATGCAAAATCTTTTTAAATTTTATTTCATTTTAGACACATCATTTTGATAGAGGCTTTAGGATTTCTTATGCCTAAATGCATGATGAAATAGGTTATGGGTCAAATCAACTAAAAGGTGTTCTCCACCACAAGGGATGCCCTCATAGGTCAAGCATTCTTTTGTTGTGCAAGGATGGAGATCATTCATGTTTAAGGGAGAAAGACTATGCATGCATGATGCGAAAGATACAATCATACAGCTAAGGGGTTGCTAAATCTTTTAATTATCTTATTTATGTCTTAGGATTTATGATGAGGTTATGAGTTGTTTAAAATTTATTTATGAGTGATTAGTTGTGCAGAAAAGTTATTTTTATCCTAAGAGCCTAATCATATCGAAGCAACACATTAAAGCATCAATCATTTAAGAAACTACAAAAAGCATGCTATCCTAATGTACAATGTAAATATAATATAAAAAAATTATATAAACAATCATAAAAGAATAAAAGGCCGATGCGGTTGGGTACCGCCATACAACCCGAAGAGAGAAAAGATGGGCATCCGAGCTATACCTTTATACAACCTAGAATATGAAAGAATAATTATAATTATATTAAATGCTATGGGTGTCTTCTTTCTTCATATCTCCATTTCTGATTTGGTTCCTTTGATTTGGATGGTGCTTACTTTTAAGGCATCGTAAGGCACCCCAAGACAAAGCCTTCTGAAACTGCTCATACTAATCTCTCGTTGCACTAATCCTAATTCCTATTGCAAAAAATACATTTATGTGAGAAAAGTAAATTTACCTACACCTGCAAAATAGAGGTTAGCTAAATATACATATAATCCCAAGCAGTTGTATTTATAATTTGGACTTAGCACCCTACACATAGGTAACTAAGCCCAACTGTCATAACTTGGATTATGCTTAGGGATTTATGCAACCTACAAAAAGAGCATTCATATTTATTTTAATCATCCCTTAAGCATAATCCCCTAAGGAAAATATGATTAGGCTAATATTAAACTATCATCCAGTCTACATAAATGTATTCTCACGATGTCTTGACACACATGGATGTATACATAAATGAGGGAAAGAAAATCATGCAAAGGTTGTATATTTTGTTTGATTGAATCATTTATATATATGATTTAAAGCTCTATCCAAATTATAATGCTGAAATACATAAGAATGAAATCAAATGGGTAATGTCATCGTTAAAACCAAGAAAGTGAGGTAACCAAATGACCTCTTTAGGCTAGCTAAAGCCTGTTCCTGGATTTCCAGACTATATACCCATTACCATTCAAACTTATATAAATCAACACATAAATAAAGGAAAGAGATCTCAACATTCATACACTTAAGCTATAAGTACATGCATTTCTTATGTATTTATAACTAGCATCATAACACATATAATTATTCATTTGTAAGCTTCTAAAAAATACATTTGAATTTAATAGTGATAATTTCCATGCTATATTAAATTAAATCAACACATGCAAGCTTAAATAATCAAAATTCATTTTATTTTACTTAATTTTTATAAGATGGATGCATGAATTCAAATGACATACCAAATTTAACATGATTGGAAAGAGTACAATCAAATATATGCATGTGATTGATTCAAACAAACTAGTTCTTAAGGACAATCAAATCAAATAAGATTATTTAAAGCAAACCAAAGCTTCTTTATTAATTAAGTTTTGGAATTGATTTGATTTAAAGAGGAGAAGAGAAATCATCACTTGTTATTTTAAACCCATTCCTACATTAGTGATTTGATTTAATTTAATGAAATGTAATTAAGTTGATTTTATGGGTTAATTATGTTGAACCCTTAATTAAATGAATTAATTACCCTTACCTATGTCACCTTAAAGTAATTAACTAAATAATTATGAGCCAACATGATATGCATGGAAAATAAACTTGTAATGATCTTAGGAAATAAAAGGGGCCAAATGAATTGACTCATGATTAATAGTTAATTAGAAGAAGGGACTTAATTAATTACTCTTATGGTTTTCCCACACATGTGGACTAACCATAATTTCATTAAACTCCTTTTGATTATTAAATACCTAAAGATCTACCCCATGATTTATTAATTAAGGTATGATGTGATTATGATTTCAATTTGATTAAGTGATTTAATTAATTAAATCTTAATTAATTTCATTTTAGAAAGCGTGAAATGAACTTAGGGAAAGGGGTCCCAACCTATTCCTTAGTTCACTATTGAACAATAATTAATAAACTTAATTAACTAATTTATTATTGTTCATGGGATTAATCATTAATTAACTTAAAAGAGTAGAATATTTAATTATTTTCCTAATTAAGTGAGAAATATATCCCAAGAAAATCATGGGAGGCAGAGGTCATCCCATTAAATTAACCCACAAAATTTGGGATTAATTAAGTGATTAGTAATTAAGCTAATAAATTTGGTAATTAAATCTTAATTACTGTTCAAAATTAGTTAAGATCATTTTAATTAATTTTCCTTTGAAATACCTTTAAAATGAGTATTTTTTTGCATTTTTTTATTTATCTATGATTTTTATAAGTTTCAGCTATTAAAAATAATTAATTGTTTAATTAAAGCCTAATCTAGGCACCACGCGTGCACAATGCTTTCTTCCACATGGTGTCGTGAGCTACTTATAACTGACCTGACTCAATGCCTACGTGATAGCGACAGATGTGCTTTCTCATCCACCATCTGATCTAATATCAAGTGGCAACGATTAATCCCATAGATTAATAGGATTAGATTAGATTGATCTAGTGGATCTAATCATGACCGTCCATTTTGATCATGTGAAATGGATAGTGCGTGATCTAACATCATGCAAGTGAGGGAGAATGTAGTTTGTCCACCATTGCTCACTTGATCTGAGCTTATCTGAGCTCAGATCAACCCCAAAAGGATCCCACACCTTCACGACATCGATCAGAGGGGATCCAATGGTCATGATTGCAGGAGATGCAAGTTTTCTTCAAAAGTTTCCATCCCATTTTTTCCTAAGGATTAGTTTTGGAAGCATACCTCATCAAAGCTCAAGACCAATGGCTCGAACAATTGAGGAAGCTTCATCTAGTGGAGATGAAGCCCTGTTGAGAAGCAATTGGATCAATTCCTTGATGTTCGCTTAGAAGGCCATGAACTGACAATTTTGAGCTCACCTTTGATTGAAGTCCCACCTCCGGTGCTCGAGAAGCTTGGGAGATGATTCATTCTTACTCGATGAGGCCTAGGGAAGGTGCGTGGAAAGTTAATTTGAGTTTGATGGAGAAATGGTGAAGTCTGGTCAAAATGGGAGCATATTTCAAGATGGATGAATGGTATTTTTGAACGAGGAAGCTTGGGAGCTTAGGAATGGCTCTAGCCATCTCTTGGGTGTAGGCTCTATGGAATGATTTTTTTTGTGTTTGAATGGAAAAGGAGGTGTATACCCCTTCATCTGAAATGGTGGGATCGAGTTTGGCTTCTAGTGGTCACCATCTCGTGGAGAGTATGTGGAGGAGGTGAGTTCGCTTGGTTGAAGGTGGAGGTGGCTAATGAGAAATCATGGGTGTCCTGGGTTCCAATTCCAATGGGAGGGTGAGGTGACTTCACTCCCATGGGTCAGACCCAAATACCCCTTTAGTTAGGAGCTGTGTGGACCATTGGGAGAGTACAAGTGGCCAAGGAAGGAAATGACCACTTACATGGGTGATTTGTCTCATGTGATTCCCCTTGACCTAAGAGTATAATGATAATTTAGCATTGATTTGATTGGGCAAATTTTAAATGTCCAAAATCCCAAATTTCAAGTCAATTGGAGTTAATTTGGTTAGGTTTGGCTCAATTTGACTCATTTAGGTCAAATTGGGTTTAGTTGGGTCAAATAGACCAATTGGTCAAATTGGGTCAAACCAAAGGTTTGGTCAAGTTCATATGATCATTTGGGATATTTTGGTTCAATTGGTTTGGTTTAGTTTGGCTTAGATTTGATTTTGGCTCATTTGAAATCATTTGGGTCAAATGTTGACCAATTTGACCAAATTGGCCAAATTATCCTGGGTTGGGAGTTTGTTTGGTTTAGATTCTTATCCCCAGCAGATCTTCTTTCCATAAATCATATAATCAAATCAAATTCAAACCTTATCCCCAGCAGATTTTTTTCCTCTATGCCCTTGACATAGACCCCTCACATGTCATGTCCAATGCATGCCTGATCCCCTAGCGAATCTCCCTCCGAATTCTCATCATATATTATTTCTTCTCTTATGCACACCTTTAAAACTTCAACCAAAAGCCTAACAATGTATTCCTTCAAATTAAATCATCTTAACATTGTAATCAACATTTTATGATTTGTGATGGTGCAAGCTCAAACTAATTATATAATATCATGCTAAACTTATTATAGTGTGAATTATAACACTATATCGTATTATAATATATGATGTTATACTATAATTTGCTATAATATAATATATTATCTAACATTACACCTCATTAGAATCATTTAAAAAGGAACAAATAAAAAATTTTTCTCAATACTTGAATAATGTTCATTTTGGATGTAAAATTGTTATTGTTCTATTAGAAATGGTACAAAATAGCATAATTTTGGTGATGCTTGTGCCGAATTTCACCAAATTCTTCCATCTCAACCTTCAAACTAACATTTTTGTGAGTTTTGACCCAATGTATTATAACAAAAGTAAAACATACTAAAATGTACAATAAAATTAAGTAACACACCGCCACACCCATCTATATGTGAAGTTATATTATTATGTACATTATATTTTAATATGCTTTCAAATAATATATTATCTTAAATTACACCTTAAAATGAATCACTTTAAGCAAAAAATTTGGGTCAAATGCATTAAGTTGACCAATTTGACCAAATTGGCAAAATTATCTTGGGTTGGGTGTTGGTTTGGGTTTAGTAGACCAAGTGAAGAGGATTGTAGGCTTTGGTTTCAATTAATTTGGATTTGGTTTTGATTTAGGCCAACTTGAACATTTAGGTCAATTTGGGCTTAGTAGGTAAATTGGGTTCAATGGGGTCCAATCATGGCTTTGGTCAAGTTCAACAATCAATTTGGAATGAACTTGAGACATTGGTTACAATCAATTTTATTTATATTTTGATTTGACTTAATTTGGTCTTTTATGTCAGTTTGAGTCAACCTAGGTCAAGAGGGCCAATTGGGTCAATTGAGGGTCAAGTCATATTCAAATATTGATTTTGATTTGGTATGAATCATTGGTTTCAAGGGATTTGGCTTGTAATTTGGCCAATTTGGGTTCATATGGGTTAAAGGATGGACTTGGTTTGACCCAATTTGTGACAATTGCCCAACCTAGGTGATCAACAATCATGATGGGAGATTTTTTGGTTCAATCTAATTTGGGTAGGATTAAAACTTAGCTCAAATAGGTCAAATTGGCCACTTTGGGTCAAGTGGACCAATGGGGTTTAACTAGCTTGATTTTGAGTTGAGTTTATATATGTATTTGGGATTGATATATAAATTCAATTGCAATTGGCTTAGGTTCAAATGGATTTTGGTTCATTTGAACATTTCAAGTCAAAAGGGTTAAGTTGGGTTTGAGTTGGGTTAATTTTGGTTAGGCTTGATGATTGTAGATTTCATTTATATTTGTGAATATGATTGAAGGTATGATTGATTCATGAGAGAATAAATTGATTTTGGGTTTTGGAATGAAGGAATTTGCTAAGTCCATAGAGTTGGGTCATGTGGCTTAGATTTGAATTTTAATTTGGTTTGATTTAGTTCTAATGATTTAAATGTATATTTCATTTAAATTTGTGAAGATGATTGAAAATATGATTGATTTGTGAGAAAGTCAATTGATTTTAACTTGATTTGGATTAAGATTTGGCTAAATCTATGGGATAGGTCATATGCCTTAGGAAGGGTTTTGATTTAATTTGATTTAGTTTTGATCATTTGAATGTAGATTTGATTTATATTTAGGACGAAGATTGAATATATATGTTTATTATGAGAAAATCAATTGATTTTGGATTGATTTGGATTAAGATTTGGCTAAGTCCATGGATAGGTCATATGGCTTAGGAAGGGTTTCAATTTTGGATTTTATAATGGGCTTCAATCATTTGGTTTTAGAATTTGGGTTTAGATTTGGATTTGAATTTGATGTTTAAATTTAGCTTGAGGTTTGGTTTGAGAAGGTGACCATGGATTACATTTTGGTTGTAGGGTAGGTGGATTATCCTAATCCCTAAGGCATAACCTAATCCTATGGTTAACCCTTCTATTTTTTAGGCTTAGGTTGAGTGTTTACCTAATTAATAGAAGTGTCTTATGACTAGGAAAGTCTTAGTGTCTAGAAGACTCCTAAGTCTAAGATGGAAGATTGAATTGACATTCTCAAAAATGAGGTCAATAGGCCTCTCCATAGTGTTGCTCTTAAGATAGATGATTGGAAGACCAAGAAAAGTTTCACATTAAAGACTTGGATACATCTTTCAATGCTTTGCTTGGGAGACCATGGATACATAAGAACAACATAGTTCCATACTCTCTACATAAGTATATGAAGTTTGTGAGAGGTGGGATCATCTATTATGTCAAAGGAGATCTCAAGCCATTTACAGTTCATGAGGTCAGCATATATGAGGATGCAGCTTACTACCTCCCTCAAAATCAACAAGTCTTCTTCTTGAACTTGACCAAAGTTTAAAAATAAAAATAAAAATAAAATAAAAAGAAAAAATAAAAAGGAAGAGAAAATGAAACAGAAAATAAAAGGGACCAGAAATAGACTTGAAGGAGGAAGTGGAGCATGACATTAAATTCCACCCACAGTTACTCCATTCATATGGGATGACCTCCACCGTGAGGAAAAGGCTAGTCGAGGTAGAGGGGTGGAAAACCTCCTTATTGACAACCTAATATAAGATATGTCCCAGAGAGTACACCCTATATATAGACTTAGAATCTAGTTCATAGATGAGTCTTATATGGTTAGCACACCAGCCTCTTCTTAGTAGATTCCTTTGGAGGTGACACTTATAGAGATGAAGATCGCTCCAAAGCAAAGCATAAGTTTATCCAAATCTATATGTGAAATAGTTAGGCATCGCTTGGGAAACTTTAACCCCACTTTTCCCTCAAAAGTCGAGGAAGTCATCCATGTGAAGACTCGAGGTTCTTCCTAGGAGCATCATCCTCAAGTCAAGAAGTTGATGCAAAACTTGAGGATGATTCATATAAAGATTTAATAAAATTATGTTTTGATTGGTACATGCCTTGTATTGATAATTTAGCAAAGAAAGGGTTAATCCAACATACTTGGTCAAAGCATAGGTCAAACTACTTCAAAGGAATGTGGAAGAACAATTGAAAAAGCTCTCAATCAAGACCGGGACTAGGATTCAGTACAGTGGGTCCACTCAATGATGATGATTACTACTTAGTCATCACCATCATTTAGAATCTTATAGGTTTTTTCAAATCACATTAACTCATATGAGGAGTTGTGCTTAGAAACTTTAGATGATCCAGATGATTTTGGAGTTAAAGATGCACCACCAGAGTTTGAACAAGAGATCAAGTCAATCATTGACGAGCTCATGGAAATCAACTTAGGAACTAAAGAAGATCCACGCCCGACATATATCAGTTCTTTATTGAATGAAATTAAAACCAATGACTTATTTAAGCTATTGATTGAGTTTAAGGACTACTTTGCATTTAGTTATGAAGAGATACTGGATTGGCTCCTAACACAGTGGTCCATAAACTAGCAATAGAGCCTACTGCTAACCCTATCAAGCAAGCTCCTACGTGCATGCGATTAGACATAGAACAACAGGTTATTTCTGAAGTCAAGAAATAGATCGATGCTGGCTTCATTCAAAAAGAAAAATACCTTACCTAATTAGCCAGCGTCATCCCAGTTAAGAAAAAGAATGGTCAAATTTACATATGCATCAATTTTAGGGATCTAAATAAGGCATGTCCAAAAGACAAATTTCCACTACCAATCTCGAAGCTAATGGTGGAGATTGCCTCATCTCATGCAGTATTCTCTTTCATAGATGGCTCATCTAGATATAACCAAATAAAGATGGCTCTTTAAGATGAAAGAAACATAGTTTTTGGATCCCCGATCAGAATCTATTGCTATAAGGTTGTGGCTTTTAGCCTTAAAATTGCCGATGCTACATTACAGTGAGCTATGAATCAATTCTTCGATGAACTCATTCATCATTAAGTCGAGTGCTATGTCAATGATCTCATGGTCAAAAGTAGAGAAAAGGAAAATCATCTCTTTGACTTGAGAGTAGTTTTTGAAAGTTAAGTCAATATAACTTCAAATTGAACCCCTTGAAGTGTGCATTCGGAGTAGCTTCAGGAAAATTTCTTTGGGTTTTTTATCCGACACCAGGGATTCAAAATTGATCCGGAGAAGATCAAGCCAATATTAAAAATTTGACCCCCTAAAAGATTAACTCAACTCAGATCATTCTAAATGCGGGTGGCATATCTAAGATGCTTTATATCTAATCTATCGAAGATGTCATACTCATCAAAAGGATGCCAAGTTCAAGTGGAATGATAAGTGTGAGCATGCCTTGAAGACATCAAGCATTACATGATGACACCACCAATTCTAGCCCTATCTTGGGCAAGCTACTCATACTTTACACTATTACATTAGATGACTCCTTTGGTGCTTTGTTAGCCTAAGCCAATGATGAAGGGAAGGAAAATGCACTACCTCGCCTATCATCTAATCCCTATTGAGGCTAATTATCCACCCATTGAGAAGCATGCCTACCTTTAATCTTTACATCCCAAAAGCTACATCATTACATGCTTTCACATAAGGTGAACTTAATCTCTAGGATCACCCACTAAAGTATCTAATGACATGACCGATGCTATCCGATGGTTGGCATGATGGTCCATGATCCTATGTACTTTGACATACCCCCTTCATGCGATGAAAGGATAAGCACTAGAAGATTTCTTAGTAGCGCACCTATTTTGTGTTGACTCTTCACTTAGTAATGATCTCCCTAATGAAAAAAGGATACTAGCATTCACCACTAAGAGATGTACTTTGATGTCTCATCTTTCTCTTAAAGAGGAGAAGAACCATAATCTACTATTCTAGAAAGGCGGGTAGGAATAGATCTCTTAACTCTAGACCATAATATGAGATTCTCATATCATCTTTCCAATCGCACCAAATAATGAAGTCAATATGAGGCTCGATCATGTCATGAGTTAGCCGTTACTAAGCATCCAACATCAACATCTTTGGGGTTCTCGCCTAGTTATCAACCAAATCAGGGTCCTATAAAGTTAAAAAATCCCAAGCTCTATCACTACCACAAGTATACCATAGAGTTGTTAGCCTAAATCGGTTACCATTTTAAGATTCCTCGAGGAGAGAATGTTGTATTCTTTAGCCAAGCTTACCAAGGAGTTAGCATGTTTGGAGGATGAGTCCATATCAATAAAGGTCCAAAATAGATAATTCTTATCCCTTGTTGATATTAAACTCATCAAAAAGTACTCTCTTGAAGGGGAGGTCATCATTTCTAAGAAGGATGATGAGTTATATTGGAGGCAACCATTCATGGATTGCCTAAATAAAGGGAAACTACCTCAAGAGAAGTCCCAAGCCTATCAGATGAAGTAGAGAGCACTTTCCTATGCTCTTGTTGATGGTGTCTTGTACCAAGGGTCTTTCAATCATATATGGTTACATTGTTTTGAGAAGCATGAAGACCTTAAGATTGTGATCGAGGTACACTCAAGATTAGGTAGACCCAACCAATCCGATCCAAAGATGAAAGCCTAGATTAAGAGACTAGGATACTACTAGCCATCGATGATCAAAGATGGCATAGATACTGCTAGGCGATGCCACCAATGTCAAATACACAATATGGTCCAACACCAACCACCCAATTTCAGTCACATAGTAGTTGCTCTAGGTTGGGTTGACATGCTACCCTACTAGTGTGTCACCTCAATGGTCTTCTTTCTTTGGAGGATGTAAGTCTGCTATGCTTTCCTTCCTTACTTTGCCACTACACACCAATGAGCACCTTGTTAGTTTAGTAGGCCTTATTGCGTGGCTGATAAGCTACTTCATGTTGGCTTCATTTAAGAGGATATGAGTCTGCTATGCTTGCTTCTTAGATTAGCCTTCGTGCACTAACTAGGTCAAGTATATTTGAGGTTTAGGATAAGTCCCCTAGCAACTCCTTTCCTCTTGATTACTTCAAGTCTGGGTCTTGTTCTTCCTCGGGGCTCACCGCTTAGTAGTCTAGGTCGATATATATGTCCCTCCGACGACACTATCCCGATGATTAGTTCTGCTTAGAAAGTTATAAGCCTACATGCTTTCTTTTCAGATTTATTATTGCACACTGAAAGACACCTTAGGTTGGTTGGTTCTCACTATGCTGATGGATACACCACTCGTACTGATGGATACACCTTAGGTTGATTGGTTCTCATACCTTAGGATACACCACTCATGGCAGATGTAAGTCTGCTACACTTTCTCCTTGGGTTGTCCATTGTACACCTATAGGCTTGCTTTTCCATGGATTAGGATAATGCCCTAAAAGCACCTCCCTTATGGGCACTATATTTGGATCACATCCTTTGTGACTTCATTTAGACACTACCCGGGTTACTATCAGATTGGACAGTTCTGCTTTCTTAGTAACCACCCCTATGGATGTGCAGATTCTCCCTTGGTCCAGCATATCTAAGATAGGTCAAGGCTGACATAGCCCCTTCTCAGTATGGTCCCTTGCACACCAACAGGGTCCACGTAAACATATAAAAAATATATATATTCACTTGTGGATTAGGAGGACACCCCTAGTGGTACCTTTTCCCAAGAAAGTATCCTATCTTTAAGGCAGTGTCAACAAAACTCCCTATAGGAATTACTTGGCTACTCTTGAGTTGATATAAGTTCCCAACAACATTCACTTAGTAGATGCCCCTATGTTGGGTTTGATTTATTGTGATACTAACAGGTCACCCATGTGGTTGTTCTCTACTTTAGAAGATGTAAGTCTGCTATACCATTTTCCTAGCAAGCCGTAATCAAAACCCTTAAGTTGGCTATCTCTACCCCACTGCTAGTAGACTATCCCTTTCAATTTGTAAATCTAAGATAAGACAAGTCCTATATAGCCCCTTCTTAGTGGGTCCATCGCACACCAATATGGTCTATAAATTAAATCTATCAAATTTGACTGAACTCACATTCCTAGTGGATATGCCCTCAGTTCAAAATCAAATTAAACCAAACAAACTATATCAAATAACATGAAATTAAGATAAAATTAATCTTGACTACTTTTGAGTTAACATAAGTCCCTAGTAGCATTCACAATGCCCCGTTCAATTGTGCATTTCAATCACCCGTGGTTATTTCTTGCTTTGGAAGATGTAAGTCTACTACGCCTTCTTCCTAGAATAGTCATTGCACACCGAAAGGAAACCCCTTAGGTTGGCTAGCTCTATCCCATAGCCAGTAGACTATCCCTTTGGATTTGTAAACTAAACATAGGTCAAGATTGATAGAGGCCCTTCTTAGTGGGTCCATCACACACTGACAGGGTCTATACATTAACTCAGATTAAATTAAACCCAATCTGATTTTCCCTTGTGGATTTAAATTACACTCTTCTCCCTAGTGGAGCCCCAAATCATATATAAACATGTTAAGCAAATAAATCGAATTTAAAACCAACCTTCTTGGTGGAACCAAATTAAACCAACTCCCCCAGTAGAGTCTAAATCAAAGAAATATAACCAAACTCTTATCCCCAAGAGATACATCCCCAAAAAATCTATGAAATCAAACTCAAATCTTAATCTCGAGTGGATAGCCTGAACTTGCTTCCTTAGTGGAAGGTTCATATACCTGATCCCTAGCATACTCGAGCCCATATCTCTAGTAGATATGCCTCCACATCGATTAAAACAAAATAAATTAAAGTTGATTCGATCTTAATCCTTGGTGGATTATAGATTCTTAACCCTAACAGATCTTCCTTCCATAAATCATATAATCAAATCAAATTCAAACCTTATCCCCATCAGATTTTCTTCTTATATGCCCTCGACATAGACCCTCACATGCCATGTCCAATGCATGTCTAATCCCCTAGCTGATCTCCCTCCATGTCCTTGACATGGAATTCTCATCAAATCATATTTCATCTCTTATGCACACCTTTAATACTTCAACCAAAATCCTAACAATGTATTCCTTTAAATTACATCATCTTAACATTGTAATCAACATTTTATGATTTGTGATGGTGCAAGCTCAAACTAACTATACAATATCATGCTAAACTAATTATAGATGAATTACAACACTATATTATATTATAATATATGATGTTATACTATAATTTGCTATAATATAATATATTATTTAACATTACACTTCATTAGAATCACTTAGAAGGAACAAATAATAAAATTTTCTCAATATATGAATAAAGTTCATTTTGATGTAAAATTGTTATTTTTCTATTAGAAATGGTACAAAATAGAATAATTTTGTTGTTGCTTCTTGGTGTGTGCCGTCAATTTGGTCAAATTCTTTCATCTGAACCTTCAAATTAACATTTTTGTGAGTTTTCACCTAGTGTATTATAACAAAAGTAAAACATACTAAAATGTACAATAACATTTAGTAACACACCACCACATTCATATATATGTGAAGTTATATTGTTATGTACATTATATTTTAATATGCTTTCATATATATATCTTACATTACACCTTAAAATGAATCACTTTAAGCAAGAAATTTATAAAATTTAGTTGAATAATGAACATTTATTTTGGATGCAAAATTCCATTATTTTGATTAAATGAGACACCATAGCACACCCCTAATGATGTTCCCTAAAGGTTACTTTAACTTTGGCCAAATCCCATCATCTCAGCTTATAAATCAATATTTTTATGAATTATACTAGTACAAACTCTACTACACCATACGTAATAAACTAAAATATGCTAAACAATAAGTACTAATACACAATAGTGTTATAATGCATGATGATGTTATGGCATCCTATATTATAATACACTATAACATATTACATATTATATTATATTGCATATCACAAAGGATTGCTTAAGATAAAAAAATAAAATAGTCTAAATAATAAAAAACTATATATTTTAGTCATATCACTTACACATTTTAAATTGAAATAATATATTATGATGTCATGCTCTACCTATTATTTTGGCCAAATTCTACCATTTTAAAGTCTAAATAAACATTTTATAAATAATGCTAGTGTAGGCTCGACATGATTGTAAAATACTAAAAGAATTTAAAAACAATATATTATGATATATGATGCTATACTATGCAACAACATATAGTATTTATTTTGAACATAAAATCTTACTACAAGTATGAAGCACTCCTTTAGTACTACAACCTAATTCCCACTTCAAATTTAACAAATTTCATCATCTGATTTATTAAATCAATATTTTTATGATTTATATTAATATATACTATAGGGAATAATATCGTAATGTACTAAATCATTTCAAAATATCTTATAACATCCAAAAACACATCACTACATGATCAAATATATGATGCTACATTATACTATAATATATGGTAATATTATATGATTTAGAGATAGGATTTAGTATTTAAATCTATAATTATCAAGGGAAAGTCTCTTGAAGACATTTTCTTTACCATCATAAGTATGTTAGGATTAGTTATTCTTCGATCTACCCCTAATGATATCTTTATTCAAGGTTTAGGATTAGGGGTTTGGGGTTTGGGGTTATAGAGGTTGGGTTTTAGGTTTAAGGTTTAGGTTGGGTTTAGGGTTTAGTTTAGGGTTATTTAGGTTTAGGTTTGGGTTAGGGATTGGGATTTAGGGTTTAAAGTTCATTGTAGGTTTTAGGATTTATGATTTATGGTTTTGGGTTTAGGTTTAGGGTTTTTTTTGCTAGGGTTTAGGTTTAGGTTTAGGATTTAGGTTTAGGGTTTAAGTTTTAGTATAGGATTTAAGGTTTAGGGTTTAAGGTTTTTTTAATAGAAACAAATTCAGATTCAATGTTTCTTTTTTTTTATTTCATCAACCAAGTAGCACCCCAAGTTTTCTAAGACACAAGTATGACATATAATAAACAAGTACCCATAGATCAAATCAAAAACCATAGATAAGTAGAACCGTCTCTACTCTAAAGAAATAGTTCCATAAGTAATAGATTAGATCATTCTTCGCTTTCTCTAGTTCAATAACCACCCCACCCTCGAGTAGTGGATCGCCATCAAATCCTTGATCTCTCTACCATCAGTTGTAACCTATCGCTCCTCCTACCCTCCATAACCACCACTACTCTAACCACCACTTCCATATCCACCACCTCCATATCCCCACCACCACCGCAATAATCGCCACCTCCTCTTTCAACCCAGATCAGATCGAGCCTGGTTGGAAGTGATGTTCCTACCACCAAGGTTACCACCCATTCTTGGGGTTTAGGTTTAGGGTTTAGGGTTTTGTGCTTAGTTTGGGTGTTTTTAGTCAGGTTTTGGGTAGGGTGTGGTAAGTTTTAGATTTGGCTTTAGTTAGGGTTTGGGTTTGTGGTTTAGGCTTTTAGGGTTTAGGGTGTGGGTTAGGGTTTATGGTAGGGTTTAGGGTTTAGTTTTGTGGTTTTAGGGTTTATTTTTTATGGTTATGGTCAGAGTAGGATTTTAGTTGTGGTTGGGTTTAGGTTAGATATTGTGGTTTAATGTTTTTTTTAAAAAATTAAACTGATCATTTAGTTTTATTTAGTTTATTTTAATTTATTTGAGTTTATTTTATTTTTTTTATTTTATGTAGGTTTATTTTTATTTTATTTAGTTTATTTATTTTAGTCTATTTTCAGTTTTATCTTAGTTTATTCTTGTGTTTTAGTTTATTTTTTAGTTGAGTTTTATTTTTATTTTATTTTTTAGGTTTAGGTTATATATTTTTTACTTTTAAGTGCAATATTAGGTTTTTATTTTATTTTTATAGATTTAAGTTTTAGGTTTACTTTTAGGTTTTATTTTTAGTTTAGGTTTAAGTTTATTTTAGTTTTATTTTATTTTATTTAGTTTGGGTTTAGGTTTCTTTTTTTTATTTTAGGTTTAGGTTATTTATTTTAGTTTAGTTTATTTTAATTTTGGTTTAGGTTTATTTTATTTTGTTTATTTTATTTTTATTTTAGGTTTATGTTTTTTTTGGTTTATTAGGTTTTAATTTTATTTATTTTTCAATTTCATCCTTAGGTTTATTTTTAAGTTTAGGTTTTTATTTAATTTTTATTTTATTTTATTTTAAGTTTATTTTATTTTTATTTTTTATTTTATTTTATTTTTTATTCTTATGTCTATTTTATTTTTTTTAGTTTAGTTTATATATTTATTTATTTTTTTATTATTTATTAGGTTTATTTAGTTTAGTTTATTTTATTTTATTTATTGTATTTAGTACTTTTATTTATTTATTTTAGGTTTATTGGGTAGGTCAGGGGCTCAGGGTCAGATCATTGTGGCCTGGGTGGCCTGGGCTCAGTGGTTTCAGTGGGGCCCAGGGCCTCAGGGCCTGTGGCTAGTAGAGCCTGTGGTAGGGCCTAGTGGGCTCAGTGGCCCAGGTGTGTGGATCAACAGAGCCTAGGTCATAGTTTAGTCAGGTTTAGGGAAGCTCAGTGTCATGGCTTCAGTGGCCTGAGTTTAGGATTTAGTTTATCAGTGGTGGTAGGGTCAGTTAGTGTGCCCAGGTTTAGGTTTTCAGCTCAGTGGTTAGTGGGTAGGGCTCATATTTTAGGCTAGGTTTTAGGTTTAGATGGTTTAGATTTACCATTTAAGATTAGTGTTTAGGGTTTTTTTAATTTTAAATTAACCAAACGATGTTTAAGTTTATTTAGTTTATTTAGATTATTTTATTTATTTTAGTTTATTTTATTTTTATTTTATTTAATTTAATTTAATTATTAGATAGTTTATATAATTTTTATTATTTTTGTTTAAGTTTTATTTTAGTTTATTTTTATTTTATGTTTTATTTTTTACTTATTTTATTTTATTCTTTTAGGTTTATTTTATTTTTATTTAGCCAGTTTTACATTTTTAGTTTATTTTTAGTTTTAGTTTGTGGTCACTTTAGGTTTCAGGTTTTTAGTTTAGTTTAGTTTGAGGTTTAGGCCTTTTATTTTGTGGTTTAGGTCAGTTTAGTGGCTCAGTGGCCTGGGTTTCAGGTGTGGTTTAGGCCTAGTCAGGGATTTAGGGCCTAGGTGATCAGGTTGTGGCCTGGGTAGGGTTTATTTTATGGTTTAAGCTCAGGTAGGGCTCAGTGAGGTTTAGTAGGGTTTTGGGGTTAACCCAGTGTAGGGCTCAGTTGATTTAGGTTAGTGGGTTTAGGCTCATGTTTGGGTCAGGTCCGTGGTCAGCCAAGGGTTAGTTAGCCTCAGTTTTAGTGGCCAGCTCAGATTATAGGGTGTGTCCAGTGTCGTGGTTTTATTTTAAATTAACCAAACCCAAGCAGGTAGGTCCATTATTCATTTTATTATATTTTTATTTTAGTTTATTTTATTTAGGTTTATTTTTATTTATTTATATTAATATTTATTTTAGTTGAGGTTTTTTATTTTAGTCCATTTTTTTAGATATGTTTATCTTATTTTTTAGTTTAGTTTTATTTCATTTTATTTAGGTTTATTTTATTTTTGTTTATGTTGAGGTTTTATTTTTAGGTTTATTTGTGGTTTATTTTTTTTCTCAGTTTAGGTTTATTTTTATTTTCTTTATTATTTATTTTAGCTTTTATCCAGCTAGCTCAGCCAGGTTTATTTATTAGTTTAGGCCTTTTCTTTTATTTATTTATCTTTGCTCTAGGTCAGGGCCTGGGGAGTTCAGTATAGGCTTTATAGGGTTTGGGTTTTGGTTTTTAGGATTTTGTTTGGGTTCAGTGGTTGTTTAGGTCAGTGTCAGATTAAGTGGTCTGGCCTTGGGCTCAGGGCCTGGTTCAGGTTTAGGGGTTTGGGTTTAGGTAGGGTCAGCTCAGGTTTGGGTAGGATTTTTTGTGGCTCAGGGTTCAGAGGCCAGATTTAGGATCAGATCTTTCCAGTGGTATGGTTTTATATTTTTGAAAAAATTACAAACCCAGAGTTTAGTTTATTTAGTTTATTTTCATTTATTTTAGTTTATTTTATTTTATTTTATTTAGGTTTTTTATTTCTTGGTTTATTTATGAGTCATGTTTATTATTTTAGGTTTGGTAGGTTTTTTAGTTTTAGTTTATTTATTTTATTTTGGTTTTAGTTTTATTTTTTACTTTAGGTTTATGTCGATTATTTTATTTTTTTAGGTTTAGGTTTTAGGTTTTATTTTAGGTTTTTATTTTTTATTTTATTTAGGTTTATTTATTTTGTTTTATTATTTTATTTATTTTTTTTAGTTTATTTTAGGTTTAGGTTTTCATTTTATCTTTATTAATTTTTTTAATTTTAGTTTAGGCCTAGGTTTTAGGTTTATTTAGGTTTAAGTTTTATTTTATTTTATATTTTATTTTAATTTTATTTTAGTTTTTAATATTTTAGGTTTTATTCTTATTTTTAGTTTACTTTAGATTTTATTTATTTATTTTAATTTTATTTTATTTTATTATATTTTTAGGTTTAAGTTTACATATGTTAGTGTTTTATGCTTTTATTTTATCTTATTTTATTTATTATATTTTTAAATTTTATTTATTTATTTTAGGTTTATTTTAGTTTAGTTTTTAGGTTTTTTTAGTGGTCAGGGTAGTGGTTGTGGTTAGCATTAGGGCTCATTTAGGGATTGGCTTAGGGCCTGGCTCAGGTTTTGGGTCTGTTTAGGGCAAGAGGCAAGTAGGTAGTGGTTTAGGGTCAGATGTTTAGGGTTTTAACATTTATTTATTTTTTTTTAAAATTAAGCAAAACAGTGGTTTATTTCTTTTTTTATTTAGTTTATTTTTTTTTATTTTATTTGGTTTATTTTATCTCTTTTTTTATTTAGTTATTTTTTTTTATTTTAGTTTATTTATTATTTATTTATTTTAGTTTATTTTTAGGTTTAGTTTAGTTTAGGTTTATTCTTATTTTATTTTATTTTATTTTATAGTTAGTTTATGTTTTATTTTATTTATTTTAGGTTTAGTTTTTATTTTATTTTATTTATTTGGTTTAGGTTTTTTTTGTTTTTTTTATTTTGGTATTTTAGGTATTATTTTTTAGTTTAGGTTTAAGCTTCACTTAGTTTATGTTATTTTATTTAGGGTTTAGGTAGTTTAGGTTTAGTTTATTAGGTTTAGGTTTAGGTTTTATTTATTTTAGTTTTGTTTATCTAGTTTAAGTTTAGGTTTATTTTAATTTAATTTTATGTTAAGGTTTTTTTAGTTTAGGTTTTAATTTTATTTTATTTATTTATAGGTTTATTTTAAGTTATTTTTATTTTATTTGGTTTGTTTTATTTTATTTTAGGTTTAATTTTTTTTTATTTTAGGTTTTTTTATTTTAGTTTAGTAGTTTTTAATTTATTTTTTGTTTTAGTTTAAGTTCTAATTTATTTTATTTTATAGTTTTTATTTTATATTTTATTTTCTTTTAAGTTTAGGTTTAGGTTTATGTTTAATTTTATTTTATTTTGGTCTAGGTTTTTTTATTTTTTATTTTTAGGTTTTATTTAGTTTAGGTTTAAGTTTTTAGTTTTTTAATGTTTTTTAGTTTTTGTGAGGGTTTAGGGTTGGGGGTTTAGTAGAGTTTAGGGTTTAGGGTTTATGGTTTTTTTAGGGTTTAGATTGAGGGTTTTAGGGTTTAAGGTTTAAGTTTGGTCTATGGTCCATGTTTTAGTTGGGTTAGATTTTTATTTTTCTATTTTATAGAAAACAAATCAGATTCAACATTTCTTCTTTTGATTTCATTAACCAAGTAACACAACAAGTTTTCTAACACACGGCACAACATAGATAAAATGAGTAGAGCAAATCAAAAACTCTAGATAACTAGCACCATCTCCCCTCCGCCACCACCACAGCTGTAACCTCTGTCTCTCCTCTCGCCTTCATAACCACCACTGCTCCAACTACCACCTCCATATCCACCAGCACCTTCAGATCCCCCACCACTGCTACGATAACCGCTACCTTTGCCTTCGCCTCCACTACCAAATCTTGAGTGAGCCCTGATGATGTTCTTGCCGGTTCTGCCATTCTAGCTTAGTTTAGGTTTAGTTTATTAGGTTTTAGTTTAGGTTTATTTTTTTAATTTACTTAGTTACTTTAGGTTTAAGTTTAGGGTTTGGGTTTAGGGTTGGGTTTAGGTTAGGTTTTAGGGTTGGGTTTGTTTAAGAGTTTTGTGGGTTTAGGGTTTGGGTTTAGTGGTTTTGTTATTCTTTATTATTTTAGGGTTTAGGTTTAGGGTTTAGGGCTAGGTTTAGAGTTTGGTTTTTAGGATTAGTTTAGGTTTAGGATTTAGGTTTATATTAGGTTTAGGGTTTAGGGTTTATTTTAGGTTTAGGGTTTTTTTAAATTAAGTAAACCGACAGTTTAGTTTATTTTTTATTTATTATTTATTTTAGTTTATTTTATTTCTTTTATTAAGGTTTATTTTTATTTTATTTAGTTTAGTTTATTTATTTTAGGTTTATTTATTTAGTTTAGGTTTTTATTTTAGTTTATTTTTTTAGGTTTAGGTTTAGGTTTAGGTTTATTTTTTAGTTGAGTTTTATTTTATTTTATATTTCTTTTAGGTTTTATTTTTTTATTGTTAGGTTTAGTTTAGGTTTTATTTATTTTATTTTAGTTTATTTTATTTGTTTTATTTTATTTTATTTTAGGTTTATGTTTTATTGTTTATTTTATTTTAGACTGAATCTATTTTAACTCATTCATCATCAAGTCGAGTGCTGTCGATGTTCTCATGGTCAAAAGTTGAGAAATGGAAGACCATCTCTTTGACTTGAGAGTATTTTTTGAACAATTAAGATAATTTAACCTCAAAAGAATTGAAGTGTGCATTAGTAGCTCGTGAAAATTTCTTGGGTTTGTTGTCCACACCGGGAATTCAAATCGACCGAGAAGATCAAGGTGATATTAGAAATGCCACACCCTAAAAGTTTAACTCAACTCGATCATTCCAAGTGCGACATGATCTAAGATGCTTTATATCCAACCTATTAGGAAGATGTCAACCATTCTTAGAACTTATCAAAAATGATGTCAAGTTCAAGTGGGATGAAAAGTGTGAGCATGCCTTTGAAGACCTCAATTATTACTTGAAGATGCCGCTGATTCTAGTAGCCCCTATCCTGGGCAAGCCGCTCATACTTTACACTGCTATGTTAGAAAACTCTCTTGGTGCCTTGTTGGCCCATGCTAATGATGAAGGGAAGGAAAATGCACTATATTGCCTCAGCCATCATCTAATCCCTATTGAGGCTAATTATCTAGCCATTGAGAAGCATTTCCTATCTTTAATCTTTGCATCCCAAAAGCTACAACACTAGATGCTTCCTCATAATGTGAACTTAATCTCTAAGATCAATCCACTATAATATCTCATGACATGACCGACACTATCCGGACTGTTGGCATGACGGTCCATGATCCTCTCACAGTTTGACATTACCTTAATACCCCTCCGTCTAGTGAAAGGACAAGAGCTAGTAGATTTCCTAGTAGCACACCCACTTCTTGCTGACTCTTTGCTTAGTGATGATCTCCCTTATGAACAAATCAAGAACTTAGGTGATACTAGTATTCATCGCTGGGAGATGCACTTTGATGGTGTGGCTTCCTCTCAAAGAGGAGAAGAACAACAATCTACTATTCCATGAAAGGCAGGGGTAAGAATAGTTCTCTTAATTTGACGTGATGATGAGATTCTCATCTATCCAATCCACCAAAGATCGAAGCCAAATATGATGCTAATTGTCCGAGTTAACTTTTACTCTAAGAATCAATAACATCAACATCTTTGGGGATTCTCAGCTAATTATCAACCAAATTGCTAAGTCCTATAAGGTTATAAAGCCCAAGCTCCATCACTACCCCAAGTACACCATGGAGTTATTGACCCAAATACCAGAGGTTACCATTTATAAGATTCCTCGAGGACAATATGCCTTAGTGTATGATCTAGCCAAGCTTGCCAAAGAGTTGGCATGTATGGAGGATGAGTTCATATTAAGAAAGGTCCAAATAGACAAGTCTTATATTGAACTCATAAAAAGTACTCTCTTGAAAGTGAGGTTGTCATTGCTAAGAAGGATGAGGAGTTAGATTGGAGGCAAAAAAATCATGGATTACCTAAATAAAGGCAAACTACCTCAAGAGAAGTCCTAAGCCCATCGATGCAGAGCACTTTCCTATGCTCTTGTGGATGGTGTTATATACTGGCAGTCTTTTGATCACATGTGGTTACATTGTTTATACAAGCATGAAGCCCATAAGATCATGATCTGGTACACTGTGATTATGTGAACCAACCAATCCACCAAGATGAAAGCCAAGATCAAGAGACTAGGATATGCCATCGATGATCAAATATTGCATGGATACTGCTAGGCAATGCCACAATGCCAAATACATGGTGTGGTCTTACACCAACCACCCAACATTCTACATCCTACATCGTCGTGGCCATTCGGTGTTGTACATAGTGGGTATTGATCCTCTTCCTTCTAAGGGTCATCGATTCATCTTATCTGCTACTAACTAGTTTTTGAAATGGGCAAAGGAGATTTCGTTCAGAGAGGTCACAACTTAGCATGTGCTCCAATATTTTAGGAACTATATCTTATATAGGTTCAGATTTTCTCAATGAATTATATCTGATAATGGTACTACATTCAAGAGCACTGAGATCAACAACTTTTCTTGGAGACACATCATAGATTGGAGATATTCTACCATCAACTACCCGAGGGCAAACGACTTAGCAGAAGCCTTCAACAAAACTCTCATCCAAATACTAAAGAATACACTCGACAACAACAAGCAACAGTGGCATCAGTAGTAAGTTGAAGCCATATGGGCCTACCACATCACATATAGGACTCCAACTCAGTCTACTCCTTTATCCTTAGTGTGTGGGTCCGAAGCCATTCTACCATTAGAATTCTAACTCCCATCATAAAGGATGGGTAGCAAAATCACAACAGAGCAGAATGCCAAGTTGCTGTTAGAAGAGCTCGAAGGCTTGAAGGAGAGACGCATGCGGGCAACTTTGAGTTGAGATAACGCCCCCAACGGTACTCACTCAAAGAATGCTAGGTGAGGTGACGTACACCCTACTAGTGTGTCATCTCAATGGTCTTCTTTCTGGAGGATGTAAGTCGTGACACATTCCTTCTTTACCACCTTCGACACGAAAGTGCCTTGTTAGTTTGGTAGGTTAAGGTTTTAGGTTTCTTTTTAAGGTTTTATTTTTAGTTTAGGTATAGGTTTATTTTAGTTTATTTTATTTTATTTAGTTTAGGTTTAGGTTTAGGTTTAGATTTTTTTTTTTAGTTTAGGTTTCAGTTTTATTTATTTTATTTTGTTTGTTTTAGTTTAGGTTTAGGTCTATTTTATTTTATTTTATTTCTAGTTTTTTTAGGTTTAGGGTTTAGGTTTTATTTTTTTTTTTTATGTTTTATTTTTGGATTTAATTTTAGGTTTAGGTTTTTATTTATTTTTTATTTTATTTTATTTTAGGTTTAGTTTTTATTTTATTTAAGTTTTTTATTTTTTAGTTTAGTTTAAGTTTTTATTTTTTTTTACTTTAGTTTCATTTTTATTTTTTAATTTATTTTCTTTTTAAATTTAGGTTTGGGTTTAGGTTTTAGTTTATGTTTTTATTTTGTTTTAGTTTTTTATTTTATTTTGGTTCATGTATTTTATTTATTTTATTTTTAGGTTTTATTTAGTATTGGTTTAGGTTTTTAGCTTTTTAGGGTTTAGGGTTTAGGGTTTAGGGTTTAGGGTTAAGGATTTGGGGTTTAGTGTGATGGGTTTAGGGTTTAGGGTTTAGGTTTTAGGTTTAGGGTTTAAGGTTTAGTTTTTTTAACAAAGAACAAATTCAGATTCAACATTTCTTCTTTTTGATTTCATCAACCAAGTAGTACCCCAAGTTTAATAAGACCCAAGCGGTGACCTATATCAAAAAGAGCACCCATAGAGCAAATTAAAACCCCTAGATATGTAGAACAGTCTCCATTGTAAAGACATAGTTCCATAGGAAGCAGATCAGATAGGCCATTCTTCGGTTTCTCTATTTCCCTCAGAACCACCCCAAACCTCTCGAGTAGCCGGATCTCCCATCATATCCCCGTTCTCTCCCTCTACCACCACCACGACTGTAACCTCCGTCGCTCCTCTCATCTCCATAACCACCACTGCTCTGACCACCACCTCCATATCTACAAGCACCTCCAGATCCCTCACCACCACTATGAAAGATGTCGCCTCCACCTTCACCTCCACCACCAGATCTAAACTAAGCCTAGTTGATGGTGATGTTCCTGCCGTTAATGTTTTTCCCATTCTTAGGGTTTAGGGTTTACGATTTAGGGTTAGTTTAGGGTTTAGGGTGGTTTTGGGAGTGGTCCAGGGTCATAGTGTGGGGTGGAGGGTTTGGGCTAGGGTTTAGGGTTTGTGGGTTTAGGCTCGTGCCTGGTTTTAGGGTTTAGGGTTTAGTGTTTAGGGTTTAAGGTTTTAGGGTTTATGGTTTAGGATTTAGGGTTTAGGAGTTATATTTTTAAAAATTAAGTAAACTGGTAGGTTTAGGTTTATTATTTAGTTTAATTAGTTTAATTTTTATTTATTTGAGTTTATTTTATTTTTTATTTTTATTTAAGTTTATTATTTATTTTTATTTAGTTTAGTATATTTATTTTCATTTAGGTTTTATTTTAGCTTATTTATTAAGTTTAGGTTTATTTTTAGTTGAGTTTATTTTTTATTTTATTTTATAAGATTAGGTTTTATTTTTTATTTCTTTTAGATTTAGCTTTTTATTTTTATTTTTTTTTTTAGGTTTTATGTTTATATTTTAGCTTTATTTTTAGATTTTATTTTTTAGTTTAGGTTTAGGTTTATTTTAGTTTATTTTATATTATTTAGTTTAGATTTAAGTTTAGGTTTAATTTATTTTAGGTTTAGGTTTAGGTTTTATTTATTTTAGTTTAGCTTTAGCTTTATTTTATTTTATTTATTTTATTTTTATTTTAGGTTTAGGTTTTACTATTAGTTTAAGGTTTAGGTTTTATTTATTTTTATGTTTTTTTAGGTTTAGTTTTTATTTAGATTTTATTTTACGTTTAGTTTTTATTTTATTTAGGTTTTTGGTTCTTAGGTTTATTTTATTTTTTAATTTAATTTAGTTTTTATTTATTTATTTTTAGTTTATTTAAATTTTATAATTTATTTTAGGTTTAGGTTTAGGTTTTACTTTATTTTATTTTATTTTATTTTATAATCAGGTTATTTATTTTATCATTTTGGTATTTAGTCAAGGATATTTAGGAGGGCCTGGGCTATGGAGGGCCCATGGAAGGTAAGGCCTAGGGTCCCATGGTCAGTGGTAGGTCAGTGGTAGTGTTGGCTCAGTGAGTGGTGTGGTTAGAGGGTCAGGGTTTAGGTCAGAGAGGTTAAGAAGGTAGGAGGTGGCTTTAGGGCCTGGTAGATAGGGCTCAGGGTTTAGGTTTAGAGGGAGATTTAGGGTAGGGTGAAGAGGGTTTGGGTCAGAGTTATTTAGGGTTTATGGTTTAGGGTTTGGGGTTTAGGGTTTAGGAATTAGGGTTTAGGATTTATTTAATTAAGTAATAGGTTTATTTAGTTTATTTTTTATTTATTTTAATTTATCTTATTTTTTATTTTTTTTTGTTTATTTATTATTTTTATTTAGTTTTTGGTGTATTTTTAGTTTATTTTAATTTATTTAGTTTAGGGTTTAGTTTAGGTTTTAAACTTTGGTATTCGTGCAAAAGTAACTAGAAATGGTGTAGTGATTATAGATAAAGTTTGAAGGATAATGTTATAAGTATTAATATATGTGGAGATAGAATTATAGCTTTAAAGATTATTATTGATACTAAGATTTTCAATGTTATAAGTGTCTTCCCTCAAGTAGGTTTGGAGGTAAGCTCAAAAGAAAATTTTGAATGAATTAGGGATTAATACAAAAGATACCTCTTGAAGAAAAGTATTTATTGGGGAGATTTAAATGGACATGTTGGTAGAGTGGTAGAAGATTTTAAAAGTATTCATGGTGGTTATGGATTTGGAGTGACTAATGAAGAAGGTAAGACTATATTAGATTTTGCCTTAGCTTATGATTTTGTAGTTGCTAATACTTTATTTAAGAAAAGAGATGAACATATTATTACTTATATAAATGGATCTAGTAAACACAGATTGATTATTTTTTGATAAGAAAAATAGATCGCTTAGATTGTAAAGATTGTAAGGTCATTCCAAGTGTAATTTTAAGTACCCAACACTTATTAGTTTTAGATTTTAAGATGAAAGGTTGTAAGAGAAAAATAAACTAAATTATTGTCTTAGGATTAGATGGGGACACTTAAAGAACACAAATAAAAATATTTTAAGAGCAAGCTACAAGAAATTAGAGTTTGGGATGTTCATAAGGAAGCTAACGTTATGTGGAAAAATATCAAGTGAAATTAAGCAAGTTGCTAAAGTTGTGCTTGGCGAATCAAAAGAAAAGCTTTTTAATAAAAATAGTTGGTGGTGGAGTCAGAGTGTGCAAGAAAAGATAAGAAATAAGAAACATTATTATAAAATTTGGTTTAGATGTAAAAACACGGAGAATTGGGAAAGATATAAAATGGTCTGTAGAGATTCTAAGAAAGCAATATATGATGCAAAAAATTTAGCTTTTAGTGATTTATACAATAGATTAGATACCAAAGAAGGTGAAAGATGTATGTATAAGTTAGCCAACCAAAGAGATAGGAGAAGTAAAGACACAGTTCAAGTGAGGGGTATTACGGATGAAAATAATAAAGTGCTTTTCTTAAAAAAAGATATTGAAAATAGGTCGATGATGTATTTTAATAAACTTTTCAATGAAGGATCTGAAAGTACGATTGATTTTAGCAACCTTAATACCCTAAACAAAATAGAGAATTTCATTTTATCGTATTAGTAAATCTGAAGTTAGTGAAGCTTTAAAGAAAATGAAATGTGGAAAAGATAGGACGGATAATATTCCAATAGAACGGAAATGTTTAGGAGATCAAGGAATTTATTGGCTTACAAATCTTTTTAATGTTATTTTAAAGACTGAAAAGATGCCAGATGAGTGGAGAAAGCATTTGTTGGTTCCTATATTTAAGAATAAAGGTGATGCACAAGAGTGTGCAAATTATAGAGGAATTAAGTTAATGCCATACATTAAAATTATGGGAGAGAGTAATTGAGCATAGGTAATGATGTGATACGAAGTTTCTCACAATCGTTGGTTTCATGCCGATAGATCCGCTATGGATGCTATACATTTGTTAAGAGGTTTGATGGAGAAGCATAGAGAAAATAAGAAGGATCTACATATGATATTTATTGATTTAGAGAAAGCTTATAATAAAGTCTCAAGAGATGTTCTTTGGAGAGTTCTAGAATAGAAAGAAGTTAATATTGGTTATATTCAAGTCATTAAGGATATGTATACTAGAGTCTTTCTTGTGTCCAAACACAAGGATGATTGACAAAATATTTTCCTATTTCTTGGATTACATCAAGGATCAACATTAAGCCCTTATCTTTTTTACTTTAGTTATGGATGTTCTTACGAGGCATTTACAAGAAGATGTACCTTGGTGTATGCTTTTTGCTGATGACATTCTTCTTGTTGATAAGACTAAAGAGGGAGTCCAATAGAAACTTGAATTATGGAGGTCAACTTTAGAGTCTAAAGGTTTTCGTTTAAGTAGATCTAAAACTGAATATATGGAGTGTAATTTTAGTTGTAGAAGTTTTAGTGGTAGTGTTGTGACTTTAGGTGATCAAGTCATTAATAAAAGCGAGCGATTTAGATATTTAGGCTCTATTGTTCAAAATGATGGTGAAATAGATGGAGATGTTATTAGTAGAATTCAAGTTGGATGGTTGAAGTGGAGGAATGCATCTGACCTATTATGTGATAGAAAAGTTCCACTTAAACTTAAGGGAAAATTTTATAAGATGGTGGTAAGACCTGCAATGACTTATGGTGCAGAATGTTGGCCAATAAAAGAGAAACGTAAGACTAAGTTAAGGGTTACAGAGATGAGGATGCTCAGGTGGATGAGTGACTTTACCCTAGAGATAGAATGCAAAATGAGTATCGGGAAAAAGTTGGAGTAGCTCAGGATAGAGATTAGGGAGAGCCTAGATGGTTTGGCCACATAAAATGTCTACCATCCCATGACTCGATTAGAGAGTAGATGCATTAGATTTGCCTTATGTTAAGAAAGGTAGAGGTAGAACTAAAATACTTGGTTAAGATGTATAAAATGATCTTAGTATACTTGAATTAAATGAGAATTTGACAATCAGGACACAATGGAGTCGGGATTCATGTAGCCCACCCATCTGGGATTAAGGCTTCTTGTTGTTGTTGTTGTTGTTGTTGTTGTTGTAGGGTTTAGGTTTAGTTTATTTTAGGATTTGGTTTATGTTTTATTTATTTTAGTTTAGTTTATTTTAGTTTAGGTTTAGCTTTAGTTTATTTCATTTATGTCAGGTTTAGGATTTTTTTAATTTAGGGTTTAGGTTTTATTTTTAGGTTTCTTTTTTAGTTTTAGGTTTATATTTAGTTTATTTTATATTAGGTTTAATTTATTTTATTTTACATTTAATTAATTATTATTATTTAGTTTTTTATATTTTATTTTATATTTTAGTTTAGTTTAGGTTTTATATATATTGTGTTTTTTTTAAAGTTATTTTATTTATAATAGGTAGGTAGGTAGGTTTTAGTTTAGGTAATTTAATTTAATTTATTTTATTTAGGTTTAGGTTTATTTATTTAAAGGTTTATAGTAGGTGGTAGGTTTAGGGTAGTGTCAAAGCGGGTCTGTGGGCAGGGAGGGTCAGGGAGGGCTCACCTGACTGGGTAGGGCCCAGGGTCAGGCCTAGTGTAGTAGGGTTAGTAGGGGCAAGGCTTTTATTTTACCATTTTTTAAACAAGCAAACCCACAGTTTAAGTATTTAGTTTATTTTATTTATTTTAGATTATTTTTATTTTTTATTTATTTATTTTTTATTTAGACTTTATCCATTTTGGGTTTATTTATTTTAGTTTAGTAGGTTTAAGTTTATTTTTAGTTTAGTTTTATTTAATCTTTATTTAAGTTTAGGTTTAGTTTTAGTTTAAGTTTTTATTTTATTTATTTTATTTTATTTTGGTTTAGTTTATTTATTTATTTTATTTTATGTTCATTTAGTTTAGGTTCAAGTTTTAGCATTTTAGGTTTAGGTTTTAGTAGGAGTTAAAGGGTAGGGTTTAGGATTTAGGATTTAGGTTTAGGGTTTATGGCCTAGGTTTAGGGTTTAGGGTTTAGGGTTTAGGTTTAGGAGTTAGGGTTTAGGTTTGGGTTTGTGGGTTTAGGGGAGGTTTAGTCCAGAGTTCAAGTTAGTTGACAAGATTTTGGATTTTTTTAACATAGAACAAATTCATATTCAACATATCTTCTTTTTTATTTCATCAACCAAGTTACAAACCAGGTTCTCTAAGACAAAAGCGATGACATAGATAAAAAATGAGCACGCATAGAGCAAATAAAGAACCTTGATAACTAGAACTCTCTACTCTAAGGACATAGTTCCATAGAGATCGATAGAATTCTTCGCCGGCTCATCAAACTACCCCCGCCTTTGAGGGATCCCATCATATCCCGATCTCTCTCTGCCACCACCACTTAACCTCTCGTCCCGCTCTATAACCACCACAGCCCAGCCACCACCTCCATATCCACCAACAACTCTAGATCGCCACTCTAGGATAATTGCCGCCTTCACCTCCTCCATCTGATCCAGATGAGCATGGTTGATGGTGATCACAAGGTTCACCCATTCAGGGGTAGGTTAGGTAGGGAGATATATTTAAAAATTTTATTATTTAGTAGGGTAGAGTCAGGAGGTCAGGGTGTAGGCTTAGGAAGTTTTAGAGAAGGGAGGGAGGGTTTAGGGAGTTTAGTTTGGTAGGTTAGTTAAGTAGGTTAGTGTGGTTGAGGAAATGGAGGGTAAGGTAGAGTCAGGGTAGGGTTTAGGGTAGAGTAGGGAGGATCATAGGGAGTTTAGGGTAGAGTTGTGGTTGGGGGTGGTATGAGTAGTGTAGATTTTAGTAGAGTAGGGTAGGGTTTATTGTAGAGTAGTGTGGTAGGTTAATTTAGGGTTAGGGTTAGGTTATTTATTTATTTATTTTATTTTTTTTATTTTATAGGAATTATATTTTATTTTTATTTATTTTATTTTATTTTATTTTATTTTATTTAGGTATTTGTTTAGTTTATTTTATTTTATTTTATTAGTTTTTTAGGTAGGTTTAGTGGTTTTATTTGGTTTTAGGTTTTACTTGGGTATTTTTTAGGTTTATATCTTAGAGTTTTAGTTTAATATTTTATTTATTTAGTAGGTTTAGGTTTCAGTTTAGTTATTTAGTAGGTTTAGGTTTATTTATTTAGTTTAGTTTATTTTTATTTAGTTTAAGTTTATTATTTATTTTAGTTTTCTATTTAGGGTTTAGATTTTATTTTTATTTATTTTAGTTTATTTTTTAGGTATTATAGGTTTAGGTTTTTTATTTATTTCTTTTATTTTATTTATTTATTATCTATTAGGTAGATATATATTAGGTTTTTATTAAGTAGTTAGGTTTATTTAATTAATTTGTAGTTTAATTTTATTTTATTTCTTTTAGGTTTAGATTTAGGTTATGAAGTTTAAGAGTTTGTTTTTATTTTATTTTATTTATTTTACTTGGTAGATTTTAAGTTTATTTAGTAGATTTAGAATAGTTTTGGTGGGTTTTTTCTAGGTTTCTGAGGTAGGGTTTTGGGGTAGGGAAAGTTAGGTAGAGTAGGTTATAGTTTAGGTTTAGGGTTTGGTAGGGGTTTAAGATTTAGGTAGTTTTTTAGTTTGGGTTTAGGGTTTTTTGGGTTTTTTTTAAGAGAACAAATTCATTCAACATTTCTTTTATTTGTTTATTTAGTTATTTAGTTTATTTAATTATTTTTATTTATTTTAGTTTATTTTATTTTTTATTTTTATTTATGTTTATTTTTTTTAATTTTTAATTTTAGTTTTTTTTAGGTTTGTTTTTATTCAGTTTTTTAGTTTATTTTATTTTAAGAGTGATTGAAGAATGATTGTTTAAGAGAAAATAAAGATGTTGATTTGAGAATTTTGTAAGTTCAAGAATTTGACTTGAAATATGTGATTTAGGTTAGATTTGGATGAGTTTTGATTTAGTTTTGGTTATTTGAATTTATATTTCATTTATATTTTATTTTTATTTATTAATATAAATGAGAATATAAATGGGTTATGAGAAAATCTTTTGAGTTTGGAGTGATTTGGATTTGATTTGAGCTAAGTCCATAAGATGAAAAAAGGGCTTAGAAGATTTTGGTTTTGAAATTGATCAGGGTTTCAATTATTTGGAATTGATTCATGATTTGGATTTTAATTGATTTATGATTTGAGAAAATCAATTGAGTTGGAATTGATTTAAGATTTGAGTTTGAAGTTTGGTTTGAAAGAAGGAAGCAAGGATTTGGGTTTAAGCTATAGGATAGGCAAGTCTTCCTAAAACCCCTAAGGTACAACATATTCTTAATGCTAACTCTTCTAAGTCTCTAGGGTTAGGTTAAGTGTTCACCACACTAGAAGTGTCTTAAGACTACAGAACTCTTAGTGTTTAGTGGAGTCCTTATGTCTAGGATGGAGAAGTTGAAAGCTCACTCCAAAAGTGAGGTCAATAGGAATTAAGACAATGGAGGTGCTAGGAAAGTATTTGGGGAGAGTACTACTCTTAAGAAATCAAGAATAGCTTTAACCGAGTTCTCTTTAATGATAAACCAACATTTTTGGAAAAAGAGGGTAGTGTAACCATGAGGGCTAGCCATAGAGTCTATATTCATACTTCGCAAAATGTCAGCAATTTTAGATTCAGAAGGTAAGGAAGAAAGCATCTTGTTATTTCTAAGAAATGAGATTGATAACATCGCCAAGAAATATCATCATAAGCAACATTTTGTTAAGAAGCTCTTTAACAAAAAAAGATAATAATCGTAAGCTCCTTGTTATCAACACCAAATACCATCATTAGTTTTAATTTTATGAATGTGATTTAAAGCCTTTTCTTTTAACCATGACATGAAAATATTTAGTATTACACCATCGAGATCCATTTCATAGAGGCTTTTGTCCAATTTGTCTCTTTCATGTCTTGATAACATGTTAACCTATTTTTTAGCTTGAGCAACAAATGAATTTTAGATGGTATTAACAAATGATCTTCCAAAACTATAACTCATTCTCCATATCTTTGATATTGACAAAAGGTTTTTAAAATAATGTTTATTCCACCAATTAAGGAAATGTTTGAGTCTTTTAATTTGAACCACAATCTCCTCATCAAAATAGAATCATTAGATGGAGAGGTTCATCCCAATTACTAGCAACAACATCCAAAAAATCTCATCCATGAGCCACATATTTTAAAACAAAAGGAATGGGGAGAGGAGGGTTTAGTAGCATTCAAATTCACAGATAAGTAAGGGAGAATGTTTTAAAGGGTTCTACTTAAATGCTCCACAAAAGTACTAGGAAGAAGGTTAATCCACAAATGGCTAAAAGAAGGATCTAACCTTGCTGAGTCTATAATTTCCAAGTAAAGGAGTCCCACTAAAGCCAATGTCAAGAAGATGACAATCAAGGATCATGTTATTAAAATATTCCATTAAAAAATAAGTTTGAGCATTACCACCAACCCGTCATAAGAGAAGATAGTATTAAAATCCCCACCCACAAACCAAGGAGCAATGTAAGAAGAAAAATTAATAAGATCATCCCAAAGAAGTTTTAGCTTTATTACAAGAGCATAACAAATGAACCAAAACAATACCAATTATCAAAAGTAATCGTAATATTCACAACATGGGAAAACTCATCCAAAACTTGCAAAATAAAAAGACTATTCCAAAAAATCCATATTTTATTGCTCGAATTAGCAAAAAAAAATTACCAAAATCAATCATTCTAGCAACAAAAAGAATGTTAGAAGGAAGAATAAAAGGTTCTAAAATAGCCAAAAAAAAAGAAATATTATGAGAACGAACTAAATTTTTAATTCTATTTCTAACAGAGATTATACCAATCCGCATTCCAAATTAAGAAGGAAACATTTATTTCTAATAGGATCTTGTAATTTTAAAGTTAAGAAATTTTGATTTAGAGTTTTATTTTTCTTCTAAAAGTTTGAAATTTATTAGTCATATCCATAACATCACCATCGATAGAGATTATTCGTGATATGTTTGGGATAAGATTGCATCTTTACAACATCATTGGCCACTTCATTTTTCCAAATCATTATTATTTTGCAAAATTGGGTTAGAAGATAGTGCAACATTAGATGAAGAAGCAGAGTAGGATTAGAACCGCAAAGTACAAGTGCCCAAATCAAGATTAGAAATTTTATCCTTAGAAAGCTCACCAATCATCATGTGGGATCACATGTTCTTCTATTAAAGGTGGCAAAGAAGGAATGAAATCATTTGAGAATCATCATCCACAAGTTTGAAAACATATTATTGTCCATATTAATACCAATATAGTGTTTGCAAATGGATAGGTTCATTAGAAAACATCCTTATTTACAAGAGAGATATCTATTATCAAGCTGAATATCTCCTATCAAGGAGCAATGGGAGGATCAAGGCAATGATTTAGGTAATGAGTTATCCATTGGAACAACTTTTAGGTTTAACCGATGGCACCTAGATTGAGATCCAGATTAATATGCACTTTGGGTTTTAAAGTGAGGATGAACCACAAAGCCTGGAACCCCATGACTGAATTTTGCAATGGGAACAAAAATAGGAAAATTCTCAAAATCCACTTTTGCAAATATCCATATCTCTTTTGATCCTAGCAAAATTTCTTTGGAAATTTTATAATTATATCCAACTTGACTAGGATCAGTTAGGGCCTAGAGTTAGAAGCAATCATTGATCAACTTGAAGAAGATGACAATAGTGCACCCACAACAAAAGAAACTGAAAAATGAACACTAGATTGAGAAGAGATCCATACAGAACTATAGAGCTCTTAATATCAAATGAGGTGTCCATTTCAAATTGCACTAATGAAAACAAAATATGAATGTCACAAAACCAAGAATACACCTTTGAAAGTGAATCAAGACTTGTGTGAATCGCTGACAGAGAAAATGCTAGAGAGTTTCGCTATGTTATCAATATTCTCAAAGTAGGATGGCTAATGCAAATTACCCACCAACGTGAATTCAAATGGTTTCTCAAGCCTTTCCACAACTGAATTAGAACACATTATCGTGGGTACACCCTAGAAGGAAGTAGAGATAAGCTTGAGAGACTCACCAGTGCATTTGGCCTTACCAACAAGAACATCCTTAAAGGATTTTGAAGCTAGCAAATGAATTAATCTAGAGCCCCCTAACGAGTCAGAAGATTTCATGGGAGCAGCCAAAATGCAAGGATTTCCCCCACATGAAAGTAGAGCCTGAAGCCATGATCAGTAGTAGCACATGATAGGAGAAGCCAAGAGCCAAGCTAATCCATCGAAATGGAGAACTAGCCATTCTGATGTCCACATGAGAAGGCACTGCTATATTTTAAATGAAATTTATAGCATGAAGGAGAGAAAGTTTTTTTTTTAGGTTTTATTAGGTTTAGGTTTATATTTTATTTAGGTTTAGGATTTTAGTTTAGTTTAGATTTAGTTTAGGTTTTTTAGGTTAATTTATTTAGGTTTAGAGTTTTTTTTATTATAGGTTTAGGTTTATTTAGTTTAGTTATTTTATTTTATTTTATTTAATTTAATTTTTATTTTTATTTTATTTATTTTATTTTATTTAGTTTTATTTTATTTTTATTTTAAGTTTATTTTATTCTTTTAGGTTTTATTTAGTTTATTTAGGTTAGGTTTAGGTAGTTTTTTAGGATTTATTTTATTTTATTTTTTAGGTTTAGGTTTTTTATTTTAGGTTTAGTAGGTTTAATTTTAGGTTTAGTTTAGGTTTAGTTTTTTTTAATTTTAGGTTTATTTATTTATTAGTAGTTTAGATTTAGATTTAGTAGTTTTTAGTTTTTTATTTTGTTTTATTATAGGTTTAGTTTTATTTTATTTTTTATTTATTTTTTAGGTTTATTTAGTAAGTTTTTAGTTTATTATTTTATTTAGATTTTATTTATTTTATTTTTATTTTAGGTTTATTTTATTTATTTTATTTTAGTAGTTTAGTTTATTTATTTTATTTTTTATTTTATCTTTATTTTGGTTTAGTTTTAGGATTATTATTATATTTATGGCTCAGTTTATATTATCTGAATTTATTTTAGTAGTTAGTTTTTTATCAGTGATTGGCCCAGTAGTTAGGCCCAAGGCCCAGGGTTAAGGTCTGGAAGTATGATAGGCTCAGGTTTAGGGTTTGGCTAGGGTTTAGGGGCCCAGTGAGGTCAGCCTGAGGTCATGGTGGCTCAGGTTTTAGTCTGAGTTAGGGTTAGGGCCTGGGGTTTGGGAGTCAGTTTAGGTGTAGGCCCAGTTAGTTAGGTCATTTTAGGCCCAGTATTTTAGGCCTGTTTAGGGCTCAGTGGCTCAGTGGCCTTATGGCCCAGGGCCTAGGGTTAGGTCAGTTTAGGGTAGGGCCCAGGCTCAGGCCCAGGGCCTAGAGGGCTCAGGGTTTTTAAAAACAAACCAGCAAACCCCAGGTTTAGATTTATTTAGTTTATTTTATTTATTAATATTTTATTATAGGTTTATTTTTTATATTGGTATTTATTTAGTTTATATTTAGGTTTATAGTAGTATTTATTTATTTAGTAATTATTTAGGTCTAGGTTTTTTATTTTTAGGTAAGTTTAGGTATTTTGTGGTTTTATTTGTATTTTTTTTTATTTATTTTTAGTTTATTTTTTTTAGGTTTAAGTTTAGGTAGGTTTAGTTTATTTTTTATTTAGGTTTATTTAGTATCAGTATTTTATTTTATTTAGTTTATTTTTTTTTTTAGTTTATACATTTTTTTTTTTTTATTTTTTTAGGTTTAGTTTATTTATTTATTTTATTATTTAGGTTTATTTATTTTATTAGGTTTATTTTATATATTTTATTTATTTTATTTTAGTTTATTTTTTTTGGTATTTATTTTATTTATTTTAGGTTTATTATTATTTATTTATTTTGTTAGTTTTATTTTATTTTTTATTTTTTTTATTTGGTTTATTTTATTTTTTATTTATTTATTTTAAGTTTATTTTTTTTTATGTTTATTTATTTAGGTATTTTAATTTATTTAGTTTTATTTATTTAAGATTTTTGTTTTTTATTAGTTATTAACATTTTTTTATTTATTAAGTACAAGTTTTCTAAGACAGTTTTATTTACATGTTTACTTAGATCTGGGGCTTAGGGTTTCCATAAGTGGTTTATTCTTTATTCTTATTTTAGTTGAGATCCATCTTTATTTAGTCATGGTCATATTTATTGCAAAAATAAAGTATAGAAAGCCTTGGGCACCACCCAGTTATTATCATTTATTTTATTAGATTATTATTTTATTTTAGTTATTTTTATTTTATTTATTTTATTTATTTATTTTATTTTTTATTTTTTTATTTTTTTTTATTTTTTTATTTATTTTTTTATATTTATTTTTTTATTTAGTTTATTTTTTTATTTTAGGTTTAGGTTTATTTTTATTTATTTATTTAGGTTTATTTTATTATTTTAGTTTAGGTTTTATTTTTTTTATTATTTTTTATTTATTTATTTATATTTAGGTTTTATTAGTTTATTTTATTTATTTTATTTTTATTATTTATTTATTTATTTATTATTTAATTTTAATTTATTTATTTTTATATTATTTTAGTTTTTATTTTTATTTTATTTTTTAGTTTTATTTTATTTATTTTTTAGTTTAGTTTTATTTGATTTATTTTCTTTGATTTAGGTTTAGGTTTTGGTTTAGGTTTTAGTTTAGTTTTATTTATTTTATTTTAGGTTTTTATTTATTTTATTTTTAGTTTATTTTAGTTTAGGTTTTAGCTTTAGGATTTGGGTAGGGTTTAGGTTAGTTAAGGGTTTAAGGTTTGTGAGTTTAGGGTTTAGGGTTTAAGGTTTAGGTTTTAGGTTTAGGTTTAGGGTTTAGGGTTTAGGGTTTAGTTAGGTTTAGGGTTTAAGGTTTTGTGGTTAAGGGTTTAGGGTAGGTTTATTTAGGTTTTAATTATAAGGTTCAAGTTTAATTTTAGGGTTTAGGGTGTTTGCTTTATTTTATAATAGAGAACAAATTAAGATTCAATATTTCTTCTTTTTGATTTCTTCAACCAAGTACACACCAAGTTTTCTAAGACACAAGAGACTTACATAGATAAAAAATGAGCATATGAGCAAATAAAAAACCCAAGATAACTAGAACTCTAATGTAAAGACAGCCATAAGTAGAGATCGGATCGCCATTCTTCATTCTCGCCCATCGTAACCACCATGGCTCTTAGCGGATCCACCATCATATCCCTTATATCTACCTCCTCCACCACCATGACTGTAACCTCCATCGCTCCTCCCACCTGCATAACCACCACTACTCCAACTACCACCTCAATATTCACCTCACCGCATCCCCATCGCCACTTTGATAACCGCCAGCCTCGCCTTTGCCTCCACCGCTAGATCTGGGGCTGGTGTTGATGGATGTTCTGCACAAGCCTCATTCATTCTGGGTTTAGGTTTAGTTTATGTTTATTAGGTTTTAGGGTTTAGGTTTATTAGGTTTTAGGGTTTAGGTTTATTTTTAATTTATTTAGTTACTTTTAGGTTTAGGTTTAGGTTAGGTTTTCAAATTGGTTTAAGTGGTTTTTTAAAATAAGAAGGTTTAGTTTATTTTAGTTTATTTTATTTTAGATTATATTTTTTATTTTATTTATTTATTTTTTATTTAGTTTAGTTTATTTTATTTAGGTTTATTTTATTTTTTAGTTTAGGTTTATATTTTAGTTTATTTTTTTAGGTTTATTTTAGTTTATTTTTTTTAGTGAGTTTTATTTTTATTTTATTTTTTATGTTTTATTTTATTTTTTAAGTTTAAGTTTAGGTTTTATTTTATTTTTAGGTTTAGGTTTAGGTATTTATTTTGATTTTATTTCTTGTTTTATTTTTAGTTTTATTTTTTATTTTTTTTATTTATTTTTATTGTTTTAGGTTTAGTTTATTTTAGGTTTATGTTTAGGTTTTATTTATTTTAGTTAGTTTAGATTTATTTTATTTTGTTTATTTTATTTTATTTATTTTATTTTTTTTTAGGGTTTAGGTTTTATTTTATTTATTTTATTTATTTAGTTATTTTTTTTTTTTTTATTTTTTATTATTTATAGGTTAATTTAATTTTATGTTAGTTTTATTGGTTTCATTCAGTTTATTTTATTTTAGTTTAGTTTAGGTCTTAATTTTAGTTTAATATTTTTATTTTATTTATTTATTTAGGTTTAAGTGTATTCATTTTATTTTAATTTTATTTAGGTTTATGTTTTGTATATTTATAGGTTCTATTTTAGGCCTAAGTTAGTTTAGTGGTTGTGGATCTTATATCTTGTGGGTCCTCAGTGGAGGTAAGGTAGGCCAGGGCTTTAGGGCCTAGGGCCTAGGGCCCAGGGCCTGGTGAGAGCCATCCAGAGCCAGTCTTCAGGGTCTGTGGGAGCTCTGGGTCAGTGGGTCAGGGTTTTGGCCTGTCAGCCTAGGGCCTGTGTGGCTATGGTGGATCAGGGATCTGGGCCAGGGGCTCAGGGCCCAGAGTCTAGGTCTGGGAGGGTCAGGGTCAGGGTGGTTAGTTGGCTAGGTTTGTGGGTTTAGGGTCAGTGTAGGATGGGTCAGGTCAGTTAGGGTTGATTGTGGCCTGATAGGATTAGTAGGGTTTATATTTTTTCAAAAAAATTAAACAAGCAAAGGTATTTTTTATTTAATCATTTTAGTTATTTTTTATATTTTAGTTTATTTTATTTATTTTTAAATTAGGTTTATTTTTATTTTGATTTAGTTTGGTTTATTTATTTTATTTTTGGTTTTATTTTAGTTTATTTTTTTTTGGGCTTTATGTTTATGTTTATATTTTAGTTTATATTTTATTTTTTTTTAAATTTAGGTTTTATTTTTTAATTTGAGGTTTAAGTTTATGTTTTTATTTAATTTTTTCATGTTTAAGTTTTAGGTTTTTATTTTAGCTTTACTTTTAGGTTTTATTTTTTAGTTTAGGTTTAAGTTTATTTTTAGTTTATTTTCTTTTATTTAGTTTGAGGTTTAGGTTTAGTTTATTTTTGGTTTAGGTTTAGGTTTTATTTATTTTAGTTTAGTTTATTTTAGTTTAGGTTTAAATTTATTTTATTTTTATTTTCGGTTTAGTTTTTATTTTTAGTTTAGGATTTCCCTAAAGATAACTAAAACTAATAAAACCCTAAACTAAAACAAAAATAAAAAAATAAATAAAAAAAAAACACCTAATAACTAAAACTAAACAAAGAAATAAACTCCTAAAACTAACCCTAAATCCAACAATAATAATAATAAATAATAAAACTAAAACTAAACTAAAACAAAAGAAAACTAATCTAATAAATAACTAAAACCTAAACCCTAAAACAAACTAATAAAAATTCTAAAACACCTAAACACCTAAACACCTAAACCTAAAAAACTAACTAAACTAAACCAATAACTAAAAAAACCTAAACCCCTAAGCCCTGTAATAAATTAAAAACTAAAACAAAAACCTAAACCAATCCCGCGACCCCTTCCCATCCCGAGCTCTAGTGATTCTGTGGATCCCCTTCTTCTCTTCTTGGCATTTATATTCCAAGAAATTTCTAATCTTTGACCTTCATCCTTGTTTGTTCTTATGGCACCATTTTCCATGTGTTCAATACTTAAACCAAATGCTCCAGCCATCCTTTAGGCTTTCGACTGTAATTAAACCTTGTTCTAAATCCTTCAAAGATGCCTTATCTTGTAAATTCTTCAACTTCTTTCCTGATCTTGTAAACCCAATTCATAATGAAATTGATGTTTCTAATGATGTTCCTAATGTTTCTAATGTTGTTCCCAATGTAAGTGGTAGTGATAAGCTTGTTAAAAATTCTTTTGATATTGTTTTGGAGAGTAATTAGATTTCGGCTACTACTATTTCTGTTATTCCTAAAAATTTCCAAGTGGATGATTTTCATGTTTTAGTTTCTGATTCTAAGGAGATTTGTGATAAAGTTGCTGAAAATCTTATAGAAAATGTTTCTATTATTTTGCTTAAAAATTCTTTAAAAGAAAATCTTGTATTATCTTCTTTGAATTTGGGCAAGAATGATGGTATGGAGCTTGTTGATAATGTACCAAGTGTTTGTTTGCTTAATAAATCTATTTTTGCTTTAACTATTATTCTGATGGTATTTTGCTTAGTGATAATTTCGCTTAATGGAGAAAGAGGATTTATCTTCATCAGGGAACTTCTTCTAAATCGATTGTTAATAAGGATGACAAAAATTTTTCTGATGATGAATCCATGGAGAATGAGATCGATTTTCAAACTATTTCTCTGAAAAGGAAAAAGCAGTTTAAAAATTATCCTCCAAAAGTTTTTAGATTTACTCGATCTTCTTCATCTTTTTTTTCTAACAAAAGTTAATGTTTAACTTTCTTATTTAGAATGTGAGGGGCATTGGTACTCTTGTTGTTAGAAATAGAATTAGGAATCTTTGTAGAATTTATAAAGTTCATTTTTTGGTTATTCTTGAACCTCTTATTTTTCTTCTAAAATAATGCATGGCCGATGATTGGTCTTGGCAATTTTTATTTCAATATCAATAACAAGATTTGGTTATTTTGGAATAATTCTATTTCTATTAATGTTATTAATGATTTTCATCAAATTATTAAAGTGTATAATTCATTTGGTGATTATCATGCTTTTGGCTCTTTTGTTTATGCTTCTTGTAATAAGTTAGAGAGGTGAATTCGTTGGGATCAATTATCTAATTTTGTTTCTATTGTTAATGATTCTTGGATTGATGGTGAGGATTTCAATACAGTCCTTTCTTTGAATAAAAGGAAGGGGTTCTTTGTCGAATTTACATTCAATGGAAGATTTTGCAAATATGAATTTGGATTGTAATCTTCATGATGTTGGTTTCATTGGTTCTCAATTTACTTGGAATAATCATAGATTGTGGCAACGGTTGGATCATGCTTTATTTAATAATTATTGGTTAAACCATTGGCCTTTAACTTCGGTGGAGCATCTTAGTAGAACTCTATCGGATCATGCTCCTCTTTTGATTTCTATTAAGGATGTTGTTCATAATAATAATGTCATTAAAAATTTTGTTTTCAAAATATGTGGTTACAAGATAAAAGTTTTCTTGATGTTATTACTTATTATTGGTGTGCTCCTCTTTCTCCTGATGATTCTACATTTGGTATGATGAGATTTTTGCTTAATCTTAAAATGCTTAAGCATAATATCACTTGGTGGAACAAAAATTGCTTTGAAAATCTTTTTGATAATATCAAGAATATGGAACAAAAAGGTGAAAGATTTTGAATAACTTGTTATAACTGATTTTTCTTTTTGTTCTAATCTTATTGAAGCTAAAGATAATCTCATTAAGTTTCAGGATATAGAGGAGACTTATTGGAGAAAAAAAGTTGTCTCTAAGCATCTTTCTAAGGGGGAAAGAAACACTAAATATTTTCATGCTTCGGTAATGTAAAGGAGAGTTCTTGGTCGCATTCATAAAATCAAGAACTTTGATAGTTCTTGGCTTACCAAAAAAGAGGATATATTTTCTTTTGCTCTTAATTATTTTAAAGATCTTTTAAATAAAAATTATCAACTTGTGCATTTATCCAATCCCTCTATCATCCCTTTTATTATGTCCGCTGAGGATAATGAGTGCTTGGTTGCTCCTCTTATTTGATGAGGAAATTTTAATATTCTTAATGGTATGAATGTTGATTCTAGGTCTGATGGTTACACTACTTTATTCTTTCAAAATGCTTGGTTTATTGCTAAAATTGATCTTGTTAATGTTGTTAAGGATTTTTTCAAGGGAATTCTATTTATAAATATTTTACTAGCACTTCTATTATTCTTATTCTTAAGAGAGATAATGTTGACATTTGGAATGACTTTAGACCTATTAGTCTTTGTACTTTTATCAATAAATTGATTTCTAAAATTTTGACTAATAGGCTTAGTAAGTTTCTTCCTAAGATTATCTCTCCTAATCAAACTGGCTTTGTGAAAGGTAGAACTATTTTGGATAACATCTTGCTTGCTCAAAAATTCATTCATGATTTGAATGTTAAAACTAGAGGTGGCAATTTACTTTTTAAGCTTGACATCACCAAAGTCTATGATAACATTTCTTGGGATTTTCTTAATAGCATTCTTACTTTATTTGCATTTCTAATTATTTTGTTTCTTTGGTTATCAATATAATTAGAAATGTTTGGTTTTCATTAGTTATCAATGGTGAAAACTTTGGTTTCTTTAATTCCTCTCAAGGTATAAGACATGACCTCTTTCTCCATCGCTTTATATTATTATGGTTGAATATCTGTCTCATTGGCTTAATCTTTTTTTAGAAGAATTCTAGTATGTATTTCAGAAATCTTGGTGGTTTGGCTATCTCTCACTTAATCTTTTCTGATGATTTCATAATTTTCTGTAATGGCTCATTACATTATGTTAAAAAGCTTAAGGATTTTTTAAATAAATTTGAAAAGGAAAGTGGCCTTTTGATTAGTACTCATAAAAGTTATTTTATCACTTATACTTCTATTTATGTTGATAGAATTAATAAGATAAAGGATATCACTAGTTTTTCTCATCAAAATCTTCCTATTAAATATTTAGGCTCCCCTTTATACTATGGACATAAGAGATCCCATCTCTTAGATGAGGTAATTAATATTCAAAAATAAAATTTCTACCCTTAAATTTTATTTTTTTATCTTGGTTGTAGGTTAATTGTTATTAAAAGTAATCTTTATTGTTTTCCTTTTACTTGTTGCTTAATATTGTTCCTACTTCTCTTTATCAGATTGAAAGACTTTTAATAAGTTTTTTTGCTCTAGGAATTCAGCTAAAAGGCTTCATTGAACTTCTTGGTCTAATATGTGTGGTACTATTTATGAAGGTAGTATTGGGTGCAGATCTTTGATGGATTCCACCAATGTTTTTTTCTTATAAACATTGTTGGTATTTTTGAATAATGAAAGTCTTTGGGCTAAATTCATGAAATTTCACTATTGCAAAGGTAAGCATCCTTTAATTTGCAATTATAAACATGGTGACTCTATTGTTTGGAAACTGCTCTATGATATTAAATGGAAAGCAGAACCTCTCATTTTTTGGGGTATTAATAATGGATCTTCTCCTTTTTGGCAAGATAACTGGATGGGGATTTTTCCATTGATTTTTGCTTAATACTCACTCTACTTCTTGTTTGAAAGTTAGTCCTTTTATTTATAATGGTGAATGGAATTTCTCTTTTAAATGATTTAATTCTTGATTTCATTAGTAATAACATCATTAATATTCCTATTGATGGTAATTTTTGGATCAAATTCTTTTCAAAATTTCTAGTAATGGAGAATTTTCTTTAAAGATACTTGGCACTATATTAGAGTTAAAATAAATCCTCTTCTCTTGTTTTCCTTAAAATTTGGAATAATATTATTCCTACTTCTTATTCTATTCTTGGGTTGAGAATTTTAAGGTATTATATTGGTGTTGATTCTTTACTTTTGGACAAAGGTGTTCATCTACCCTCTAAATGCATATGTTGCTTTCATATTGACAATGTTAGTCATGTTTTTGTTAATGGCGCCATTGCCTCTAAAGTTTGGGGTTGGTATGAGGATTTATTTAAATTAAGCTATTTTAGTGGTAATTTAACTTTAATTCACCTTCTTGACTCTTATTTTCTTAATATTATTCATATCATAATTGTGGTGGTGCTACTTTGATTTGGTTTATTTGGTTGACATAAATGATTCTAAGCATCATAATGTGCCTATGAATCATAAGAGGATTATTGCTAGGACTAAAGATAAGATTTTTTTCTTACATAAGGCTACCCTTCTTAGTGGTACTAATTTTAGAGGTTGCAAGTTTGTTGCCTCTAAATTGGGTATCAATTTTCCTTATTGTGACTCATCTCTAGATTATAAAATTATTCATTGGATTAAGCCTCTTAATTATTGTTGTATTAAAATTATGATGGCTCTTGCACGTAACAAGTCGAGTTGTGGTGGTATTTTTAGAAATTATCTTAGAAATATTATCTTGGCTTTTTCCACTCCTCTCTACTAATTCTATTATTTTGCTAAATTGATGGCTGTTTATCATGCTCTTAAGCTTTGTTTGGATAGAAATTTTCATACTATTTGGTTAGAATCTGATGTTGGGATTATTGTTGCTATGATTAATTCTAACCACAAGGGTAATGTTGAGTCTTTTTATTTAATTAAAAATATTAAAGCTATTATCTCTAAACTTTCTTTTAAAATTACTCATATTTTAAGAGAAGGTAATGCTTGTGTGGATTTCTTAGCTGGTTTGGGGTGTAATCTCTCTGATTTTACTTTATTTACCAATGCGAATATTCCTAAGCAATTAAGAGGGTTGTCTAATTTAGATAAATCTGGTTTTCTTTATATTAGATTTTATTAGTTTTTTCTTTCTTTTCTTGTTTTTTTTCTTGGGGCTTTGCTTCTTCTTGTAATTTTGGTTTGTTCTTTTATTTTCTTCTTTATGTTCTTATTTTATTCTTGTATTTTACAAGTTGGAATGTTGGCTTTTGCTATTTTGGTTGTCAAGCTATTGTTGATTATTGTTCATACTTTTATTATGGTATCTCTTATGGGTTTATTTTTTGGCTTTTAGTTGGTTGGTTTGCTTTCTTTGATGGCTTTGTGGTTGCTCTCCTTGAGCTTCCGAGCTTTGGGTGCCTTCTCTGGATGTGATGTTGGTTTAGCTTCTCTTCCTCTATTTCCTTTAGTTGGTTGGGTTGGTTTGGTTTTGGGTCAGCTTTCCTTTTTTGGTTGTGTTACTTACTTTGGTGGTCTATGATTTTCTTTGGTTGTTTTAGTCTAGTTGAGTTGGTGAGTTTGTTGGTTCTTCTCTCCCCATGTTTTATTTCTGGTATTTCCTCCTTGGTTGACTTTGTTTCTTATAGACTTTAGGGTGGTTGGATGTGTGGTTTGAATTTTATTGGTCGCTATGATTTTCTTGGTTGTTTTAGTCTAGTTGAGTTGGTTAGCTTGGTTGCTTCTCTTCTCCCTTGTTTTCTATTTCTGTATTTCCTCCTTCATGACTTTGTTTCTTACTCCTTGTACTTTTTTGGGTGGTTGGATGGTTGTGTTATTGAATTTTTCTTTGTTGGCAATTTTTCTAATTGCCTTTAGTGGTTGATGTTCTTCCTTTTGGGGTTTTAGATCTTGTTATTGGTGTGTGCTCTGTGCCTTTGTGAGGTTTGTTTGCTATGATGGCTAGGATGTTTACTCTTTTGTTGGTTGGAGCATTTTTGTGATCAGAACCTCCTTTCATAGTTTGTCGCTCACAAATTTTGTTGCCCCTTCTAATGTTAGGATGAGCTTGAGCCTTTCTTTTTCTTTTCTTTCCTTTCTTTATCTGTTTATTTTTCTTTTTTAATTATCTTTTATTTAGTATTTTCTTATAGGTTTCCTTCATTTACTCTTGGGTCTCTCAGTGGTATGTTGACCCACTGTGGATTCTATGTTGTTGTTCATTTCATAGTTTTCCTTTCCTTTTCTTTTCTTTTATTAAAGGATTTTTCTTTAGGTCCTTTTGTAGTTTCTTGAGTCTTGAGATTTATCCCATTTAAGGATGTTATCCTTTATTTTGGTAAAAAAATACCCCTTTTTACCAAAAAAAAAACAAAAATCGTAAACCCTAAACCCTAAATCCTAAAGCCTAAAGCCTAAACACTAAACCATAAACCCTAAACCTTAAACCCTAACCCTAATCCTAAACTCTAAAACCGTAAACCTTAAACCCTAAATCCAAAACCTAAAAACTTAAAAACCTAAACCAAAACTAAATAAAACTTTAAAATAAAATAAATTAAAAACCTAAACTAAAACCTAAACCTAAACCAAAAATAAAATAAAATAAAAAAAACTAAAATAAATTAAACTAAAATAAATAAAACCCAAACTAAACTAAAAATTGAAATAAACCTAAATAAAATAAAAACTCAACATAAAATAAAAATAAAATAAACCTAAAATAAAATAAAATAAAAACCAAATAAGAACCTAAACCTAAAGAATAAACCTAAAAATAAATAAATAAAACCTAAACCCTAAACTAAAAAAAAACTAAACCTAAAATAAAAATAAAATAAATAAAATAAAATAAACCAAAACCTAAACTAAAATAAAGTAAACCAAAATAAATTAAACCTAAACCTAAACCTGAAATAAACTAAACTTAAACCTAAACCTAAAATAAAAAATGAAACCTAAAAATAAACCTAAAATAAAAACTTAAAACCTAAAGCTAAAAAATTAAAATAAAACCCTAAACCTAAACCTAAAAATAAAAAATAAAACTAAACCTAAAAATAAAATAAAAAATAAAACTCAACTAAAAAATAAACCTAAACCTAAAAAATAAACTAAAATAAAAAATTGTAAACAAAAATAAATCAACCTAAAATAAATAAACTAAGCTAAACAAAAATAAAAAATAAACCTAAATAAAAAAATAAAAATAAAGTAAACTAAAATAAATAAAAAATAAACTAAATATACTAAATAAACCTAAACCTACTAGTTTACTTAATTTTAAAAAAAAACCTTAAACCCTAAATCCTAAACCCTAAACCCTAAACCCTAAACCCTAAACCCTAAACCCTAAAACCCTAAACCCTAAACCTTAAACCCTAAAAACATAAACCTTAAACACTAAACCCTAAACCATAAATCCTAACCCTAAATCGTAAACCTTAAACCTCAAGCCCTAAACCTCCAAGTAACTATAAATTAAAATAAACTAAGCCTAAAACCTAATAAACCTAAAACTAAACCTAAACCCTAAGAATGGGTAGAACCTTGATTGAACATCACCATCAACCGTGCCTTGTTATGGCTGGATATGGAGGTAGTGAGCGGTGGTGGTTATGGAGGAGAGGAGCAATAGAAGTTACAGAAGTGGTGGTGTAGAGGGATATCGGGGATATGATGGTGGATCCCGCCACTGAGAGGTCGTGGTGGCTCAGGGAATTGAGAAACTAAAGAATGGCCAATCCAATCTGCTACTTATGGAATTGTGTCTTTATAGTAGAGATGGTTCTAGTTATTAATTTGCTCTATGCGTGCTCATTTTTTATTCATGTCGTCGCTTGTGTCTTAGAAAACTTGGTGTGTTACTTGGTTGATGAAATCAAAAAAAAGAAATGTCGAATCTGAATTTGTTCTCTGTTAAAAAAAATCAAAACCCTAAACCCTAAACTAAAACCTGAACCCTAGACCTAAAACCTAAACACTAACCCCTAAACCCTAAACCCTAAAACCTAAACCCTAAACCCCAAACCCTAAACCCTAAACCATAAACCCCAAACCCAAAACCCAAAACACTAAACCCTAAAAAGCTAAAAACCTAAACCTAAACTAAATAAAACCTAAAAATAAAATAAATAAAACCTAAACTTAAATAAAATAAAAAAATAAAATGAAATAACATCCTAAACCAAAAACTAAACCTAAACCTAAACCTAAACCTAAACCTAAAAACAAATAAAAAAATTAAAACTAAAATAAAATAAAATAAATAAAAACTTAAACTAAACTAAAAAATAAAAAAATAAAAAAAACTAAACCCTAAAATAAAAAATAAAATAAACCTAAAATAAAATAAAATAAAATGAAATAAAACTTAAACCTAAAAAAAACAAAACTAAAATAAATCAAAAATAAAAATTAAAACCTAAACTACAAAAAAACCTAATCCTAAAATAAAAATAAAATAAACCTAAACTAAAATATAATATAATATAATATAATATAATATAATATAAAAACTAAACTAAAATAAAATAAATAAAATCCTAAGCTAAACTAAAATTAAAATAAACATAAAATAAAATAAAATAAAACCTAAACCAAAAAAATAAACCTAATAATAAAAAACCTAAACCTAAACTAAAATAAACTAAACTAAAATAAATAAATCCTAAACTTAAACTAAAATAAACTAAACCTAAACCTAAACCCTCAATAAAATAAATTAAAATAAAAATAAACCTAAACTTAAACTAAAAAACAAAACCTAAAAATAAACCTAAAATTAAAACCTAAAACCTAAACCTAAAAAAAGAAAATAAAAACCTAAACCTAAAAATAAAAATAAAAATAAAGCCTAAACCTAAAAAAAATTAAACTAAACTAAAAAATAAACATAAACCAAACCTAAACTTAAACTAAAATAAAAAAAATAAAACTAAAGTAAATAAACCTAAAATAAATAAACTAAACTAATAAAAAAATAAATTAAATAAACATAAAAATAAATAAAATAAAATAAACTAAAATAAATAAAATAAAGTAAATAAACTAAATAAACCAAAACACTGTTCAATTTTTTTAAAAACCCTGCCCTAAACTAAAACCCCTAAACCCTAAATAAAACCCTAAACCCCAATAATTAAATCTAAATCCTAACTAACCCTAACCCTAACTTTAAACTCAAACCCTAAACCTAATCCTAAACAAAACTAACCTAAAACTATAACCCAAACCTAACCCTAAACCCTAAAATTAAAGCTAAAGCTAAACACTAAACCTAAGCCTAAACCTAACCCTAACCCTAAACCCTAAACCCTGAAACCCTAAAACCCTAAACCCTAAACCCTAAACTAAATAAACCCTTAAAATAAAATAAATAAATACACCTAAACATAAAAGAAATAAAATTAATTAAATTAAATAAAAACATAAACTAAAACCTAAACCTAAACCTAAAAATAAAATAAAGAAAAATATAAATAAGCTAAAATAAAATAAAGAAAAACCTAAACTAAACTAAAAAATAAAATAAACCTCAGAATAAAAAACCTTAATAAAATAAAAACTAAATGTAAAATAAATATAAAATAAAACTAAAATAAAATAAAATAAAAACTAAATAAAAACCTAAGCGTAAAAAAACCTAAAAAAATATACCCTAAACTAAAAAAAAATCTAAACATAAAATAAAAATAAAATAAATAAAATAAAATAAACCTAAACCTAAAATAAAATAAATAAAACCTAATCCTAAACATAAACCTAAACCTAAACTAAATAAAATAAAATAAACTAAAATTAAACCTAAATCTAAATAAAAAATAAAACCTAAAAATAAACCTAAAATAAAAACCTAAAACCAAAACCTAAAAAAATAAAAACAAAAACTTAAACCTAAACCAAAAAATAAAATATAAATAAAACTCAACTAAAAAATAAACCTAAACCTAAACCTAAACCTAAAATATAAACTAAAATATAAAACTTGAACTAAAATAAAAAACCTAAAATAAATAAACTAAACTAAATAAAATAAAAATAAACCTAAATAAAATAAGAAATAAAATAAACTAAAATAAATAAAAAATAAACTAAATAAACCAAAACCTACTAGTTTACTTAATTTAAAATAAACCATAAATCAAACCCTAAACCTAAACCCTAAGCCATAAACCCTAAATATAAAACTAACCTAAACCCTAAACCCTAAACCCTAAACCTACAACCCTAAACCTAAAACCTAAACCCTAAACATAAACCTAAACTAATAAAACCGACACCTAAAAGCATAAAACCTAAAACTAAACTCAACCTAAACCTTAAAACCTAAACCCTAAACCCTAACCCTAAACCCTAAACCCTAAACCCCAAACCCTAAACCTAAACCTAAACCTAAGGTAACTAAATAAATTAAAAAATAAACCTAAACCTTAAAACCTAAGAATGGGCAGAACCTTGATGGTTGGAACATCACCATCAACTGTTCGCCTAGATCGTGGAGAGAAGGTGAGGTGGCGTTATCATGGTGGTTATGGGAGATTTAGAGGTGCCGGATATGGAGGTGGTTTTGGAGTAGTGGTTATGGAAGCGGAGGAGATGGAGGTTACAACCGCAGTGGAAGGGAGAGATAGATGGGATATGATGGTGGATCCCACTGAGAGGTCCGGGTGTTTCTGCGGGGAACTGAGAAGAAGATCCGACTGCTTATGGAACTATGTTTTATAAGAGACGTTCTAGTTCTAAGGTTTTTTATGCTATGTGTGCTCATTTTTTATCTATGTCGTCACTTGTGTCTTAAAAAACTTGTTGTGTTACTTGGTTAATGAAATTGAAAAGAAGAATTTTTGAATATGAATTTGTTCTCTGTTAAAAGAAAAACAAAAACCCTAACCTAAAACCCTAAACCTTCAACTAACCTTAAGCCCTAAACCCTAAACTCTAAACCCTAAAAAGCTAAAAACCTAAACCTAACTAAATAAAACCTAAAAATAAAATAAATACAAAAACCTAAACCAAAATAAAATAAAATAAATAAAATAAAATAAACACCTAAACTAAAACCTAATCCTAAACTTAAAAAATTAAAATAAAAAAAAAAACTAAACTAAAATAAAATAAATAAAAATGTAAACTAACCTAAAAAAAATAAAAACCTAAATAAAATTAAAACTAAACCTAAAATAAAATAAAATAAACCTAAAATAAAATAAAATAAAACCTAAAAATAAATAAAAAGTAAAATTTAAACCCTAAACTAAAAAAACCTAAACCTAAACTAAAATAAACTCAACTAAAATAATTAAAGCCTAAATCAAAACTTAAAATAAACTAATCCTAAACCTAAACCAAAACCCTAAATAAAATAAAATAAACTAAAAATATACCTACACCTAAACTAAAAAGTAAACCTAAAAATAATCCTAAAATAAAAACCTAAAACCTAAACCTTAAAAAATAAAATTAAAACCTAAACCTAAATCTAAAAAAAAACCTAAACCCTAAAATAAACTAAAATAAAATAAAATAAACTAAAAAACTTAAACCTATAAGTTTACTTAATTTTAAAAATAATTAAAAAATCAAAGAGTTAAAAAATTAAAAAAACCCTAGCACTAAACCCTAAACCCTAAACCTTGAAACCTGTACCCTTAACCTACAACCCTAACCTTAAAACCCTAAACCCTAAAACCTTAAACCATAAATAATAAACCCTAAACACTAAACCCTAAACTCTAAACTAAAACTTAAACCCTAAACCTAAAATTGAAACCTTAAAACCATAAACCCTAAACCCTGAAAACTCTAAACCTTAAACACTAAAGGCTAAACCCTAAACCCTAAACCCTAAACCCTAAATGCTAAACTTTAATTCCATAAACCCTAAACCCCTAAAACTTACAACCCTAAACCTTAAACCCTAAACTAACCCTAAATTTAAACCCTAAACTAACCCTAAACCCTAACCCTAAACCCAAAACCTAAACCCTAAATCCTAAACCTTGAATAAAGATGTCATTAGGAGTAGATCTGAAAAATGACCTAATCCAAACATAGTTATGCTAGCTAAAGAAAATGTCTTCAAGAGACTTTCTCTTGACTATTAGAGATTTGAATACCCTAAACCCTAACCCTAAATCATATTATAATGCCATATATTATAGTATAATGTAGCTTTATAACATCATTGGGGTGTGCTATGGTGTGTCATTTAATCAAAAGAATGGAATTTTGCATCCAAAATAAATTTTCATTTTTCAACCAAATTTTATAAATTTTTTTGCTTAAAGTGATTCATTTTAAGGTGTAATGTAAGACAATATATTATATGAAAGCATATTAAAATATAATGTACATAACAATATATATATATATATATATATATATATATATATATATATATATATATACATATATATATGAACATGGTGGTGTTACAAATGTTATTGTACATTTTACTATGTTTTACTTTTCTTATAATACATTGGGTAAAAACTCACAAAAATGTTAATTTGAAGGTTTAGATGGAAGAATTTGGCCAAATTCACGGCACACACTAAGATGAAGCACCAAAATGATGCTATTTTGTACCATTTCTATTAGAATAATAACAATTTTACATTCAAAATGAACGTTGTTCATATTTTGAGAAAATTTTGTTATTTCTTCCTTTTCCGTTATTCTAATGATGTGTAATTTTAGATAATATATTATGTTATAGAAAATTATAATATAACATCATATATTATAATATAATAGTGTGTTAATTCACACCATAATATGTTTAGCATGATATTGTATAGTTAGTTTGAAGTTGCACCATCATAAATTATAAAATGTTGATTACAATGTTAAGATGATGTAATTTGAATGAATACATTGTTAGAGACTTTTGCTGAAGTATTAAAGGTGCATAAGAAAAGAAATAATATTTGATGAGAATTTTATGTGAAGGACATGGAGGGTGATCCGCTGGGATCACATGATTAGACATGACATGAGTCGATGAGGGCATAGAAAAAAGAAAATCTGCTTGGGATAAGGTTTGAATTTGATTTGATTATATGATTTATGGAAAGAAGATTCACGAGGATAAGAATTTATAATACACCAGAGAAGATCAATTAACTTTTTAATTGTTTAATTTAATTGATGTGTGAGGCATATCTGCTAGAGATATGGGCTCCACATTGGGATTGGGTATATGAACCATCCACCAGGGAAGGTGGTTCAAGCTATCCTGGGGATTGGGATTGAGTTTGATTTCATAGATTGGGATGCATTCAAGATTAAGATTTTTGTTGGATTTCTTTGATTTAGACTCTACTAGGGGAGTTGGTTTAATTTGGCCACCCGTAGGTGTTTTTTTAATTTGATTTGTTTACTTGAGTTATATATAATTGGGGCTACATGGAGAAGGGTTTGATTTAACTCCACTGGGAAAATGTTAGGCTTAATTTGATAGATTAATATATGACCATGTCGGTGTGATGAACCCACTAAGGGGCTATATCGCCTATCTACCTCAATTTATAAATCCAAAACCGTCATGGTAGAGCTAGCCAACCTAAAGGGTTGCCTTTCAGTGTGCAACGGCTGTGCTAGGAAGAAGGAGTAGCAAACTAACATTCCAAAGCAAGGAACAACCACTGGGGTGACCTGTTGGATGCACAACAAATTGAACACCAACTATAAAGTGAATGTCGCTGGGGACTTATATCAACTCAAATGTCGATTAATTTTATCTTAATTTCATGTGATTTGATATGGTTTGTTTGGTTTAGTTTGATTTTAAATTGAGGGCATATCCTGGATGAGCTCTCAAATTTGATAGATTTAATTTATGGACCATATTGTTGGATGGACTCACCGAGAAGGGGCTATGACTTGTCCTATCTTAGATTTACAAATCCAAAAGGATAGTCTACCTCAAGATAGAGCCCCAACCCAAGGGGTTGCCTTAGTGTGCAAATGTACTAGAAGAAGGCATAGTAGACTTACATCTTCTAAATGGGGAATAAGTATACAGACCTATTGGTGGGTATACAACAAATCAAACCCAACCTAGTGGTGACTACTAAGTGAATGCCACTAGGGACTTATATCAACTCAAGAGTCACGCCATCTAAGAGTTTTACCATTAATACCTAAAGATGGATGCGCTTGGGAAAAGGTACTGTAAGGGTGTCCTCCAATCCACAAGTGAATCTATATTTGTTTATATGTTTTATGGAACTATGTGACCTAACAGAAGGGGAGCTATGTCCATGACCCAAGATTTATTAGAAACTAGGGGAGAATCCCATCCACAAAGATAGATTCTCCAACCATGATGCTCCAAACACCAAGGTGGTTACTAGAAAGGGACCTATCAAATCACATAGTAACTGGTTATCTAAATGGATCTCAAAGGATGTGATCCAAATATAGCACTCAGGGAGGTGCTACTAGGTGTTATCCAGCCAAAAAAAAAGAAAGTTTATAGTGTGTATGGGCCAACTCAAGAGAAAGTGTAAGACTTACATCTATCATGAGTGGTGTATGAGGTGCGAGAACCAACCAACCTAAGGTGTATCCATCAATATAGTGAGAACCAACCAACCTAAGGTGCTTATCGATATGCAACAATCAATCTAGAATGAAAGCATGTAGGCTTACAACTTTCCAAGTGGAACTGATCATCAAGGTAGTCTATCATCGATGGGATAGATGCTATTTAACCTAGAGTGGCTACTTAGTGGGGAGCCTGGAGGAAGGACTGGACCCAAACTTGAAGCAGTTAGAGGGACGGAGCCACTAGAGCATTTATCTTAAACCTTAAATATACTCTCCACCAATAAGGTTTATCTAAGAAGTAAGCTAAACTCACATCCTCTTAAATGAAGCAACATGAGGTGGTTTACCAGCATGTGGGCCAACCAAACTAACAAGGTGCTCATTGGTGTAGTGGCCAAGTAAGGAAGGGAAGGAGAAACTTACATCCTCTAAAGTAGAAGACCATGACATACACTAGTAGGTGGAGAGAATTTGGAGCATAGGTGAGTAGGGGCTTATCTCACTAGAGATAAAAGATATGTCTTTATTTTATATTTATATATGTTAGTTTGTGTTTGTGAAGGATGGGACACCGTTTACACCTACCCTAAGGACATGTGGCGATTCGAAGCAAGATTACTTTCAACATGGAAAAGATTGAATTAATGGAATTTTCATTAACATAATTATTTTCAAACATGATTTATAATTTTCTTTATGTAGAGCCCATTGAGGAAGCATTTGCTCCCATTATAAAAGAGCCGATAAGATCCTACTAGGCCCTTATGGAAGAAAGAGGATCAGACCCACTATATGGGTACCCCAACACTCAAAATGGCCATGAGGCTAATGTAGATGTAGAATGTTGGGTGTTGGTGTAAGACCACATCATATATTTGACGCTTGAATCGCCGTATCCATGCAATCTTTGATCATCGATCCGAGTATCCTAGTCTTGAACTTGGTTTTCATCTTCGCCGATTGGTTGGCTCCACATAATCTTGAGTGTAGCACAATCTTATGGGCTTCATGCTTGTCTAAATAATGTAACCACATATGATCAAAAGACCACCTACAAGACACCATTCACAAGAGCATGTGAAAGTGCTCTCTTCATCGATGGGCTTAAGACTTCTCTTGAGGTAGTTTTCCTTTATTTAAGTAATCCATAAATGGTTGCCTCCAACTCCTCATCCTTCTTGGTAATGACAACCTCCCTTTAAGGGAGTAATTTTAATGAGTTCATTATCAATAAGGGATTAGACTTGCCTATTTTGGACCTTTAATATGGACTCATCCTCCGTCATGCCAATCCTTGGCAAGTATGGCTAAAAGCATATGCTACAATGTTCTCTCGAGGAATATTATAAATGGCAACCTCGGTATTTGGGCCAACCTTGGTGTACTTGTGGTTATGATGGATCTTGGGCTTTATAACCCTATAGGACCCAATGATTTGGTTGATAACTAGCTAAGAATCCTCAAAGATGTTGATGTTCTAGATTCTTAGAGTAATGACTAACTCCAGATTGAAAAATTAGAGTCTCATATTCAGCTTCATTATTGGTGCAAGGATTGAACATATGACATGAGAATTTCATCACATCACGGTCCAGAGTTAAGAGAACTATTCCTACCCCTGTCTTTCCTAGAATTATAGATTATGGTTCTTCTCCTCTTTGAGAAGAAGTTGTACCATCAAAGAACATCTCATAACAGTGAATGCTAGTATCCCATAAGTTCATGATTTATTCATTGGGGAGATCATCACTATGCGGAGAGTTGCTAGGAAGTGGGTGTGCTACTAAGAAATTCACTAGTGCTTGTCCTTTCACCACACAGAGGGGTATGAAGATAGTGTTAAACTATGAGAGGATCATGGACTATCATGCCAACCATCCGGATAGCATCGGCCATGTCATGAGATACTATAGTGGATTGATCCTAGAGATTAAGTTCACTTATGAAAGCAAGTAGTGTTGTAGCTTTGGGATGCAAAGATTAAAGCTAGAAATGCTTCTCAATGGGTGGATAATTAGCCTCGTGATTAGATGATGAGAGGTAGTAGAGTGCATTTTCCTTCCCGTCATTGGCTTAGCCAACAAAGCACTAAGGGATTCATCTAACACAAAAAGTATGAGTCGCTAGGGGCTGCTAGAACTGATAGCATCATCAAGTAATGCTTGATGTCTTCAAAGGCATGCTCACACTTATTACCCACTTGAACTTAGTGTCCTTTTTGACAAGTGTTGAGAATGGCTGACATCTTCCTGATAAGTTGGATATAAAGCATCTTAGATATGCCAGCTACCCTTGGAATGATCTGAGTTGAGTTAAACTTTTAAGGGGTGGGATTTCTAATATCGCTTGATCAATTTTGATTCCCTGGTGTCGGACAATAAACCCAAGGAATTTCCCTGAAGCTACTCCGAATGTACACTTTAGGGTGTTCATTTTGAGGTTAAATTATCTTAACTATTCAAAAACTACTCATGTCAAAGAGATTGTCTTCCTTTTCTCTACTTTTGACTATGAGATCATTGACATAGCACATGACTTGATGATGAATGAGTTCATTAAAGATTCGAGGCATTTCCCACTGGTATGTGCCACTGGCATTTTTAAGGCTAAAAGGCATGACTTTATAATAATAGATTCTGATCGAGGTTCAAAAAGTTATGTTCCTTTCATCTTTAGGGGCCATCTTTATTTGGTTATATCTAGATGAGCCATCCATGAAAGAGAAGACTGCATGAGATGAGGCAATGTCCACCATTAGCTCTAAGATTGGTAGTGGAAATTCATCTTTTGGACATAGCTTATTTAAATCTCTAAAATTGATGCATATTTAAATTTGGCCATTCTTTTTCTTAACTTGGATGATGCTAGCTAACCAAGTAAGGTATTTTTCTTCTTGGATAAAGCCAGCTTCGATTAGTTTCTTGACTTCATAAATGACCTATTGTTCTATGCCTAATCGCATATGTCTAGGAGTTTTCTTGATAGGGTTAGTAGTAGGCTCTATTGCTAATTTATGGACTGCTACATCAGGAGCCAATTTAGGCATCTCTTCATAACTCCATGCAAAGCAATCCTTAAACTCAATCAATAGCCTAACTAAGTCATTGGTTTCAATTTCATTCAACAAAGAATTGATGTATGTCAGGTGTGGATCTTCTTCAATTCTTAATTTGATTTCTAGGGCTCATCGATGGTTGACTTGATCTCTTCTTCAATCTTTGGCGATCCATCTTTGACTTCAAAATCATCTGGATCATCTAAAGTTTCTAAGCATACTCCTCATCTAAGTTTATTTGATTTGAAAAGTACATGTCAGATTCTAAATGATTGGTGATGACTAAGCAGTAATGATCATCATCGATTAGACCCACTATACTGAATCCTAGTCCCGGTCTTGATCAAGAGCTTTTGCATTTGTTCTTCCATATTCTTTCCAAGTAGCCTTACTTGTGCTTTGAACAAGTATGTTGGATTAACTCTTGCTAAATTATGAACACAAGGCAAGTACCCATCAAAAAGTCATTTTATTAAATCTTTATATAAATCATCTTCAAGTTCTACATCAACTTCTTGACTTGAGGATGATGCTCCCAGAAAGAACCTTTGAGTCTTCACACCTGTGGATGACTTAGGGGCTTCCTTAACTACCAAACCCTTAGATTTTTTTGAGAGGAAAGTGGTTATAGCTAAGGTTCCCAACTGATGCCTAACTATTTTTCATATATATAGACTTAGATACCCTTATGCTTTGTTTTTGGAGCCGCCTTCATCGCTATCTGCTCAAGTGTCACCTCCAAGGGAATCTACCGAGAAGTGGGTGTGCTAACCATATAAGACTCATCCTATGAACTAGATTCTAAGTCTATATGGATAACTCTTGGTAGTTGGGACATATCTTCATTG